>JALMGJ010000003.1:189924224-190159224 GCA_023362775.1 Charina bottae
TTTGTATTTCATTATTGTACAAGGTATGCAAAGTTTCATTTTATTAGCAAGCAGACCTCAGAGATAGCAGCATCTCTCCAGTCTTTAGTTTCCCACTTTGCCTTCAGTGGGACCCAGCTTCCCAGTTCAGAAGAGCCCTTTGGCTCTTCCAAGTAGCATTTTCAGAGAGCTCTGTGTAACATTTGCTTTAATCCTATGTATTTTTAAAACATGTAAAATAGTTAAAGTATTAGATTATAGTGACAATTTTTCTCTGTGATTCAGTAATTCCTGATATTGTCATGTTATGATGCATCCTCTGTTTTTTAATGAATATTTATACAAAATCATAACTAGAGATTATTAACAATGCTTTAATATAATGTCTAAATTGGTAAACTGTGGTTTGTGATCTGAGGCACACTAGACTTGAAGTGTATTTATATACTATAGTTTTTGCAAATTATGGCTTGGAATAATATAGGAATTGACAAATGATTGTTCTTCTACCCCAGAGGTCACTCTGCCTAGAGACAAGAAGTTAGAAAAAGAAAGCAGCTATGTGGCTCTAAACCATATTTTACATTGCTATTTGGAAATTCAGTGGGTTTTGAACTAAACTACTGCTAACATTCTGGTAGTTTGGTGTGATAGCTAGATTTGATTTTGGTTGTGCGGTATTAGAAGATGAAGAAAGTTTTCCAAGCTATTTGTCAGGTTAAATATTTAATTCTTTTTTTGGTTAGTGTCCTTTTCCACAAAAGCTTGCACCTGGGGAAAATTATAATACAAGAGGATCAGGACCAAGAATGTTAGCCTTCAGAATGTATGAAATAGTTTTCTTCTACACAAAAGCTCATTAACAAAATTTCAGACTTTGAAAAGTAAAAAACAGCATCAGTTATTTGGCAAGCTGTAAAAAGTCTTGAGGCAAAACCAGCTGAAAACAAGAAGGATAAGAATTGTTAAGACACAATCAAGAAACAGGGCCTAAGTTTTATATTTGAAATACTTCTCACATTACAGGTATTTAGATCAAATATATACATGGCTTGATTTAGATAAGAAAGAAATGAATATGAATATTTTAACCTCATGTAGAATCCCACCGTTTTATTATTGGTGCTAAAATAAGTATCCTGTACATTCTGCTAATTCTGCTTTATTTTTGTTCCTAGATACTCTTGCTGCATGTATTCTCCACCCCAAATCTTAGTTTTGTAGCTAGTTATCTACCCTGCTGAAGGTCTGCTACTGCCGCTGTATATGCTGTGAAGGCAGTTAAAATGAGCACTAATCAATCTTTCAAAGTCAAGCAATGAGCATTAGGAGGCCACTATCCTGTGACTAAACACACCCCTTTTATGGAGTGTTGGTGCTAATAAAGGACAGCTTATTACTGAGGCAGAGACCAAAGCTTGGGTGAGGTCAACCATGACTGGCAGTCATCAGTCATTCTTAATGATACTTTTTCTCGTGCTTTCTAAGGGATTCTGAGCAGAGTGCAAATCATTTGGGGTCATCCATAGTTCATGTACCCACAGATGGTAAAGGTTTTGAAAGATAGGTTTAAACTTGTACTTTAAAAAAAAGACCCCTCCCCCTAGATAAATTATTTTCAAGTAGACAATAAACAAACACCAATAGAATCTCCTTCCCACTTGCAGATTGTTATAGTTGCCTTCAGTGTGAAAAGATATTTACGCACTAGAATGCTTTGTGTCTGATAAAGAACTACATAAATTTATTTTTATGATGTCTGTCTTCTTTAATTATTGCCTTTGATGTGTATTGGTGACTAAATAGAGCTTAACAGGATTTCTCTCCCTTCTTAAATTTCGCAAAGTGAAACTCAGCCAGTCTCTGACAGATGTCTGTTCCTCACCTTCAGGATTATTTTATAAATCCCTTTCTGATGAGCGGAAGTGTCAAATCAAGGACAGGCCATAAAGCAAAAGTATAAACCTTTTAAAGAGAGATCCTGATAATATATTTAAACATTTTGTACTATTTTTGAAATTGTTATATGTCTGAAAAATATATTTTATTTTAAAAGTGAAAGAGTTTGGGTCTTTGTGTGCATGTAATGTGATATTTTTTTATTCCTCATATTCCTTTCAAGTTGCATTTCATACATATTGAGAAAGTAACTACACTGGAGATTAAGGAGTATAACTAGGTGGTTTATTAGGCTCTTTTTTTTTTTACAAAGTCTCATTTGTACTGTTATAGGGTGTTTTGATTGTGGTTTTTCTGTGCTCTCCCCCCCATTTAATTAATTTGCAGCTAAATATAGCAGGTATGAAAGGAATGTGAATTCTTTCTTTTTGTTGACTTTCTTCAAGATTTTTACCTCTGATAAACTGTTTATTTTTACTGGTAAAAGCTGCAGTAAACTGAAATCAACACCTTCTGGTTTCTTCTGTCAGTTTTGAATCACAACACATGGAAAAAATATGTTGTGTTGTGCATAGAATCCAGAAGTTGTACTGATGTTTGTCTTATGTGCATGCACTTCCACTAGCAACATTCACTATCTCAGGGAGACATAGACGGCTTATTTTTTTGCTAGAGCTACCATACCTAGGTTGAAAAAATCCACATGATCACCAAATGGCAGAAAAGAGATTCAGAAATCTCTAATATCTAGTGGTTGTCTGGATTTTCACATTTCAGATAAGGTAGCCACATCTTTGCAGTTCATAGTTTATATAATTACCTACATATGAAGCCCATTTGGGAGGTATATTAGCCTGTGAACATATGTACAGCACCTTGTATGTTTGAACAGATGGGTAGAATTCTTATGTAAATAAATAGCACAGCCACTTTAAAATGACCACATGAAAATATTTTTGTTTGATATTCTTTTGTTATGGTTCAGTTGCAACATGTTATCTAATGGTCATTCTTACTTTTAATTATATACTATTATTTCAGTTTAAAACTGGTCTCTTCAAACTCAGTGGCCCCATGAGAGAGATGATTTTGGTAATTCTACAAGTAAATATATTTCTGATGTTGGTTGGAAAATATGTGCAGCTTTCATAAACAATTGAAAATATGATCAAATAGCTCTGTACCTATGATAAGAAGTGGTCCTTGTTGAAGCTTTATTCAAGAAAGCACTTAAAGATGAGGGTGTTTATGTATTTAAATTTAAGAATATGCTTTAAGTGCTTTCCTGAATTTGGGCCAATGTGCCTGATGCTTCCTCCTGTTGAGACCAGATGTCATGAGAAACAAATCAGGCTTCATGTCCCTGATTCTTTTACTTTCTGCATGTGGCCCCTGCTTGTTAAGTATTTTAGTCCTATATATAACCAGTTAGTAGAACAGCTTATCCTATTGAAAATGATGGACAAAGAGAACTAGAATGTACCTCTAACAGGGGTCTGGATATTTGTAGAGCACTTATTTTTAGGTAAATTAGTTTTACCTCAGAAGTACTGCCTTCTGTTCCCAAACCATACTAGAAATAGGTTTCAATTACTACTACCTAGTGTAACTGCTCAAAGCTTTAGCTGTTGCGTAGAGGTAAGCACCAAACACTTGGGGTTGATTAACCATGGATTAAAAATATGCTGTACCAAATCCACATTTTGGGATGGATGCATGTATACAACTGTATGCAATTCACAGTTTCTCTGTTTTGCTAAATGTTGGGAAAATGATATAAACTAAGCTTCTGCAGCCAGCGCACTAATTTGTGAGCACAGAAACCCTGGGTGGAGTTCAAACCTTTGCATTTAGGTGAATGCTTAAACTGCTTCAAGTTTTCAAGTTCAGCTACATAATAAAGGCATCTAGTGAAGCATTTTAATATGCTACCACAAAGCTCTAAACTTTTCTAAATTTGAGTCTAGCATTCTTGACAATTGGAAGGATTATTTTGGACTAAACCTTTCTCATCTCAGTTAAACTTCTTTGTTAAAGCAATGAAACTATTGAGTAGGATTGAGCAAATCCTTCGAAAGAGGTGTTTTTCTAACTTTGGGAATGCATACAAAGCCCAATTTGAAATACATTTATTAAAGTAGGACTGTCTTTTTCCCGGCTCACGTCGCTTTTTCAGATGCTTGTACTGGCTGTCTCTGTATGCATGTACATGCACAGCCATTTCACTCATGTATTTGAATGCTTTAATATTATCTATGTTTTATTTTATTTATTTGTTGGATATATAACCTGCCTTTTCTCCAGAAGCTCAAGGTGGGCTCTCCCTTCATTTTTATCCTCGCAACAATAACTTTGCAGGTTGGCCATAAGATTGCAACGTTGTATGGCCAAAAGAAACCCCAAATGTCTGCTTGATTTTTATTTGAGTACTAAGAATTGTATCCAAAGATGTCATACCATTACTCTAAACCTTCTACAACTTAGGTGGGAACCTACTCCAAATGTACAATCCAAGAATATTGGTTCAGCTTATGCAAGTTATGTACATGTATAACTCATGACGACTTAATTATAGTAGGTTTTACTTATACTAGTGCTAGTTCTGCAAATGTTTGCACAACTTATTGTAGGTCATTTTTTTTGTAATTTGGTACACTCCACATGTATTGTACTACAGCTGCCAGAATTCTGGCTATCATAGGTAACTCTATTAAGGGAATGATTCCACTCCTTCCCTTTCTGTTGGATGCACTGCCTAGGTAAATGATTCATTAAGTTGATGGAAAGCTTAGGGCTATGGTTCTGTCTCGCTTAGCCCATGACATTCCTTTGCTTTCTGCCTGAACTGTTCTTGGGGTTCCCATAAGATAGAGTAAACGAAGTGACACTTGAAAAAAAATCCATTGGTTTCACATGCTGCCCAGAACATCTCACCTTATTCTCAATCTGTGTTGTGATTAGTCGATGAAGGTTCTCAGTCATCCAGGTGGAACAGTCTGTGGCTTGAATCATGTCAACTGGATTTCTATTTTCTCAGTAGAAACGTTTCACTCCTTATCCACTCCTTGGATAAGGAGTGAAACGTTTCTACTGAGAAAATAGAAATCCAGTTGACATGATTCAAGCCACAGACTGTGTTGTGATTAGGTTGCCAGCTTTTCAAGTAGAGTATTTGTAGAACTGTCTGTCTCCAATTATCTCTGCTTAGCCCATGAGATCTGGGAGAGTGGGCATGGGTTCCTTTTATGAAACAGTGTCTGTTGGCAGGACTCAGGAGATATGCCTTTTCTGTTGCAGAGCCTGTCCTGTGGAAAAACATTCCTCTTGAGGTTTGGATGACACTGACCCTTCTGTCCTTCTATAAGGCCCTGAAGACCTGGTTCTTCTGAATATTAGGCCAGAATGCAGGATAAGCTCCTTTAGAATGAAAGATGTTGAATTAATATATCTATTGGTAAAGGTAAAGGTTCCCCCTGCACATTTGTGCAGTCGTGTCTGACTCTAGGGGCTGGTGCTCATCTCCGTTTGTTAGCCGAAGAGCCAGTGTTGTCCGAAGACGCTTCCACAGTCATGTGGCCGGCATGACGCGCGCAGAACGCTGTTACCTTTCCGCCGAAGTGGTACCTATTAATCTACTTGCATTTGCATGCTTTCGAATTGCTAGGTTGGGAAGAGCTGGGGCTAGTGTGGGAGCTCACTCCGTCACGCGGGACTAGGGATTTGAACTTGCGATCTTCCGATTGACAAGCCTGGCATCTTACCTGCTGAGCCACCACACCCCTTTTACCTGCTGAGCCACCACGCCCCTTGAATATGTATTGGTAGGCCTCAGGTAATTCTGATTTTTTGTTTTTTTCTGTTATTTGGTGTTCTCTTTTCTGTCCTTCTGTTTATTATATTATATTTTCTAGTTCCTTGTTTTCTACATGCCTACAAATTGTAAGTTGCCTACGGTTGCATCTTGCAAATTGGGTGGCCATATACATCTAATAAATAAATTAAAAATTGCATTAATAATACTTAATTTGCTGTGTGCTGATTTAAAATTATGGGATTTTAAATTTGTCAGATACTTAATACTAAGACCACATTTAAAAGAGTTATGCAAAAAAAAAAAACAGTTCGACATGTGCATAAAGATGGGCATGTGAAAACCTGAGCATGTGAAAACTGGCATAAATGTACTCTTATATGTATTAAACTGAGGTGTTTTCAACCTTATGAAAGGCCACACATACTACATTTCAGCTAAAACAGGCTAACATGACATAGATACATAAAGATCATGTATAAGATTTCTTTAGTGTAATTGTGTGAGTCCTTGGCAGAATGACTTCCACCTTACATCTTTACGTGTCATAAGCTGGCATAGGGTTTTTGTGCTGGGAAATTTAGCACCTTATGAGAGAAAAGCTTGTTGTATTAACTTTCCTGCTGAAGGCAGGCAACAAAAAACAATAGATTCTTTCAAGGGTGAGGTGTAAGCCTCTCCGAAATGTTCATTGTATTCTGTAAGATTCAGCTTCTCTACCTTCTGTCCATGTTTGATTTTTTTAATTTTTAATTTTTTATCCTGTCTTTATTATTTTTATAAATAACTCAAGGCAGCGAACATACCTAATACTCCTTCTATTTTCCCCACAACAATCCTGTGAGGTGAGTTGGGCTGAGAGAGAGTGACTGGCCCAACGTCACCCAGCCGGCTTTCATGCCTAAGGCAGGACTAGATCTCTCAGTCTCCTGGTTTCTAGCCCGTTGCCTTAACCACTAGACCAAAATGGCTCTCTAAGAAAGAGAAATCTTTTAGGATTTTTCCTTCTCGTTTTTGAGATTTACTTCTTCATTCTGTTCAACAGCCTGGTTGAAAATTCTTTTTTTTTTTTGGTAGCTTTTTCTTTGCAGACTGTATCTGCATGAGTATGTTGCAACCCAATGTGAGTTCTTTTGATTAAATAAATTACTTAAATTGTAATCTGTGCAAAATTATCATATTTGAAACTCTTGATGTCTTGGTGAGAATCCATAATAGTGGTCATATGCTAAATGATTTAGCACTGTAGTGGGGAGGAAGGGGGAATATAGTTTCAAGATATCCATGTATTTGTATTAAAAAGATTAAAACTAAAGTCAGATATGCTTCTCCCTTTTTCTTTTTTTTTCTAGAGCAGTCAAAAGATATACTG
Organism: Charina bottae; assembly: GCA_023362775.1. Classification (NCBI taxonomy): domain Eukaryota; kingdom Metazoa; phylum Chordata; class Lepidosauria; order Squamata; family Charinaidae; genus Charina; species Charina bottae. The sequence continues at coordinate 189,931,286 of JALMGJ010000003.1, forward strand.
TATTCCCTGTGAAAGGGTGCTTTCAATCCAGTTATCCACTTTGCCCAGTCTCAGACTCCAGAACCTTCTACATATCCTCATTGGTTAAACCACTAAGCCTTTGATTCCTTCCTGATTACACTATGCAAGACATCTATCAAACACTGTCTTATCTGTTTGTAAGGCAGCTCAGGCCTCAGATTTAAGTCATGGGTTTTGGCTACAAGTTGGAGTGTGATTAATAATTGACTAATGTAGCTTTTATTTATCACAGGCTAGCACATTTCACCATTACCGAGTTAACATAAATTAAGTGTAAGCTGTTGTTCAATCTGTTTTTCAACTCTCCCCTCCCCAAATCTTAAGTCTATCTTTCACTTTTTTAGAAACAAAATCCTTACACAGGGCACAGTCTCAGTCAGTGCCAAAAAGTTGATTTCCTTTTCAGTGGAGCCATATATCACTAGCCCTCCCAGCTGCAGTGTCAGCCTCTGACAGAATGACATGTGTCATTTATCAAAGGGGCCAGGCTGGGCCTTGGGAAACGTACATGACAAAGCCTGAGAGAGTTCATTTCGTAGTCCCCTCCTACCCTCCCTGAGCCTCTTGCCAGGAAAGCCTGTGATGTTTCTGTCTTCACAGCATTACTGTAAGTCCTTCAACCTTCACAGAATTAACGCTTACAGCTACAGCCATCATCACTACTACGGGATATTCCTTAGAGAGTTCTACCATCTGATTTTTTAAATTAAATTTTATTTTTTTAGGGGAGATACCTGATTAGCAATGATATATTGCTGGAAAATTCTACTTCTTGATTTCCTGTCATCCCTACCCATAGCTTCTTAAAAGTAATTTATGCTGTGGATAGTGTACAAGAACAAAAATCCAAAGTTTTGTCATAGCAAGGCAAGGCCTAAAAACTCATCAGTAAAATATCAATCTTAAACTCTAAATAGAGTGGAGTGAGCAACGTTGTTCATAGTAAGGTTTATTTCTGAGTAAATATGCAGACAAGTGTGCTGAGTTGTAAAAAGCTCTGGCACTATATAAGTGCAGAATAAACTTACTTGTGTATTTGAATGAATTTTGATAAACATTCTGCTTGATAAACATTCTGCTTGGCTATTTCAAACATTAAGTTGAAATAAGAACAGCTAGTGTTTCTTTTGAATGGAATTTAATGTTTGAATTTCAATCTGAATCAATTTGAATCTGTACAAATGAGGTGGTTTGCTTAGCTTTCAAAATTCCTGTAAAAAGTGTTGTTCTTAGCATAGAAAAGAAGCAAAAGCACATCAGTTTTTTTTAATGCTCAAGGTGTCACTTACATTGAATTGTTTAATATCTGTAATCATGTTAGTCAATCCTATAACCAAGGTAATGATTAAAGGCTTAAATGTGAAAATTATTTTCTCTCAAACATAGAATATGCTGCAAAATATAAAAATATATTTTGGTAAAACAAGTATAATAATGAAAGAAAAAGTCTCTCTCTCTCTCTTTTATATACAGCATACACATTCCTTTAAAAACAGTATGCATAGTTGCTGTCACAATAATATTATTTACAGCATCCGGAAATCATTTAAAGATATAGCTAAGGGGATTCAAGCCTCAGCTAGGAACTTTCTAGAAAGGAATCCTATAAATTAGCTATTGCTCAGGAGTGGCTGTTTTCTAGTCAGGGCTGGTCCTTTCATTTGTCTACATAAGGCTAATTTATTTTTGCAGCCAGATGTGAGCTGACAGCCATCACTCAGAGTTTCCTTCCCCCACTGTTAGGAGGTCGGGAAAACAGTCACGTTTCCCATTTTACAGAATCCCCATCAACATTATTGAAGATGGATGTATCTTTAAAGCAAAGATTGATTGTGGATATCGGAGTTATGGTGTCATTTATCATGGTGAATATTATTTAGACTTGGATTGTACAAGGCTGTAACTTGAGACACAGCCAGGGGAGGGACAATCTGGAAACGAGGATCTGTGAACTTTAATGGATGGATGCTTTTTCAAAGCTCCATGCACTGTAGTATGATTTACTTTTCTTATAGAAAGGAAACCAGCATTTCAGTTTTAAAGGGCCAGCATGCCTTCTTGTTTCCTTTTGTGGACCCTTCATAGATATCAAAAGCTCATAGCTGAGACACAAATAGAATGATAGTGTATGAATTTTACATGTAGGCAATTAATCATAGTTTAAATATATCACCGTGAGAGACATTAAATAAGGTGTACTCAAAGCTTTTGTTTGCTTGAGCTTTTACTCATGTCGCTACTAAAGTGCCCAAACATATCTGTATTGTGTAAGAGATAGAATTATCTGAAATTCCGGTGGCATTGAATATGACATAATAACCATTGTGTCATATTGTGAAAGTTTTCTATATCAATCTGAGTCCAAATTATTTAGTTGTTTGCTGCTTGAAGACTCCTGGTGGTAGGGACAACTGATGAACCTAAGTTATTCAGCATAGCAATAAATGGTTGGATATGTAAAAATATGTAAAAAAGGTATAGATTTGCAATATATACTTCATTCTTATGGACATGTGAACACATGCAAGAAAATTTTCTAGGGAAGAGCCAGTTTTAACCCTAATATTAAGAATGTTTTGTATATGCTGGCGTTTCAAGTAAAGGCCTTTTAAAAGTGAAGTGTGTTTGCACTTCAGTATAGAAACATGACAATAAAATTTTAGTCACCAGTTTATTGTTCTAGAACATTCACGAAGTTCACAAACATTCATGAAGGCCATATAACGTGTTTCACAATACAGTTCGTTTCTACTTTGTAATTTTTGTCATTAAAATGAATTAACTTTAATCTGCTGTAAAGATTCAGTTGAATCATAAAATCTAAGTCATTTTGTGAAGTACAGAATAGATGTATGGCACAGACACCTCTGATGGCTTAAAACATAATTTTTGAAAGTAAATGCATGCTAATCAATCCCAAAGCAATCTTAATAGTGTAATGGCATGAATCCAACAGAGGCTTATTCAACTGGTTGCTCTGGCTGCTTACTTGCATCACAAAAATAGTCATGGTTATGCTCAGCATGAGGCCTTGTAGAATTAGTTTTGAGCAATAAAATCTAAAGATTAGGTATCTAACTTCCATTTAATATAGACAATAGATTAACTGCATGTGGAGACCCTTTATTTTAGTCTTCAGCTGATGGCATTTGGTTTCTAGTGATCTGGAAAGCAGACATTTATTAGTGGGAATTCTGTCTTAACTAAATCTTAGTTTATTTTTTATTATGTTAAGATGATTTTATATCTTTGTATAATTTCTTCTAACACTGCCTATTAAAGGTTGAAGATCTAGAATATAAATGTTTGCACAAATAAATATGTATTTCATTAAAAAATATAAGATGCCCTCAAATCAAGCTGAATTTCTGGTGATTGCATCTATACAGTTTTCTTGAAAATGTTAAGGGAGTGGATTGTCATTCCTTACAATATTTTTTAATTTCCCAGTATAGTGAACACCCCTGGAGATTTCAGGCAATCCCACATTTAAGTATGAACTAGGGCTGACCGTGCTCAATTTTTGAAATCACCCAAGATCAGCCAGGTGCTGCTACCTGCTGAGGCTTTTACTACACACTTGTCAATATCACTGTTTCTATCATTAAAAAACAGCAACAACCATTGGAGGAAGACTCTAGGTATTAAACTACAAGGTTTTACAAAGTGAGAAGAATATATAACATTAATAAATTTCTGTGTCATTACAGTGTAGAATTAAACAACAAAAAGGGGAAATAATTGTGAGCATCTGTTCAGATTGCACATATCTTCTATTTCTAACTAATGAAGAAAATCTATCATATGGAACAATAAGGGACATTTCTTTTTCCAAATACTGATTTACTTGTTGAAACTGATCTTGCATTTATATTTAGATATTCTTGACAGCTCCTGCTTCTCTGTGGCATGTGATATTATACCAGTCTACATTCTAAGCAGTTAATTGACTACATAGTAATCTAGGTAAAATAGAACATTTGCAAGGGAAGTTATTTTGCACTATTATCAGGGGATATCAGACTTTTGGGGGCCCATGTCTGAGCTCATCATATTGACAGTGGGTGGCAAAAAAGAAAAATACCTGTAACTTGCAATAGTTCTTGCAAGATTGTCAACATTTCACCAGATTTTGGTAAAGTCTCATGATATGTTGATCTTTAATGTTTTTATTTAGTGGAGTCTGGTGGACGTTCTAGTTCGCATTACAGTGTCTGCTAAAAAAAATCATTGATAGCCTGATTTACATGTAATTTATGCCTCTTTTTATTTTCTACTTTTAATAACTTGGGGAGTAATAGCATTAAGTCTGCAGTTTTGTGTACAGTGGGAATTGCTCCTGACCGACTGCAGGTTTACTATTCTCATAAGCATGTTTTGCTATCATACATAGAAGAAAAAACTGTAATCTGGTTGTGCCTTTAAGGTAGGATGCGGCCAAAATTGATAAGTGTACATAGTGAGGTTCGATAAAACAGTCACTGCCACCAGATGAAATAGTTGTAATACTAGGCTATATTCCAAAATAAGTGTTTGGAAATAAGTTCCGTAACAGTCAAAGATTTCTAAATATTTATATTTAGGACCAAGCTTTGTACCATTTAGTAGGAAGAAATTCGCTTAGATCCTAACAGTTTGGCTTAACTGGACTTACGTTTGGGTTGTCAGTTCTACTCTATACCAGTAATACTCTGCTGTAGTTTGCATGAGGAATATTTTTCCCAGATGAAGAAACATGCAACATGTTTATAAATAAGAAGTACTTTATCAAATTCATATTTATCATAGCCACTGTAATGTTGACCAGGGGTCAAGTTCATTATAGTAAATAATAGCATAACCATTATTAATGCATGTAGGTCTATGCCATAGTTATGATATAAGACTGCTGTTTCCTGATTAAAATCTATTTGGTGACACAGAGATATAATACAGATTCTCTCTGCCTTATGGTTACTGACAGCAGCTTCTGGTATTCTGCTTTTTTCTGACAGTGGAGTATATTAATGTGGACATACCTTAGAGAATGGGTTCTGAGCTTCAAAAAGTATAGAATTCAGAAAGGTGTCTAATTTCAGCAGTCATACTGTATATCCATAAACTATGCATATTTATCATGGCATATTTCAGGATGCAGCAAATGTCATGAAAACTATTGTTTTAAATTTTTTTTCCTGAGTATCTCAATGAGGTGATTTATTATAGTTATCCATCTTAAGGGTCATCTATCAACTTGCTAGACAATCAAACAAGCAGCTGTTTGCTTTGAATCAAGCTGAAAACTTGTCAGTCATCACATTCAAGTATGATTTTAATGTTAACAGAATTATTATGTACACAACATTAAAATAAACTTTTCACTGTTATTATTTAGTACTATATTCATGGGTTAAATACAAATAAAAATGTTGGCAAACCATATACAGGTTCTATACCAGTAAATAAGATCATTATTTTTAAAAAATTCAAATTCTGGTCAGCTACTGACCAGCTATTAGCTAAAAGTGCTTAACAATATCTCATTCGTGCTCATAACTAGTCAGTGGCATGGGTCTTTAATGTTCCTATTTTACAGAAGGAGCACTGAGAAACAGTGATTTCACACAGCATCCTATTTATTTTAGCATCTGTTTTGCTATTCCCTTAAAGAGTAAGTAGCTCTTACTACTGAATCAAAGGAAAGGAGAGAGGACAGGTCAATCCGCATACTTATTTATAATGTAATTGATTGCCAATTTTGCATATGCTTAGTCATTAGTTGACATTTTCAAGAATTAAAGAAAAAGTATGGTGTATAACTCTTTTGAAAATCCAAACAATCCAATTCATCCTGGAAATATTGTACAGAATTTGATGTTGAGGATTCTAGACATCATTTGAAGAGAATTGATTTGCAGGTAGCTTCAGAACAAAGAGGAAAGTTATGTTTACATGATATCTCAATGTCAGAAAAGTTTATGTTTGTAAGTTGTAGTTAATAGGAAATGGCAGTTATCCATGACAATAGTTTTGTAGCCCACAGCCTGCTAAAGAACTACTGTAAATTGTCAAGAAGCTTCATAGAGAGAAGGGAGAAAAGCTTTTGACTATTGTCTATGATGCTGTAATTTAATACTTATTGTGGACTATATCAGTTACACTCCACTGTGAAAAATTTAAATTTAAACCATATAAATTCAAACTCATCTGATATTTGAACTTGCAAGAACATCAAACATTATGGATAGCTTTATGTACAGATAAATCAGCAACTAAGTTCTGACATATGCTGCACTTTTGATAATTTAACCAAAGGTATTGATAGTAAGTAGATGTACTTTGTCCTGCCTATTAGTACTAAGAAATAATTGTTTTTTTATATATGTATGGCCTTAGTTCTTCCCTTGTTCCATTCTAGCATTAGTATCATTTCTGGAGAAATTTCCATGCTCCCATTTTGACACATGACAAATTAAAAGCACAAGATGATGTAGGAAACAATGAGTGTGTCACGGTATGAAACATAAAATATGTAACAAAGTTTATACAGTTATTCTGAGTTGCATTGTAGTTGTGTGTGAGATGAACATATATAGTATGCATAATTTATATCACAAATTAATATATTTGATCTCCAGAAATGTGTGTGATGACACTCTCCAGTGGATTTGTGCTTAATTAGTCTGTGGACTCTGTGTCAACACTGAAGAGATTATATATGTTATATATAATCCTGTGATGGAGTCAGGTGGCCAATAAATTTAATAAATAGATAACAATAGGATTGTGAAATTGCCCATTATTTTTGTTCCTCTCAGTACAAAATGTATAGATTGTTTTTGTAATCTAGGGAAATTGAGATTTACTGACTTCAATTAGTTAAATAAAATCAGTTTTAATTTCTAGCTTCTAGTAGATAACATATGCAGTTTTCCCCCCACTTTTCATGTATAAAATAAGCTTTTGAAAAAAAAATGCATGGGTACTACACGCTTTTGTAATTGGTAGACCCAAATTGCACAGAAATAATAAAAGCTTTTTGATTCTTGATATGTAATCATCATAGTAATTGGTAAGTTTATTGACAATAATGGCAATGAAACAGCGTATAAATGAATGTTAACTCTTTGTTGCCTAAATGCAATATAATGTTAAGTCAGTTGTTTGTGTTAGTGTGACTGTTTCAATACCAGTAACACACTGCAGTTGCCTATATCTTATATTTTCAGCTGTGCAGGCTCAAATTTGATAAGCTGGTGCCAATCTGTACAGCTGTAGAATTTTTTAATATGCTTGCAGAGGTGTATTTGGTTTTCCATTTTTCACCCTGACATGGTAAGAAGTGCTTTTTATAGATATGCTTCCTTTGTCTATACCTTCCTAAGAAAATAATGTCAATAGTTGCTGTAACTTTGTCCTAAAGTCTTGGGATCTCCCAGTCTAATCACTGTAGTCTCACAAGTGTGCTAACGTGCTGTGAGGGGGGATTGGCAACCAAAGATGCAATTGTTGTTGATCAGGTTTGGGCAATTACCTCCCTTCCCTCTTTGAGCATTTCTTGGTTACAGTTCTTGAATTTCATTTTTTTGCATGTAAGAGACAAGATTTTTAAGGATTAAAGACAAAGATGTTGTTTCACTAGTTACTTTATTGTTTCAAACTTGGATAGTTAGCTATATAATGGATATAATGCTAAATCTTGAATTCAATGTAGAGAAACTCCTTGTACAACTTGGTATTACATACATTTATTTATGTTGTCTATTTAAATAAAAACCAGTAGGAAGCTGTGCTTCTTCACTGCCATTTTCCTGTATCACTTTCCTGTTCATCAAGTTGTATTTCATAAGAAATTACTCCTTCTAAACTGATTATAGATAGTTGGCCCAATTCTCAACCAATATTACCAAAATCAATTGGGCATTGTCCCACTACTTCATTTCTATGTGATGCACAGAAAATTGCTAGGATCCCAAAGCAGATTTCTGACTCTTGATCTTTTTCTAAATTGTTATTTCTCAGAATGTGGAGATAAATTTGGGATTGGATAGGGAAGAAGCAAGATTAATAATGATGATTATGCAAGGCTCAGCTGTTTACTACATAATTCATATATTGTTTTAGGTAAAAAGATATAGGTTGGGAGAAGGGAAAGCATAATCTTGATATGCATGATCTTTTGCTGGGCAACCAATGTAATAAAGCTTCTGCTTGTAACAGTTTGGGCTCTACTTACTTATCTGATTGTAACAATCTCCCTTTCGACTCTACTTACATATCTGTAAATTAAATATTATGAAGATAATTTAAATCTTTAATTTGCTCTCTTCCAAACTAACAATAGCTTCATTTTTTGTTGTTTTTGCGCTTTACTGTGTTGTGATGGAAATGTCTTTGTGGTACTTCAAGACATAAAAATGTATAAATGCCTTGAATCAGTATTCTTTTTCAGCTGCAAGCTTTATTTATTTATTTATTTATTTATTTATTTATTTATTTATTTATTTTCCCGTCTTTATTATTTTTATAAATAACTCAAGGCGGCAAACATACCTAATACTCCTTCCTCCTCCTATTTTCCCCACAACAACAACCCTGTAAGGTGAGTTGGGCTGAGAGAGAGTGACTGGCCTAAGGTCACCCAGCCGACTTTCATGCCTAAGGCGGGACTAGAACTCTCAGACTCCTGGTTTCTAGCCCAGCACCTTAACCAGTAGACCAAACTCTTGTTTTAATCCAAATTCAGTAACAGTATCAGAACAATAAACACAGACCACAACAGAAATTAAAACATTTGAACACACTTGGTTCGTATATCTTCCTTAGTGGTTAAATTTTTCCATATTTTCCTGTTTAATGCTATAATCAGTAGGAAAGGCTTCTACCTTGACTCACACTAGTTAAGTATTTGAAATAGTCCTTGCTTAACAATGGTAATTGGGACCAGCAACTCCATCGCTAAGCAACATGGTCGTAAAGCACAATGTCATGTGACTACGACAACTTATGACGGCAGTTGTGGCAGTTCCAGTTGCCGTTGTTAGGCGAATCCCTCCTGCTGGCTTCTCCATTGACTTTGCTTGTCAGAAGCTGGCAGAGATTGCGAATGTAATTGCGAGCTGGTTGCCAAGCACTTGAATGACGATCATGTGGCTGCAGGGATGCAACTACGAGAAACAGTCATAAGTCCCCTCGTTCAGCGCCATTGTAGCTTCAAACGGTTGCTGAATGAGTGGTCACTGAATGAGGACTACCTGATCTTGGATTAGAGATTCCATTACCACCTAAAAACAAAGTTTTTCTGTGATAGTTTTTCTTCAATGATGTTATTTTTATATTTTATATTTATAATTATCAAAAACTACTACAAATTATTTATGTCAGATTGCTTAGAGTACAATGAACTTTATAACTTCCTTTACCTCAGATGATCATTGGATTGTGTGATTTTCTCTTGCCTCTTCCCCAGGTAATAGGAGTAAGTAAAACCAGATAGTATCAAGGGCAAAACCCTATGAAAACAGACAGAAAATCAAAAGTCAGGGTCTGTAGAGAATACAAGTTAACAGATATGTAAGCGCATGAAATAAATGTATTTGCTGTTGTCATATGAAATATGAAAATATAATTCAGAAAGTACCAAAATTAATGTTTCTTTTCAATGTATGTTGAAGAAGGTCAAACAATTATGCAATATTTAACTTTTAAAATGCTGCTTTTATTTTTCTGGAAGCAGAATAATTCTTATGCATGTTTTACTCTAGTTGTATGTTTTGCTCTTTTAAATGAAATAGCATGTAAAATTCCTATTTAGAAGAATGGTTGTTATTAACGGTTGTTATACCTGTGCTATAAACTATGTTCTAGTACCTGACAAAGCAGTAAAATTAGCTTAATTAAATATAGTTTCACTATAATCATGGTATTGCATTGGGAAGCATTCCTATAGCATAAAGGTTTAGTAATCCCAAGCACTGATCAAGGAACAGATCTATATATGATCAACACAAATAAATTACCATACTATTCCTACTTTTTATTAAGTTTTGTCAGCGAATATTGCACTTGAATTTCAGCAAAAATAAATAATATTGTCTCTGAGGACCAGTTCAATACAATTACTCCAGGTAATATCACTGTCTGCATGGGAACACAAATGACCAAAGAATTAATAAAATTAGCAGTAAATATTTGGTATGTGGCACTAGTATGATATAATAGGCATATCTGTTGGATATTTTAATTTTAAAAAAGTATTCACGACTTTTCAATTTAGAATAGTATGGTAATGGCTTGTTTCATATAGTTTTCTCAGTATTTTTTTTGGTTTACTTATTTTTCATTGAGTATAACAGAATTTAGACTTTGAGCTTGAAAATGAACTCTCCACTCTTCTGATTAATTGCAGATAGTTGACCTCTGGATAACCATTAAACTATTTGTGAATGAAAACCCAATTGCCATATTAAACACCAGTACCTGAAATTCTAGAATATAGGTTCAGGTTGATCTCTGGATACCTAAATTCTACTAGTAAACTAGTAAAGTCTGAACCTATGTTCTAGAATTTCAGGCATTGGTGTTATATATATATGGCAATTGGATTTTCACTAGCAATATTTAACCTATTTTAAAATTTCTACTTTCTTTGTGATCCCAATTTGTTTTGCTGCATAATTAAAACTAAAAAGAAAACACTGAAAATTATATGTTTGGTCATTCCTTATATTTCTCTACTGTTTCAAAGTTTTAGTCATAGATAAAATTTGGATATCAATATAATAGAATAATATGAACGTGGTTAGCGAGCAAAAATAAAATGATTAAATTTTAACATAAAATAAGTAGCTCCTAAAACAAAGACAATAAAATCAACATAGAAATGTGAATAAAATAAGTCACAGTCTAATGATAAATAAAGTGTGGTACAATAAAAACTTGAAAATATGAACTCCTGAGCTAAATTAAGGGCTGAAATGACAATACATTCATATCTACAGTATATCTGTATCTTGCCATCCTGTATTTTTCAGACTGTGCTACTGATCTTTCAAGATCTCTGGCATATTCATTTAATGGATCCAGGTAAGCAGAAAGTCCTTCAGTTTAGTTCTGGCCATACTAATTTTAACTTGGTGCATAAACTTCTTCACAGGTAGAAATTTTCCAAACCTGTAATATCTACGTAATTGCAGAGTTGAAAATGAATGTGAAGAATTCCACTTTTTAGCTAAGCCCAACTTATCTAGGGGCATGGTGGCTCAGTGGGTAAGACGCCAGGCTTGTTGATCGGAAGATTGCAGGTTCGGAGGTTCGAATCCCTAGTCCCGCGTGACGGAGTGAGCTCCCACACTCGCCCCAGCTCTTGCCAACCTAGCAATTCGAAAGCATGCAAATGCAAGTAGATAAATAGGTACTACTTCGGTGGGTAGGTAACAGCGTTCTGCGTGCGTCATGCCGACCACATGACCGTGGAAGTGTCTTCGGACAACACTGGCTCTTCGGCTAACAAACAGAGATGAGCACCGACCCCTAGAGTCGGACACGACTGCACATATGTGCAGGGGGAACCTTTACCTTTTTAACTTATCTAACTTAAGTACACAAATAGAAACAAATATGGTTACTGATGTACATTTTTCAAATTTACTACGGTTAGATTTTGTGACCAAATCAGAGCAGGAAATAGAAGAAAATTTGTTCTGACACAAAATTGGTAGGCGCTTGGTCCAAAGTTATTTTTATAGTAGGCAAAGCAAAATAAAAAGTTTCAAAATGTGCTTGGATGCAGGATGTGTAAATCTAAAACTACCTGCAATAAATGTGTAGTACTACATTTTTGCTATCATACGTTATGTGCTATCAAGATAAGAATTGCATTACTCCAAGCAGAACCAAAGAAATGAAATAAAAATGTATAAATTGGTTTTAAGTAGATATGTCCCTTGCTAACTAAGATAATTTAAACACGTCTCCTTTTACATGTAAATTATTCATTGCCTGAAGTTTTTGTCTTTCATGATTTAGAGCACTGGAAAACGCTAGCTTCAAAGATAACTCCTCGTGGCTGATCAAATTTGAAAATGATCCCAGGATTCTACCCTAAATGACCTTATTTTTCTTACAGAGATTAGGATTAAAAATCCAGAGGAAATATTGTAATTGTCTTCATTCTGTAGTTAATAACTTCCAAGGTCATAAGTGCCAGCTCAGCAGATAATATTAATGCTGAGTCAGAATAGATACATTAGATAATTTATTCCTACCACATAATGATATAACTATGAATAGTCTGTGGCTTGAATCATGTCAACTGGATTTCTATTTTCTCAGTAGAAACGTTTCACTCCTTATCCAAGGAGCTTCTTCAGTCTCCTTGGATAAGGAGTGAAACGTTTCTACTGAGAAAATAGAAATCCAGTTGACATGATTCAAGCCACAGACCGTTCCACCTGGATGACTGAGAACCTTCATCGACATATAACTATGAATAGTTTACTAAGAGTAAAAGTGCTTGGAGGTTTTCCCACCTCTGCTGGAAACACTGCTGAAGCCTTGGCTTTCTGTGGAATATGGAAATGGACAGGACATTAAATTATGGCCCTATCCCTACTTTCATTTTACTGCAGCAGCATCATGGCCTGACAACCTGAATATTTATCCTGAAGTTGTCCTAATCTTATCCTGAGCATATAAATATAACAACTTAAATTGTTACTAAATGTACTGCTATAAAAGTAGTCTGTTCCCCTTTAGAGTAATGTTATCCCACCACAACCTGATGATGTATACAATTTTTAACACTTCGTCATTCATTATTGTGGAAGTAAGACCAGGTAATCTGGGAGTATTAAGAAGTGTCAGTATGCCCCTTCCCCTCCCACTACTAGCAGCCGCCTCTGCAGCCATTTTTCTCCTTATCTTTTCCTTCTCCTTTAGCGCTTTATTTCCGTATTTTCTTTCATATCAGTCACCTCCCCCATTTAAAACAAGAGAAGAAAGGAGAGCAGACCTCAATTATTTTATTTGAAGAAGACCCAAAGCCATATTTGCACTGTTCCATATTAACAGTACTCTGAAATAACCAAATCTTTATTATTTTATTTGGAGAAGAAGTTGTAGTATATTTGCATAGTCACTTCAGCCCTACTTTTCCTCGTTGCAAGGTCCAGAAAATGATGAATGATGTCAGACAGCTTTTCTTGGCTTTTTGTCAGTTTTCCTATATTTGTCAGTTTCTATTACAATCTGCAACCCTAAATGGAGATGATTGCCCAGCAGCTAGCCAGGTTCACTTATCCCACCCTACAGGACTTAGCTGCACAATCCCATGCTGATTCCGAAGGCAGGGTATATGGAGCTTACATCACTCATTAGTGTGGAGATGCCCACTCTCTCTTGTGCACAGCCAAATTAACCTCCTAGTCTAATGAGTTGAGGGCAATGAAGAGCTATTGACAACAGTTTGAGAACAAATGGAAAAAATCTGGTCTTATGCACTAAGTTCATAGGAGCATCATCCTGCCTTTAAAATGTATTATGAGCTTTGGAATATAATTGTAAGTCTCTGAAAATGGCTGAATGCTTTTCATTAAAACAAACATTACAAACTCTGATTCTGTTGGAAAGAAAACAGGAGGAATTTTATTAATCAGGGAAAAGGGCATATAAGATTAGTTTGCGCAAATGATTTCTCCTGGAGATATGTGGAGGGTCTAAACCAGTTTTTTCAGGTTGGTGGTTTTTTTTATAATATGTAGGAATGTAGTTCCCACAATTGTATTTAATCATAGCTGAAATCCAGCACGTTTGAAAAGCATCAGTTTGGGGATAATCTTAAAACTGACTTCATCTTTTTGTTATATTGATTGAGAAAAATAAGTATACCACCACAGGAGTTTTCTCAATCTGACTACTACATATGCTATTTTATCAAAACACAAAAATGGTCTTGTTGGATCACATTATGACCCTTCGAGCTCAGAATCCTACTTCAAATCATGGCCTCCACAAATACATGCATAGATCTTCATGATCCTGGTCTTTCTCTGTCATTTTCATCGATATAGTTATGTATTCATAACTATATAATCTGTTGTTATCAATGTTTCGTGGAATGGTGACCTCCAAATGAGCTACAACTCCCATTATTCCAAGTCGGCATGATCTAACTGGCTACAATCAACATTACCCTTAACCAACACACCCACTGAGTATGCTAGATGGATATGATGGGAGCTGCAGTCTAATACATGGTGGTTCTATTTCGTTTTCAAGGATAATTGTCAGGCAGATAGTTTCTTAAGCTTGATTAGTAATTGAATTAGCAGGGCTTAATTTAAGATAGTGCTTAGTTCTGCAACACTGGCAGTAATACTGAAAGAAGAAAATGTTTTAGAGCAGATCTTTTACAAGTCTAGCTCCATTCTCACAGATGGGCAAGTTCGATCCAAACTAATAGGTTTTATAAGCTTATTTTTTATTTGCTAATAGTTTGCTGTTTTAATCTTAAGGTACGTGTGACTACTTTTGTCCCCTGATCTTCCAGTAATTGGGAAATTTCATGAAACAAAGGAGTTAACATAGGGGTGAGCAGTTCCTTTCTCCAAAGACATGGACAGTTGCTACCCCCAAAGGGGGGGAAAATCTTGCTATAATGTTAGGAAAGCTATATTTAGGAACACATGCATATGTGCCATATCTAACATCACACAAAACAGAATGCCTAAGATTTATGACTTATTAAGAACAAGCAATATGCTGGTGCTTGATGTTCTGATACTCATTTTGGCTTCTCCTAACAGGAGTGGCTAACCCACTTTCTCTAACCTGGCACCTGAAAATTCCCTGCGCTACCTGGGAGTTGTAATTCCAATACCTCTAGAAGGCATCATGTTGGAGAAGTCTGATACAAGTAAACAGAGGAAGTCTCTCCCCCCCCACCCCCATGTGCAGAGTGGGATTTTGGCTTATTTCTTCCAAACAAACCCAACAAATCAAACTCTGGTTTCTTACTCTGGCTTGTTAGGAGAGGAATATATCAGTATTCTAGCATAGGCATCTTCAGCAAACCAAATTGCATCAAAATAGTGGCATGTACATGGTGACAGCATGATACAAACTCTGCCCTTATATAATTATTGGCACGATGCAAATAATTAAGTCAGTTTTTTGTGGCATGGCATCATGACACGTTTTGTCACTTCTTCTCCTTACCCCCCAGGCACTGATGTGTTCCAAGCTTGTAGGACATCAAAAATAAGCCACCGACAGAATTAACTGAACAGCATGTAATATTGGATGTGAGTAGGTCTAAATAGGATATATACAGTATGCTATGCTATTTCATTTCTTGCTTCACAGTATCTAAGAATTTTTCACTCAGCTCTAATAGGTAATAATACTATGTACAAGTTTGTTTCCCACAAAACCAAATATGAGGGCATGTGAACAAGATGGAAGTAAATTTTAGTTTAGCTGGAAGTATTAACAGCTATATATCTTGGATTCCATTGTGAACTTTGCCTCTTTCACAGTCCTTATTAACTCTCCTTGACTGGAATTACCATGTGTGAAATGAAGATAATAGCATGAAATATCAGTGCAGCAGTACGAGCAAGTACATTTTTGCATGTGGTGCATATCCAGGCCTTTGAGTTACATTCTGACTTCTAGTTGCTCTACAAAACCAGAGTACCCTTATGCAAGCTATTGCTCTTTAGATGTGTGGGACTATATTTCTCAGTCATCATAGTCAAAGACCAACTCTTCTGGTTGGGAACAGATTTCAGGAAGGCTTAACTGGAGCAAGACTGATTTTCTGTGCAATTAGATTTGATAATACTGTATATATTGAGTTTTTTTTCCTTCAGTGGATATGAGACATTTATAATCACAAGTTGAATATATCATTTCTCCAATTTTGGATCCTGCAACTAATGCCATATATTAAAAGATGCCTAGCTTACTGATCTTGTGCTTTTTAATTACTGCTTTGTGTTATATACTCTTTAAATGCTTAGATCAGGATTTTCCAAAGTTTTCCCGCGGTGACACACCAACTGCTGTTGGTGCGTCGCCGCGGGAATACCCGGAAGTGCTGCCGTTGCGGCAGCGCGCAAAAACCCGGAAGCGCTGCTGCCGCTTTCGAGTTTTTGCACGCCGCCGTTGTTGTGTCGCCGCGGGAAAACCCGGAAGTGCTGATGATGATCAGCGCTTCCGGGTTGTGTGGCGACACACCAGACTGTGTGTGGCGACACACTTTTGTGTCGCGACACACAGTTTGGAAAGCTCTGGCTTAGATGTTTTAACTGAAATTGGTATAGAGAATTTTGATTGCTTTAAAATATATACTATTTCATAAAACTTACAAAATATATTAGAAAGAAACATGGTCTATTGGCAAAAATATAGGAATATTTGACCTAGGAATCACTCCCTTAAAAATGGGAAGCTTATTGAAATCTGGAAAACATTTTTTTATAATTAAGAATATAATATAACAAAGAACTATGAAAAATCAATTAAGAAATTCTAAGAGAATCCTATTACCATATTTTCCCCACAACTAAATAGTTTATACAGAGTTTTAATACGCTCTGTTATATCGATTGATTGATTGATTGATAAATACTATTAGAATGAAGATGTGCAAACACTGCATGCAGAAATAATGCACAAGGCATCCTAAGATGGTTCAGAAATTATTTCCTCAACTTAGAGAGAAAATGGAAAAACAAGACTGGTCCAGTTTTCAGCCTGAATATGGGATTTCATTAACTTTCCTTCCAATTTTTTTCATTACCACCTTCACATGGTGGGAGGTAACCCTGAAAGCATTGCTGGTTGGAACATAATCTTGGTGATAAGGTCAAAAGAGTGATGGTGGTGAAGACTAACCACCATGGGGGGCCAGGGCAGGTGGGCTCTTCAGGTGTGAGGGAGACCAACCTGTTTAGGAAAAGGAAATCCAATATCAAATTTGGAACAAGCAGTGGCAAATCACTTCTGTACTGTTGCCAAGAAAACATTCATGGATGTGACTTATTCAGTTAGTTCAGAAAGAATGAATGGTCCCCTTAGGCTTTTTTTTGGGGGGGGGTTACCTTCCAGTCAGTGTTGACTCCTGGCAACTGCCTGGATTAGTCCCTACAGTATTCTTGGCAAGGTTTTTTAGAAGTGGTTTGCCATTGCCTCCTTCCTAGGGCTGAGAGTGTGACTGGCCCATGGTGCCTAAGGTGGGACTAGAACTCACGGTCTCCCAGTTTCTTAACCACTACAGCAAACTGGCTCTCTAGGCAAAAATTAGCAAGCAAATATACACATATTTTGGGATTGTAATATTAGTGGACAATAGATTAAGGAAAAAATGTTTGGCAAGATTGAGGGAAGCAAGAGGAGAGGAAGATAATAGATCAGATGGCTGGAAAGGATCAGAGATAACTAGAATGATCCTGGAAGAGCTGCAGATTGTTTCCCCACACAGGTTGAAATGGAAGGCTTGGTCCATACAGTCACCCAAGAACCTGGCCTCACTCATTGGCCACTTAACCAACTACTTGTTTAGTCAGATTCATAGAATAAGTGAACCATGGGACTATCCTCGCATGATCACAGCAGGATCTTAATGTATGCCTTTCAGAAGAGTAACTATTTCCAAAAAGAAAAATGAAAAGGAAGAAAGAGAAGAATCAAAAGACTTACTGGGCATTAGTAAGTGTTTGGGCACAGCTAAAATATTTGTTTGAATTCTGAACTTTTTCATCTCAGCTTCAAGCTGCTCTGCTTCTTATAGTAAAGTCCAGAAGCCTTCCTTGGATTTTTTTTTAAATCTAGTAGATCTATTAATGTAGGATATGGTTTGCAATTGAAAAAAAAAGTTCTAATATTGTTCTCTTTTTCTGTTATATAAAAATCCTTAATAAAGAAAAAGAGACTTTCCTACTACAAAAAAGTATTTTGCCTGGCTGCAAGGGCACCATTTTAGCACCATTCTGATGTTGGCTCAGGTGCAGTGAACAACCGCAACTTTACTTTCCTCTTTTCCTCTTCTCCAGTTACAAGCTTGCTTGGCAGTACATTACAGATAACCATGATGCTGCTTGCAAATATAAAATGGAGATCAGCAAGTAGTCAGCATAGTTAGATAATGACATGGCACTGAGTTGAGGCAGATGGCCTGGTTTGTTGGATACTAATGTTGGGACTGACATTCATTTCTAGCTAATAATCATAGTTTATATGTTTGCCACTAATAATTCCTATAAAATGTTTTTGTATTAAGATTTTACATCACTATATCATCATCATTATTTTAAAGCTCCAAATAATAAAATATTTTGCTTTGATTTACCTATTTGAAACCTTTGTCTGTACTTCATAATATAACATTCCTTTGACAGCATAAAATGAACAAACCTAAAAACAATTTAAATACAAAATAATATATTGAATTCATCATTATTATTATAAAGCTCCAAATAATAAAATATTTTGCTTTGATTTACCTATTTGCAACCTCTGTCTGGTACCTCAAGACATAACATTCTTTTGACAGTGTGAAATGAACAAACATAAAAACAATTTAAATAAAAAACAATATATTGAATCATAAATTGAAAAGCATCATTAAAATATAACAAAGTAAAACGTGTAGCATCCTAAAGTTAAACATACAGCTTCCACACCTGACAGACCTCTGTATTAAAAGATCTGGGTGAATGGAGAAGTCTTCACAGGACACCAGAAAAGAATAGAAGATTGATACCAGGTGGACCAAACAAAATGCTGTTCCATAATGGGAGTTCCATGAATGAAAAGTACCTCTTTTCATTTTAAACAATTGGTTAGATAGATACTTATGTATTAAGTGTCTTCAAATTGCCTTGTGGTTTATGATGGGTAAAATAAATTTCAATTTGAATACTATTGTATCTTTTGAAAAAAGGAAAGTATTTAATTGACAGAACAAACTGATTTGCTATTACAAAGTTAGCTATAGTATAATAACTTGGAATTCTACCTTTTTTAAAAAAAACTTTTCTCTCCAAAACCGTGATTTTAATAGAGGCAGGTTGCTTGTGAAAGCTGCTTCTTGGAGGTGGAACTTCGTCAATATTTTTTGCTTGAGTCAAAAATAACCCTTCAAAAATATGTTTATTCAGAAATGTAGTAGCAGCAAAAATTTATTCCAAGTTTGGGGTTGTGGTAGATTAGTGGGCTGCATGCTTTCTTAGCCACCCTTACATTGTAAAATCAACTGTCAACACATTTGAGATGCCGGAAGGCATATATCCAGTTTTCTTTCAATGTACATAATACCAAACACACTTTTGTTTAAATAGAAACATTGCCAGATATTAGATACAAACTTTAATTAGTTCCTGAAAGCTATTGGAAGGTATCTTTCTATATTTTAAATATAGGACCATATACAATATAGAAATAGTAATATGTTCTCCTAGTAGCCTCTAGTACAAATAATATATGACAACAAAATGTTGGGGTTGATTAGTAATATGTGATAACTTTAAACAAAAATAAAAATATAAAGACATCATAAGTAAATTACTTCATTTATGTCAAAAATGTAGTCAAAGACAAAATGAATGAATATATTTGTAACACAATAAAAATATAATTAGGATTGTAATTATAATTGAGCTGAAGTGATGGGGTTGAATTTCATGAACATTTTCACACCTCTCAAAAATACTGCCCCTAAGTGAAGCTTTTTTTTTAAAGAGGAGAAAATGTATCCTTATTATCTTAGCAAGTGGACCAGCATTCCTGGTTTTCAGGTTGTGCAGTAACAATGAAAGGGATGGCAAAAAAAGAGCCAGTTTGGTCTAGTGGTTAAGGCAACGGGCTAGAAACCAGGAGTCTGTGAGTTCTAGTTCCACCTTAGGCATGAAAGCCGGCTGGGTGACCTTGGGCCAGTCACACACACTCAGCCCAACTCACCTCACAGGGTGGTGGTTGTGGGGAAAATAGGAGGAGGAAGGAGTATTAGGTATGTTCGCCGCCTTGAGTTATTTATAAAAATAATAAAGGGATAAAAAATAAATAAATAAAATGGGACATTCTTCTGGATCCAAATGATTCTAATTTGAATGCAGATGTTGATTTCGGGGGTAGGAGGTTTATATTGCAATTATACTTGAATTGGGCCAGGCCTAATACCTAACGCTCAGATTACAAATCTGTACTTTCACTATATATTAGTATCTTAATACATGCAGTATCATTTATAATCATTTTTATATATGTACATGTAAGTGTTTGTGTGCATGCATGTATGTGATACAGTATATCTTGGAGCTAATTGAAAACAGCATACAGCAGAATAAGCAAAACTTTGCAGTGCTTTGATGGTCTGGGCTCTTCATCTTCATCATCATCATCATCATCATCATCATCATCATTTATTATACTTGTATGCTGCCCTACTCAACGACTGTGGGCAACATCTATCTATCAACTTTGGCTTTAAGATATAATTGGTTTTGAACATAAAATGTAATGATTATGCAATGAAAAAGGCCTCAAAAATTATTTTTTATGTGAACTGTTCTATGTATGAAATATTCGCTGTTTTGCTAGTCCACAGAATAAAAATGTAAACATTGATACAATAGTACAGCATCTTTCTTAGGAGTTAGGCCAAACAGCACGCTACAAAATATTTATCAAGCTTTACAGTTTTCTCCTTCGTGCTGGCTCTAGATTAATCCAGGGGTGAATAAATGAATTTATGTGACCCCACCCTTGAATTAAACTGTTAGACTAGGCTCTGACAGAGCTGCAGGGCTTTTGCTCTGTGGTGGACAGGCAGGCTTGCATGCCCAAAGCAAGATTACTGTCAGGACCTCTACTGGGGCAGAGGCTGAAAGAAAGCCAGGTGCCCAGATCCTCTACATCAGTGTTTCTCAACCTTGGCAGCTTGAAGATGTGTGGACTTCAACTCTCAGAATTCTCTCTTAAAATGTAGAGGGAAATGGCTAAAATATACAATTTCCAGACTTTTGACATCTGAATGCTGTGAAATTGCCAGCTGCGATTAAGATTAGTACATACTGTATATTATCTGCTGTTAACATCTATACATTGTGGAATTCTGGGAGTTGAAGTCCACACATCTTCAAGTTGCCAAGGTTGAGAAAAACTGCTCTACATGGTGCAGTTCAATTCCAGCAACTCAAAGGTCTCATGTATTTGGGGGGTTGAGACCCGCAGTTTGAAAATTCTTGTGTTAAACAGTTAATGTTAGAACATAGCTTTCCAAACTGTGTGTTGCGACACTTTAGTGTGTCACAACACACAGTTTAGTGTGTTGCAACACAACTCGGAAGCGGCGGCGTGGGCGTGCATGGCGGCGGCGTGGGGGTGTGCGCGGCGGTGGCAGCGACGACGGCAGCGGCGTGTCATCAGTGCTTCCGCCATGCACACCACCACCGCGCGCGCCGCCGCCGTGCACACCAACTGCCGCCGTGCACACCCCCGCCGCCACCACTGCCGCCGTTGGTGTGTCGCCGTCGGCGGCAGTTTGGAAAGCACTGTGTTAGAACATTCAAGGAGATATTTATAATACGTTCCTGTTAAAAGAAAGTTTGCTGTTCTGCTTTTGTGAAATCTCAAAACACACAATCTCTAACTGCTTTCCATTACATATTGAGTGATGAAGAAGAAATACTTTTACTAGGTAGAAGGCAGAGTTCTCAAAGTACTTTCGGAAAGTTTTTTTAAATTTTCAAAAGTGCACTTAATGCCTATCAGTTATAGTTCAGTTCACATTTCTTTGTTCTACAGATTAAGTCACACTTTTCTCTGCTTCTTGGCTGGCATTGCTTATGGAAAATGTGTTTTTACCTACATGCTATTTCTAATGTTCCCATTTTAAAAGTACTGAATTATCCTGGGTTGCTGCAGAAAAGTATATATCATCATTGTCCCCCACATTTGCCCCATCGCTCTGTAAGAATGTTCCTGCACATTATAATAGGTGCTGTAGTTATATATAATAGGTAGAAATGGCCTCTGTGTGTGTTTGTGTGTGTGCACATGCAATGTGAAAATTATCTGTTGAACGGAATAGGGAAGCTAACCTTTATACAATATACTCCCAGGACTCTAAATACACAAGTTTATTTTCACTGAATTTTTAGCGAGGACACGGACTCAGGGATTTTCTATCATAGTTTGAGTTTTATCTTAAGAGCTCAGTTCTGCTGTCTTAAAATGTAGAGGGAAATTGCTAAAATATACAATTTCCAGACTTTTGACATCAGAATGCTGTGAAATTGCCAGCTGCAATTAAGATTAGTACATACCGTATATTATCTGCTGTTAACATCTATACATTGTGGAATTTTCAGAGGGCATAATCTTGACTAGATTTTATAGTAGTTTTTCTAGTAAGTAATGCAAAGCATAGCTATTTGTTGTTTCTGTCATAAGAGTGTTATTGAAACTGCTTGTTATTTACTTGTTATTTACCACCATATCCTTTTAACTCCAAGTTTTGCAATGAGATGTTTACATGTTGCAATTTCAGTGTCTGGAGAGAGAACATTTTTCTGATACTAGTGATCATAGAATCTTCATCTCTGTAGCAGTAAGTCTATATTCTGGTCATTCTTTCTTCCTCCCTTTTTGTCTTTCTAACTGGCAAGAGGACAAAGTGGGCCAAGATCTATTTTCAAGCAGTAGTATAATTAAGAAAGTTTTACTCAGACTCAACAGTTTTTTTCTTCTTTTTCTTTTTTCAACTTTTTAATTCTGTTTTTTGCCTTTTTTATTTTATTTTTTCAGTATTTCAAATTTGCTAAACTTGTTCTGTTTGGTTCACTTATTTTCCTTTATGAACTTGTATAAATCCACATATATCCATACTCATACATACATACATTCAAACATAAGTACACCCACCAAGTAATAACAAGTTGGAGATTTTAATATCAAGCAATTTAGCCTAAGATTGAAATCCTTACTATAAAACAAATACTTTGATGTATTCTCTTCCTTTAATTTCTCATTCATTCCTAATGTTATACTTAATTTTGAAGAAAAGGTTAAATAACCATAATGCTTGTAACAATATCTGAAACAGCAATTAATATTAATAAAATATTCACTTATCTATAGTCATTACTCTAAGGCATCTAAATAACAGAATATTAAGAATTTAAGTTTTATATATAAATAATATTATATAAATATTATTGTACTGAAATAATATACTGTATTAAAACTGGGAAGATGAACTAATAGTCTATACTGCTAGATTTAATAATCTGTTAAAGGATTGAGCTGGGGGGCGCGATGGCTCAGTGGTTAAGACGCCAGGCTTGTCGATCGGAAGGTCGGCGGTTTGAGACCCGAGCGCCGCATGATGGATTGAGCTTCCACACTCACCCCAGCTCTTGCCAACCTAGCAATTCGAAAGCATGCAAATGCAAGTAGTTAAATAGGTACCACTTCCGTGGGATAGTAACAGTGTTCAGCGCCCGTCATGCCGGCCACATGACCGCAGAAGTGTCTTTGGACAGCGCTGGCTCTTCGGCTAAGAAACGGAGATGAGCACTGCCCGCTAGAGTCGGACACGACTGTGCAGGGGAAAACCTTACCTTACCTTAAAGGATTGAGCTAGTTCTATATTAATACTTTATGGGTATATCTCTTCAAATGTTTCTTCAAATGTTACTCAATTAATTACTATTTTGTATATTCTTTTTTTTATTATATTAGCAATGTTATATTTTTGGTTGTACATCATCATATATTCTAGTTGTTATACTTTACCAATAAATATTTAACTGTTTTTTTAAAAAAGAAAGTTTTACTCAGCTGTTACAGACAATGTATCAGAAAGAGGCTTTCTTAAAAATGATAATAATATTCAACATGGCTGACTGGGGAATTTTGGGGGTTGAAGTCCACACGTCTTAAAGTTGCCAAGGTGAAACACTGGTATAGGTAGTCCTTGGGCTCTGGTAAGTCTCCCCCACCTGGCAGCAGCCATCCCCGCCGTGCTCTTGCCATGGGCCATCCACACATCCTCCCCCACCCAGCAGCAGTCACTTACCTGCCTTCCAGACTGCTTGTGAGCCGCCTGGGACTTGCAACTTCCTGCCGGCCTCCCCACTGACTTTGGGGATTGCTGGGATTGCTGTTGCTAACCAATGCGATCACGTGACATCGCACTTTACAACCACATTGCTTAGCGATGGAAATTCTGGTCCCAATTACTGTTGTTAACCGAGGACAACCTGTATGCTCGACATGGATCTGTATATTTGTATAATACTCCTGAAGAGCAAACCTTAACAGGGATGGGCAATCCATGAGCTCAATATGGCCCCTAGCACAATTTTTTTGTTTCAGATCCCCACTGCCAGATCTTATTACCAAAATTAAGTGACAAAATGGGGAATTTTTTGGGTGAATTTTTTGAAATTTGCTCTTAATGACTAAAATACTGTAGGTAAGGGTCCACTACTTTAATGAGCCTATTTTCTTGAACTTGTCCAACACCCCAAAACTCAAACGAAGTGTGAAAAATTTGAATCTTCCCTTGTCTGTTTGATGTTAATGCATCCCTGCCATGTATTCCACAGACTCTAAAACCCCTTTTTCTTTAAAAGTGAATTCCATGGCTGTATGAAGTTTACTCATACCTGCTGTAAGATGTGTCATTCTATTAAAGAAAGGACTGTTTAGAAAGGACATATCAACTGTGCAATCTCACAAACACTGCTAAATTGTGAGCTTGAATTCAGCGTTTTGATATATCTGAAGTGAACCACTTTTAACATTAGAATCTAAACCATGCTTAGAACTTCCAAATGTACAACAGCCTAAACATGATTTTTGTTTAATTTACATCTTCTCAATTCTCACATTCACTTATGTCTCCATATATCCACCTCTGGATGTAAAACATCAATACTATAGTAATGTAGAAGTCATGCCAGATAGTTACATGGTTCACACAATCACTTCAAATCATGCTTCTGATTTTAATTTGGTGGCCAACTGCTAGATAAAATCTGCTAATTGAGATATTGCTATAAAGTATGGTTGAGGGTGATGTCTATTGCAACAGCCATTAATAGAGTGCGATGCTATTTTTTTAAACGTGGTGTAGCACAGTTCAATAATTTATTCTGAGGATTTGAATAGGAATGCTATCCCTTTAAGATTGGGAATAATTTTGAATGGGAATGAATTATTACAAACACTTCTATCAATTGGGTCTCCTTGTTCCACCCCATGGACAATCACGGGCAGTCTTCATTCTCAAAATGTACACTGTTTGCCCTTTACCCCATGCCCATCCTTGTGCAAGATGATAGAATGTCCCATTGCTTTTTTAGCAGTAAAACACAAGTTCAAAAGGTTTAAACCATGGTGGTTAATTCTGCAGTTCTAGAATTGATTGCAAATTTCAGTTAACAACTATATATAGGAATTGACATTATAAACCAATATCAAACTAAAGCTTTCTTCTTGACTAAGGTTTGATATCTGAATTGAGCCAATTTCATATTTTAGTTTCTTTGAATGCAATGTTTACCATAATTTCAGAACTTTACTGATGTATCCAAGTCTCAGAAATAATATACTTGATTTCTTCCAGTTTTTATACAAGTTCAGGAGATTTTGCTGATCACTGTTTTTACTTGTTCTAGCTTTCCATTTCAATATAAATGTTAGTTGTTTATAATAAAACTCTTCTATATGCAGACATTTTTGAGAAATGTCATTGCATTTTTTATGAAGTGGGCTTGGACAGAGAATTCAGCATTTAACAAAACCTGAGTTGGATTTGAGTCCAAATGGCACAGCCTTACTTTCATCTCCAGTAATGATATTGGGAGTAATGATATTGGGAGAAAGCAGGAAAGGAAGAAGCTTAGTTCATACTGTACTTAATGCTGAACTTCTACTAGCCTGAAAAAAATATCATATATAATCCTATCTATTCCTTTTGTAAAGCAAAGTGTAGTACCCTTTTGCACTCAGTTTCACTTTCTCTGATTCTTGGTCCAGGATTTTATATATTTATCAAGGGTTAAAACAAATTTTATGCAATGGCTAAACAAGTCACTACCTGCCTAGAATAGTTTAGCTGGGTTTATGGTAATTTAGAGTTTATTTTAAACCATGATTCCTGAATTCTAGGCAACAATCCAGAAACTAGGGAAAGTGAAACCAACCCTGGCAAGGTAGGCAAATACACAACTACAGCACTTCATTCAGATTAACTGGGACTTGTCCATACATCATTAACCTATGGTTTAACATTACATATGAATGCTGCCACGGTGGAAGATTGCAGCTTTGCCTCTGCTGCCTGTGGCAACCGCAAAGAAGAATCCCAGTTTGAAATCATGCTTTATTCTTTCGCCAAGTCCATGTTATAAATAACAGAACAGAGATGATTTTATCATAATGGAGACTAGATCTAATTCCTTTAACAGCTGTTCCTTCAGCATGACAGAGTAAGGATTTTCTAAGTCCTTAGGATTCTTAGTCCTTACAGTTAGATGCAGACATGTATAGAGGTATATACACAGACAAGAAATAACTGAAGTTAAAATATTTGTTAAACTTTCATGAAAGTAATAAGAATTGAAAACCTACAAGAAAGTACTTAACAGAATAGAAACATAAAATCATGAATCGGTGACAATAAAGTTTGTTTGAAGAACAAAAAGTTCATACCTGAACATAAAATAAACTATATTAAATGTTTATTATCAGTACATTTTAATATAAAAGATAGGCAGAGGAAAACCTAGGAAAATTCCATCCTTTTGAATTACTTGCTTCAAAGCTTTAAATGGTGGTCTGGGAAAAGTGCTTTCCCATTTCCCCTCATGATTTCCCACTGCTTGATTTTTTTTTAGTGATACCATAAACTGGTTTTATTTTTAATTTCTGATTGCAACTTTAGATCTTTAAATATTTTATATCTATCTGTCTGTCTGTCTGTCTGTCTGTCTGTCTGTCTGTCTGTCTGTCTGTATTGTATGTATCTTTTATTTAATTGCTACTTTGTAGATGCTTTTTGTCTTTTCGGTTTTTTAAATTAAATACTTTATTTTATTCGTGCAGTTTATTTACTTTCTAAATCTTTGTGGAAGCTAGATGGTATAAAATAGCAAGAAAATAAAATTACATTTTAAAACTTCAATAACAAAATTATAACAGCCGAAAAGAAGGAACCAGAAAATAAACACACAAACATATATCAATGTAAGATTTGTACTACTAGCTTCAATGCTTTCTGAGAAAAAATGCATTCCATATAAAATAATATATTTACATATTTGTAAAACAAGGACTCACTGTTAATCTTTTGTTAATTTCCAGGTAATTAAACATTATTATCTGTTTACGAAATAATTTATGAGATCTATTTACAGTATCAAGGCTGCATGATACCAAACTCTGGCTTTATCACTAATTAAAATGCATAATTGTCATGATTTTAACATGAAAATTTTAAAAAACCATTACATTAATCGTCTAAGAGTTTATTAATTAGCTAACCTCAATTTGATGACAACTTACAAAGAACAAAAATGTAGCTTACTTAAGACAGCAAATTAATAATTGAATGTAATAAGATTCGAATAGGAAAAGAAGTTTAATCCATTGCAGATTACATCATTTAGGAGACATGATAAACCCTGTGATCTTTTAAAATATTTCGTACAGCTTTTAAAATTATTATTTTTAAAAAGTTATGGAACCATTTTAAAAGTATTGTGTGCATTCTTTGAATTCAATCAAAATATTTTTTAAAAGTACAATGAGTAGCATTTATTTTCTAGTTTTATGTATGCCTTTTGTTCAGGAGCTGATGACATTGTACCTAATATTCCGTTTTCTGTTTCCCCCCCACAACAATCCGCATGTGGGTATGACTGGCCTAATATCATTCAGTGAGCTGCTATGGATGAGGATGCACTTGAACCTGGGTCTTTGCGGTATCAGTGTGGCATGTTAACTACTACACCACACGTTGTTTCATAGCTATGTACAGAACGTTATAACTACATATAATTTGTAGTATTATTTGGATTTAATAGTATTTGTAGCATTTAATTAAACATCCTGAGTATTTACTGAAGAGTGACATTGCAATGGATTTAGTGGAACTTACTCCTACAGTAGGAAGTGTGCACAGTTCACTTTCATTTAGCATCTCCACGGTATTCCAGATGTTTCACACATTAAATTAGAAATGGATAACATCAGGAAGGCTGAAGCCCCATCAGAGGCATAAAAAGAGGAAATATCTTGAAAGAGATATGGGTGAGGCCACAGCAAAAAAGAACTATAGATATTTTTTAGGGGGACTGCACTGTAATGAACTTCCTTGGCTCTAAAATTGATCAAAAGGGTGACTGCAGCCTGGAGATCAGAAGACGTATAGTGCTTGGAAGAACAGCAACGACCAGCATAAATAACATCTGGAAGAATAAAGATATCAGCCTCCCAACCAAATGCAGACTAGTTAATACGATCATATTTCCAATAGCTACGTATGGTTGTGAAACTTGGACTTTGAGGAAGGCAGATAGGAGAAAGATAGATGCATTTGAATTGTGGTGCTGGAGACGACTACTACGCATCTCATGGACAGCAAATATTACCAACAAGGAAGTCCTAGACAGCGTCAAACCAAAAATATCCCTGTAAGCCAAGATCACCAAACAAAAACTGTCATACTTTGGTCATGTTATGCGAGCCGACTCACTTGAAAAGACAATTATGCTGGGACTGATCAGTGGTAAAAGAAGAAGGGGCTGCCCTAGGACTCACTGGCTTGACACCATCAGAAGGGACACTGGAATGACTTTGATGGAACTAAAGGAAGCTGTAAGAGATAGGAAGGCATGGAAAGCATCGATCCACAAGTGACCGAGAGTCGGACACGAGTGAATGGATAGACAGACAGAGCACTGTAATGTCCCTTTTGGCATATACAAATGATTAGCTCCTGGTCAATTCAAAACAAAGTTAATTACATCTGCTACCTAAGTAATTGTAATATCTTTGTGGCAAAGTAAAGGGCTTTAATCTATTAACATAATTAAATGATTAAAGTGTGCAGTCATAGAAAATACACTGAAAAAAAAACCAGTTACCTTATATGCAAAATGCATGCTATTTTATGAAATCATATATGCAAAAAAAAACCACCCTGAAAATTGTTAACATACTGATTTTAATATGCTTGAAGTGTTGTGCGCTGACCCACTTTGCTCTATAAAATGTTTCCAACTGGATAGCCGCCTGATATTTGACAGGAGCTGTTGAAACCTGGTCTTGCTGCCACTTTCTGTGGCAACTAGAAGGGAGTTGGGGAGCAGCCTAAGATCCACTGCTGAGTCCATAGCTGAAGTGAGATTTGAATCCAACACTTCCATGAAAAGGTAATATGCTTTTTAAAGAGCCGCTTTTTGAGTGAGATGGGCGGTGACTAAATTTGAAATATAAATACATAAATAAAATAAAGATTTAGCGATAGTGTGATACTTTTATTTCTACTGGGATTATTTAAAGATTGACACTTTTAGAGATTGACACATGATATGACCTGAAAGGGAGTTTTGATGGGGGCATCTTTAAAATAAAATTCTGGACTACAGGGAGTATCTAGCAAAAATATTTAATAGTTGGAGATAATTTCTTTTTCTCTCCTTTCCTACACAATTCCTTGAACGATACAGAAAAGGTTTTTCTAAGTGTCAGAGGACTTTCTCAGGAAAAATTGGTGAGACATAACAGAATAGGGCAAGACAATTTGCAAAAGCCACATGTCTCTAGCATTTCCTGAGACTTCTGCACCCTGATTATAGTTTAATTCTTATAACTAGAATGTTTCTCCTACTAAATATTTGTGAACAATTTGACACAGAAATATTTTATAGATAAAATAATAAAACCAACTGTATTATATGCAATCTTGGATTTTCATCCATCAAACAATTTGTTAAAAAGGTTCCTAAATTCTCTTTCACCAATCTATGTGTACCCATGTGTTAGGCTTTCATGTGCCAAAATTATTATTAATTGTAAGCAAAATATTTTTGTACTGTTAAATGTTTACATGACTTGTTCGCATGGACAAGACTTGTTCATATTTTCCAACAACTCATAAAGTACATGCAAAATATATTTATCTGTGGAAGAAATTATGCATTTTTGTATCATATGAATTACAATAACCTAGATCATAGCTTTCCAAAGTGTGTGTCACGATACACTACTGTGTTGCCTGCGGTGTCCCGGTCTGTCACGCAAAAACCCAGAAGCGCTGATGGGGGAACCGAAAGAAGTGGCACTCCTGCCAATCAGCACCGCCAGTGGCCAGTGACAGACCGGGACACCGCAGGCCACACTACTGCCGCCGTGTGTCACCAACGTTAAAAGTTTGGAAGGTCTGACCTAGATTAATGCCACACATTTATTACCTTCAGCTTTCTAATTAAATCTCAGGATACAGGTAGTCCTCATTTGATGACTGCAATTGGGACTCACAGCTCAGTCTTTAAGCGAAGCAGCCACTAAGTGAATCATCACGTGATTGGAACTGTGGTTATGATTTTACTTCAGCTTTCCTTTCCTTTACAGTGTCAAAAGGATATGACCCCAAACAAAATGCTCACCTGCACTGGCGTCCCTTGTATGGGAGATGGGCGGGGAGTAAATTAAATAAATAAATAAAAAATAAATAAAAAATAATTAGCAAGAAGAGAATTGATATTTGTATTTATTTGGAGAGGAAGGGATTACAAGGGACTAAGCAGGAACACAGTGGGAATACACATCAAAAGGAATGTGCTAGCACCACTTAGGAGGCAAACAAAAAACTGATTAGGGTCTTGTCAGTTTCAGGGAGCAGCTGCTAGCGGGTCCATCCTTCTAATCAACTACTTAGGGTCACAGAGCTGAGCTTGTTTACTTGCTGTTAGCATTTTTTAGGGACATGCTGCACTGTGGAGAAAAGCAGCTCAGGAAGAGATAGCTTGTTTAGGCAATCTGCTCTGTGAGGGGGAGAAGAGAAAATGGTCAGGCACAGGGCAGTGCATACTAACTGACTGTAATGGCAAACGTGACGGGGACACTGCAAAGGTTGTAAATGTGGCTATTTGTCATAAAGTTACTTTTTCATCACTGTTGTAACTGAATTATAACTTTCCGACGCAGTCGCTAAATGAGGACTACCTGTACCTCTGTTTTTATTAATCATGAAATTTAGAGATTGACATTTCATTTTGAGTCAGAATAAAAACAAAAATTAAAGAGTGTTCTTTTGGGGAGGGTGACATCAAATCTCACAATTTGTTTTTGTTTTTCTAAATTCCTAATACTAGGAAGTTATCTTTTTTTTAAAAAAGTTACAGCTGTAGATTAGCAAATGGAAGGAAATTTTTTAAAAAATACTTTATTATATATATACACATTTTATATGTATATGTATATGTACACATTTATTGGGATTGATTTGCTTTTGTTACTTTCTTAAATAGTGAAGATCAGAAACAGAGCTCCTGAGAAACAAGAATGAGATGTCAAAATAATTAAATAAATCTTGAAAATTTCAGATACACAGTAGCCATAGAATATTTAGTATCAGTTGGAAAAGAAGTATTGAAAACCAAGGTAAAGTGCTCTGCATTAGTCCCTTAGAGTTTATAGCATCCTGGAGGAAGCCAAGACTACCTGGCCATTCATCAAAATAATTATTGAAACATTTGTCTTTTCTACTCGCTTTCCTTTTGTCATAAGATGAGAAGTCCTTTTCTTGTGTGTACCTTTACCCTTCATGATGACATTCCTTCACAGGGGCAATATAATATCACAAGGATTCTTTCCTAACAGTTTTCTGGAGTTAGTGAAGCTGCTATGAGGCTTGCCTTTCATGGATTTCAGTTCTGGTTTGGAAAGTACTTTTATGAAAATCTGCCAATTCTGTCAATATATGTTATCTTGTAGTCTAAGATACTGGTTACTGTTACAGCAGGGCTTTCCAAACTTTTCCCACGGCGACATACCAATGGCGTGCGAGAAAACCCGGAAGCGCCACCGCCGCTTTTGGTTTTTGCGCACTGCCGCTGCTTTCAGTTTTTGCGCGCCGCCACCGCTGCAGTGCTTTCAGATTTTCGTGCGCCGCAGCGGTGGCGGCAGCGGTGTCCTTGTGTGCCATGCGAAAACCTGGAAGTGCTGATGGCCCACCACTTTCCACAGTTTGGAAAGCTGTTATTACAGCATCATTTTTGTGTATGAAAATGGAATGAATGAACCCATGAATCTCTGGAATGTTCAGCAACAGGGTTTAGAATACGGAATGACTCAAGAAGAAAGAAATGTAGATTTCTGGGTAACTCAACAGTCATAATTTCTTACCATCATCTCCTGTTTCTAATATCTAATAAGCTTTTATGCATCTGATTCCCAGTTCTTTGCTTTGTCTTTTGTGGACTAAAAGCCCGGAAGAGGGAAAGAACATCATTTTAAGTTACTTACTATTGTGTCTAGTCCGCTTAGCTGTGGTTTGGTCTGGTGTTAGAAAGATTAGCCAGTGCAATTCACTGTTTCCAGGGTACGCCCAATTGTTCGACAATCTGCGGGGAGGCTCCTGTGTACCCCATCATTTTAAGTTGAGACACTATAATTCATGAAATCTTAATTTGTTAAATAAGAATTATTTTTCTTTCCTATGTTGACTCTCCTGTCCAACATCTTAATGACTTCTGGAGACATGAGCTCTTGAAAACCTTTCTGCATCAGTAATTCTCAACTATCATGGTACTGCAAGTCCCTAAAATGATAGATGAATTTGTATGACCACCTGACATGAATAAAACAAACAATCACATTGATGTTAGGATTTGGCAACAAATAAATATACCACTTAATTTGAATAATAAAATGTTAACCTGTTTATCACAGGGCTTCTCAACGTTTGCACTATTGCAAAGGCTTATTGTGGGTTGCAGAGGCAAAGTGAGCAAAATCCAGAGCGAGTTTTTCCTACACCCCCACTTCGCCTGCACAAGCAAAGCTGGAATACTCTTAAAAACTGCTCCTATTTTGCCTCAACAAGCTTGCATGTGGCTTGAATGGACAAAATAGGGAGCAAAACCCCGAACAGTTGCAGCACTGTCGCTATGCCTGTGCAAGCCTGTTCAGATTTTTTTTAAAAATTGTGTCCTGTTCCCTTCCATTGCGTGCAATCTGTTAATGGTTGTGATCCATAGTTTGACAACCCATGTTCTAAGTCATGTTAGTGATGCAATATAATTAATCTTTATTAACATCATTCATAATTTAGCATAGTGTTTTAACCATTACACCAAACTGGCTCTCAATTTTTTTTATAGGTATATGCTAATATACAGGTATGTACCTTGAAAAGTTTGAATAGGAGGAAAATCTAGTTTACGATCAAATATTTAATATAATTATGTGTGGACTTTAATATGAACTACAAAGGATGATATATTTGTTTAAAATGGGCTAGTTTAGTGTGCAGTTGGCTGGTTCTCTATCATTCTATGTAAATAATTAAACTGTTCACCTTGAAATACAGAAAATTTCTTATCTCCCTGTCCCTCACTAGCATCACTTCATTCACTCCCATTCCCCAGTTCCTGGCAGAGCCCAGAGTAAAGTAAACCATGTGCTTTTGTACTGTCATATTTGATTTGGACTATAATATCACTGTTATTTGAAGTTAACATGAAATGCAGTGTCTGCATGACCCATTCTAGCAGCCTATTATCATAATTTCAGTGTCATATGGCTACTAAGTTAATGTACTTACAAATGACAGAGAAAGTGTGTTGCATGACCTCAGGGTTTTCAAGAAGTAAATGACGTAGTAGGTCATATTTCAGAAAATGACTAAAGAGTTTTTTTGTGGTTTTTTTTGCACCGTGAGGTGTCATTGATTGTTATGGCAAAACAACTTGGTTGTTTCGATTTAAAGATAGGAATTAATAAGCTTTGTCACAATGGTATTCAGTCAAAAATGTAAAGAAAAGCTGGATAAACTTGGGGGTCGTTTTTTTTACTGTTCTGTTTTTTTGGGGGGTGATGGTTTGTTGTTTACATTTTAAAAGTTATTGTTGCTATAAGACTTCAGTTAACATTTCTCAATCAGCTTGTTTATTCATTAAGCGTGTACATAACAAAATTATTGAAATAACTGTTGGAGGCTTTTGTATGACTCATATAGTTTGTTACATTCAAATGATATGAATCAAACGTGATTTGTATTTTAAGCATTCAGTTCAGCATTACAGAAGCACACAGGCAAACTACCAAGATGGGTACTGGGTGAAACTAAATGTTGAGAGGCATTAATGTTTCTTAAGTACAGTAGCCAAGAAACATGTGGGTACAGTATGGGTTTCAGCTTTCATGGTTTCTCCTTTCCTTGATCAATTTTTTCCCCCCTCAAGTTTGTCCTGTCATGTTTATTGTACTAAGTAAACTGTGACTTAAATTCATATAGCTCTCTATTGCCTCATTAAGATATTACTCATTGCCATGCAAATAATTATTTCACAACTGCTTCTCAATAAGCAGTGCACTGATGGCAGCCTGAACCTTTGTGCCAGGCCAGCTCTGCCATGCATTAGGTAGAACTCGGTTGTCATTTTAGTTGCTGTTTTAAGTATCAGGAAAAGTATTATTATATTTTTAGTGTCAGGTAGAGGAGAAGAGCTATAGGATTTTCTGCCACTGCCATATAATGAACATATAGCAGGATTAGGTACTCTTTATTTTCAGATGCCATTTGTTGCCTTTATCCTACAGTACGTTGGCTCCCGCCATTTCAGTATTTCAGTAGAGTTCCTCAAGATGTGTTCAGTTTCCTGTTCACTGAATGATCACTGCACGTAATGAAAAGATTTAATTCAGTGCAGTTAACATGTATAGATTTGTAAGTACTGTATAATGTTAAAGTATAATTTATTTAAATATTACTTTTGTTAAAAGGATTAATTTTGGCTATGAGACTTTGCAGTATATTTAGGAGTCTTTTTAGATATGAGGCTGGTGGAATGCAACATTGCCCGGAAGTCCTTATGGCGATAGGAGCTTTACACCTCTTGTGCTGTGTTCAAACATTTCTTTGTCATATTATACAACTTCAATTTGCTGTAGCTAAGACAATGTCTTGTGGCACATTAACTTTGGAGACATCATCCCCTGGAAGCATAAAGTATCCTGATGGTAGCAATGATTTTTAAATTGTTTGATTAAAAATGTTGGTGTTACTTCTAAATGCAGTGCCATATTCCAGCACAAGTTCTATCTGTGGTTATTAAATGTTATTTCTATGTGTTTTCATGCACAAACTGATACCCAGCATGTACGGAAAAGAAAACTGAGTAGTGAGGCCAAATGTGCAATGAAATGAAATTATATCAGTGGTTCCAGATGTATATAACATAATATCTGTGATCTGTCTACAGCTGCTATTACTGTGCTAATGCTTTATTTTTAGTTATGCAATACTAACCATTTTAGTAGGCA
This sequence comes from Charina bottae, assembly GCA_023362775.1. NCBI lineage: Eukaryota > Metazoa > Chordata > Lepidosauria > Squamata > Charinaidae > Charina > Charina bottae. The sequence goes on from JALMGJ010000003.1 coordinate 189,966,851, forward strand.
ATAAGCCCAGGGCTCTAATTAAATCTGATTTGAACTAATTTTAACTCACTATAAATACAAGTTCTGCAATTTCCCACTGTACTATTTTACATGTATGTGCTGTATTGTGGCCAGTGATGCAAAGGTTGTGTTCATTTGCTCCAATACATGTATAATTTTTTTTTAACTTCATTGCCAACCATACGGAGACCTATATGGATAGAATTTTTCCAGCAGTCAGCATCTCATGTAACTTGGAATAGTTCTGTAGATCTGCATAAGAAAAAAATTAGACAACTATATTTAAAAATAGTTCCTGAGTCATTCCTGTGTTCATTCCTTCATGTTTATATTTTGTTGTAAATTGCTTCATGGTTTTTAAAAGTGAGAACACATATACAGATGTTCTTTTTTATATTTTGATTCCATCTGATTTGAAGGTCTAACTGGTTAAATGCGCTAATCATACTGAGTAATATTGGGGACCTTCTTGTCCCATTTTCTCTATAAGCTGGCTGAAGATGTGGCATAGATTTTCCAGCTGTGCTCAAATAGCAGTGTAGTTGCAAAGGGTTTATGAGCAGGGATGGTGGTTATGTTCTAGAAACAAAAAGATAAAAGGCAAGTCAAGCAGGCTTAAATGCAGAGACCCACTCTTACACAAAATGTGTTTCCCCTGTTTTACCTTAGAGTAATGTTTTATTTTAAAAATAAATAAATTAAGGGGAAAAACTGGGCTTTGCAAAATGAATGTAACTGGGACTTGAAATTAATCAAATTGGAATAAGTAGCATTTAAAGTCTTTGTTTTCAATATATTCCTACACTTAAAGCTTGCAATTAATTGTGCCTGATTATATTGAATGCAATTCTGTTAATGCTCTCCCTTTACTTTTTATACTTGAGCAAAGATTTTATTCAAATTTGCATGCATCTCTATTTGAAGATGGGATATTTGATTTTAGCTACAGCATTGTATTATTCATCTTAATTGTAATACATTAGTAAACAACATGAAAAAAATGAACAGTACATCCTAATAAATTGAGAGCAAGATATATGGTGAACCAGTCTGTAAACTGTTTGCTCTTAATTGTGGTCCTCAGCATGTGTTTTTTATTAAATGTAACTAGATGTGATTTCTTAGAGTTTCATAGAAAAAAAATGTAACCTAGGCTAAAAAAAATAACAAAGTGCAACACGTCAAGTAGGTCTATGTTTTTGTTTTCCATATAGCATCTTCCAAAAGAATTCTGACGAGTTGGCATCGGTACCAGGCAACCTTGGGCCTTAGCACCCCAGTTCATCCACCCTACCACTGCAAACTCAGTTTGCTCATTTGAATTCCCCTTGGTTCTATGGAACAACATTATGGTGCCATGAAAAATTTAAACAGCGCCTAAATCCTGTTGCTTGGGAGAGTCAGAGCACTTACTGAAGCTATGCAACTCATTGTTAGGTAATCCTGTTGTGCCTGACTGGTTCAGAAGTATCATATAATTATAAAATATTATTACCCAAAGAAGGATAAGAAACCCCACTGTACATACACAAGCTCTTTGGTGCATTTACATTTCTCATGGTATCTAATGGACATTGGTGGAGAAAATAAAGTGGTTTAGTTGAACATGGACTTTGGAAGTCCACATTCAGAGTCCATGAAACTGTAACCATGAAATTCACTAGATGGCACTATTACTTACTCTGCCTTAGGTTGCAGGGAAGATTAAAAAGGATAACATTCAATGAATCAGGTGAATAATGAAATTATAATGCAACAGATAATGATGTTAATAATAGAAATATATTTACCAATAGTAACAAGGTATTATGTCCAAGAAGGCTCATGAACACTCAGGGAGAAGAATCATATCATACCTAGCCAGGATCTGGACTGAGTGATGTAAACAGATTGTTTTATCAAATGTATCAATGTATGGTAACTGCAGATTATAAATGTATGTGAAATACAGGTGACGATGAGACGATTCTTAAAACTGTATATGCAAGACACACCCTTCTCACTAACACTGCACTATCATATAGCCACTTGTCCATTAATAAAGGATAATAGGGTTATCCTTTTGTGAAAACCCAGAATCATGCTCAAACAGGGAATGTAGCTGACCAACAACTAGTTAAGTTTATTTTAAATTGTGATTCCTGATTGATATGTAAGAAATTGAGTAAAAGCGAAACAGAAAAGGGGATTACATGAGTCCCTGGTTTTGCTTGGCTTCTTTTCTGTATGCATGTAATGCGATACTAAATATGAATGCTCTTTATATTTCTCCACTTGAAATTAAAATTGTAGGACCATTTAGAAACACTGTTTGGAAAATATTCATTTAAAATAGTGTATAAATGTAATGCAAGATATCTTTACAAAACATAGTTGATGAATGTAAAATTTGATGTGGATTGCCTTTTTTAAACTTTCCATATATGTCACTTTATGACATTATGTTATACATTATTTTAACATAAATTAGATTAAATTCTGAATAATATTGGTTCTTTTGCTTTGATTTGGCTTTCTGTGTAATGTAGTACATGTAGTCTTGGAATCTAAATAATTAAGGTAGTGGGCATTATAGCATTTATTGGTATCAAACCAGCTTTCTTGTCATTCAGAAGCTTAGGATGCAGCATGTGTAGTGATTATTCCAATGATGAAATATAAATTATTCAAGATTATAGTATTTGATAATTTGGAAGTTTAGCAGTTTAGATTTTGTGCCTCTATTCTTCTTACCCTTTTAACAACCACCATGACTGTAAACAATACGAGGGTTTTATGCACAGTCTGCAAGGCATCTCTCACCTCTTCCTTTTCACCTTCCGATGGGAAAAAATTTTCAGGGAGGAGAGTTGCAACATGGACGCCTGCAGAAGCTGCTCCAAAAAGATTGCTGTATTTTCATTGACATGCAGTGCATTACCATAATTGGCTTTTCTACATGATAGGAGAGAGGAAATAATAATGTCATTTTATTTACAGCCAGAGTGTCGCTTTATGAGACTTCTCCAAGTTTCTGCCATGCTGTGTAGGTCAAATGACATCTTTTGATCAGTCCTGTCCAAAGATATCAAAGCTGAGTGGCATGTAATGGAGACCTAGTGACAAACCAAATCTAGAAAAGAAATAAGACTGCCAGTTTCCCATTAAACAGCCTGCTAAACAGCACAGCTTCCCTGTGTCGTCTACGAAACTACTCTGACCACCTAAATCAGGAGAATGAAAGGATGCTGAATTGGACATTAGTACTGCAAATGACTGTCATGATTGCCACTATTTCCTTCCTTCCCCCCTCCCAAAATCAGCAGGCAAACCATGCGAGTTACAGTGAGACTGGTCTTCTCTCGTTTCATTTATGTCCTGCCACTGGCTGGTTTTCTGATCTGGTTTGTTTAGGTTTGACATCAGCCAAATGGTGTAGTAGGATAAGTCTGACAGATATTCTTACTGATTTAACGAGTAGCAGACCTTTGCAAAGATAGCTTTTCTAAAGCAAGATTTCATCTTTTGTTTTAAAAATCTGTCTCTTTGCTCCCTTTCATCTCCTTTCCTCCTTTTTATTAATGTATTTACCACATACTGTAGTTGTGAACTCTTTGCAGGGGTTGCACTGTAGCTACATGGAAGATTGCATTACCCAAAGGGCATCGGTGTCTTTTTCCTTTTTCTTTGCTAGCTTTTAAAACAGGAAATTAAAGCAAAGAGTTACTATGTCTACAGTTACAGTGGAGATACCAGTATGGTTTCCCTCAGGGACAAATACTTAGAATTGGCCAAATATCAAAATCCTTACCCTGTTTTCACTCAGTTCTCAGCAGAGTATGATTCCTTTTAGTCAGTGGGAATTTGCCAAACTGAGCAGAGTGTTCAAACTGCATGTGCCAATATTCCTATCAAATGTTCATGCTAGAAATCAGAGAAGGGATCAAAGTCGAACTGTAAGTGGTTAATAGAGCTTTTGCATTCTTGCAAAAATGTATGTATGGTACTTAACAGATCTTGATATATTGATAATGCTTTTGGATATACTCAACTCATTTATAAAAATTTCTTTGTTACTTCTTAGTATTATATTCATTAAAATACATGGTTAATATTTTGAACTGTATTGTACACTAAATTTTCCTAGAGTTGCAGGAATTAAGACCTGTATTTTTAAAAAATAGTAAATTCCTCTGCAATTTTCCTAGATTTCAATACCTTGATATATATGGTTTTCCCCCCAAGTTTTAGTGGAGAAGACATCCAGTAACATATATTTTTGCAGTGTAAAATTTATATTATTTGCTATTTTTTGTCGTATTTTTCATCATTGTATGTATGCAGTAGTGATAAAAGTCAGAACAAAATAAAATTATAAATTAAGCCAACAATACCCAATTAAACCATCACTTTGAAAGTGTTAGTACACATAAGAAAAAATTGTATCTTCAACATCTTCTGCATTGATGCTATTGCTGAACTGCTTCATTATGCACAGTTTAATGAAACAAGTAGCAAGGAGAAGAAAGGGATATAGCAACATTAGGTATCTGTAATCTACCAGCATTATTCAAAAACAGTGGAAATTTCATAACTGAATTCAGTGACAGCATGAGTTTTTTTTTTCCAAAGTATTCCTATACATAATTATTTTAGAATGAGAGTCTGAAAGATGGCTTCAGAGTAGCAAGCTGAAGAATTTGGGCCCCCGTTTTTATCACTGTACCTGCCTATTAAACTTGTAATAATTAAACTTCTGTTGCATATTTTATTGCTAGTTGATATGCCTTAGTTGGAGTCAGATCATTGGCCTGGTATTGTCTACTCTAATATTGGCTCTCTAAGGTCTTAGATAGATGTCTCAACTAGCTCTACTATCTGAGATTCTTTTCAAATTGGAGATGATGCAAATGGAGGCTGCAATGCAAATGGAGGCTGAAATTCATGTGCCTGCTGATTTTACTATTTAAAAAGCCCCAGGCATTCTGGGCCTAGAGCCTTTGTTGTTCCTAATCTCTCATGTTCTCAATAATGTATCAACCCTTTGCTCGACCGGAGTGTCACCTGTCTAGGTGAGTTGTGCCATCTTCTATCTAAAGTGACAGCCATCTTAGAGTACCAGCAACTTAACTGACTTCTCTTTTATCATCTCTGTTAGAGAAATAGCATTTTTGACAGGATGTTGGGTTTTCTTTCTCTTGTTCCCTCCGCTTTCCTTTGACCCTCTAGAGCACCTGATTAAAAAAAAATTGCTGAAAAAGACTATTTGCCTCCAAATGAAATAAGCTTGAGATGAGACGGAACACAGAAAGAAAGTGAAATGTTGATGGTGGAAGTTAATGAATCAAGTAGCAGAGGGAACATTATTGATGCGGCATAACATGCTCTAACAGCTTTCTCTCTTCTTATTCTCCATATAAAGAATGCATGGCAGTCAGTTTTGTGGCTTGATTCTAACATCTGTCCTACCTTATAACGGTAATTTGTAACAGTAATGGAAACAGGTTAAATGCTCTAATGTTGCCAGCAGGGATGAAAATGATTGTTTTTTTTTTCCAATTAGAATATTCTTGACAGAGTAGAGTGGCGGATGGACTGATTAATATGCAGCTCTCTTTGGTGATCAAGACATTAAAGGAAATGTTTGAATGTGTGGTTTATCTGACAGAGAAAGAGCCATTTCTCCTATTAGAATTACACAGGTGTGCAAGCTGCTTGTCCCACTATTTAAAAATATTGCCTAATAATTCTAAAGACCAAAAGGGTGGACCGAAAGGGAAGAGGTGAGAAGTTTTCAGATTTAAACATTCTCATTAAGTCCATTATGCTGAAAAACTGCTGATGCTATAGAACTCTGGCATCACTTTGAGAATTCTTATATTTTGACATACTTCCTCCTTTTCTTTTCAAATTGGTAGTCTACTATATTGTACTCTACTTTTCCTCATTATAGAAACTGTGAAATGTGATTTTATATATGTGCACACAGACTGAATCATAGGATTGAACTGAAATTTAGAATATACTTATTGAAATCAGACTTAAAATAGTCATTATTAACTTGTTTAATTCTTCTTATTTATTTCATTGAGTCTGTTTGGCATATGACTCAGTTGGGAGCCAATTGCCAGGAAGAGAAAGTCTGATTATTTTGGATACTTTGATTGTCTTTGGAGAGAAAAGTAGACAGAAATGCCCAGAAACGTTATATTATATCCACAAATGTGATAGATAATACAACTAATACAGAAAACTCACCAGTTTATTTTTGTTCAATTAATTAATAATTCTAACTTGAAATTATTACAGAACTGCTTAATTTTGTCCATCCTAAATCTACAAATCCATCAATCAGTTACTCTGAGATAGATCTACAGCCATGAAGTACTTGAAGCTGAAATGCTTGGGATTTAGCCAGTTTATTAACCTTGAGGTCAATGTTGTTAAATGGGCTAAATTGCAAGGACTTGGATTATACAGAGCTTTGGATGTTAGACTTTGTGTGAATAGTCTTAACTGCTTTACAGATATGTTTACATGTGTGCATATATATTAATGTTCTGTACTGTTGTAGAAGGATTTTCTTAATGTGGTTCTTTTATATTTAGAGCAGCAGAAAAATAGCTATAATCTTAGGATTTTTACACAAGCAATATACTTTTTGTGGTCTTTAAGTGGCTTTCAGCCTAAAAGTTAGTTGACAATGGTATATTAGTGATTCCTCTGAATTCCATAGGAAAGGGTGTTGATAAATATTGTGTGGTGATAAATTATTACAGTATATTCTTCTGTATGTATGTATGTTATATTAAAAGTCCTCCTTCACCAAAGAGAAGTTGATTTGGCAGGATATGGTGCTTTTCTCATGCAACTGCAGTTTCTGCGTTAACTGTTTACCATTGAGAATTAAGACTGCTGAAAATGGAATGCTCCTATTTGTAAATGCCTTAGGAGTCTGAGTGAGCTTTGCAGTGAGTATGAAACAAAAGCATTTGTAAGTAGAGGCTTAGTTATAATACTGAAGTAATCTAATTATACAGAGCACAGTTAAAAACAAATGGAATCTGCAACCTATTGAAGTCCATCTTAATTGTGCCAATCATTTTAGTGGTTATGGGTACTCTTGTGCCCATTTTTTTTATATTCCCACATTCATAATCGTGGGAAATATGTTTTATATATATAAATAGAGTGAGCATATGTAGAGAATAACATGACACTCGTGTTTGTTTGTAAAACTGACTAAGAAACAGTGATAATGCATTTAATATATTTTGTCAGACAATTTGAGTTCTCCAACATATACAGTGTATTATCATTATTTAACCAGTATGCTTTGGCTTTTTAGACAAAGGGCTGACTTATTTACAGTATACCATCTTTTTACTGAAGCAAACCCAAATGTGCTGTACCTGTAACAATACAATACTGTATATAGTGTTTCGTATTGGTTTACATTGGAATGCCACATTTTAATGTTGTTCAAAGATGACAGTAGATCTTTGGGGAGATATTGGCATCCAGAAGGCATGTTATGTAGACAAAGATTTTTAACATGATGTAATAATAGAAAAATAAAAACAGATATCCTCAGTCTCTAGTTGGTTTTGTTCTATAGCTATAATTTGTAGGATTTCCCTCCTGTGAAAATTCAGAGAAACAGAGGGTCTTAGTTTTATTATACAGTGTAATATAAGATTGTACTGTGACCATATTTTAGGCATTTTAAAATCAGAATAAATCTAAATATGTTCTCTGTGTTTACTGATCACAGACACATATCAACCTTTTTTAAAAAATCTATCGAAACACAGGAACCGAGGAAAAACATTCAGTGGGAAATGTTTCATCACAGTATTAAATTATTAGTTGACCTCCTTGGTGCTTTCATATGCTAGCAATTAAATGCAAACCTATCTTTTATTTGATATATAATACTTTAGTAGGTGGCTTCATGCAATTGTAAGAGAAAATGCTAAAGTGCTAGTTTGAGTAGATTCTAAAAACATCTAAATATATTTTCCTACATTTTCTCTTTTTGGACTTAAAAACAGTGACCTTAAGAAAGACTGAATATAATTTTTGTTAACATTATTGCTATAAACATTGTTAAAATCTGAAAACTAAGAATTGTATTTTCCAGTGACAAAAATATATCAGTGAAATTGAAGTAAATTTTGGTGATTTTATCATGACAAATTGAATTATAATAGTAGTTAGTCTGTGTGTTTGGATTTTACATCTCTGCATTCGTTTAGTATAGCAAAGTTGTATAATAAATTTAGTTGACAGGAGAAGTGTTTCTCAAACAACAATAAAAAATACTATTAACAGTTTAATCCCTTATACTGTATAATATCTTTATAGAAAAAGTCAAGTAACCTGAATAAAATGTTTTTCTAAAATGGAAAGGAATCAAAACAAAAAATGTCAGTTTCAAGGTGGTTTCAACCAGTTTCAAGACTGGTTTTTCCCTTTTGTTAGTGAGCATCAAACTTATTTTGTATTTCTGGGTTCATTTTTTGAATAATGAAGAAGAAAATATTTCCATTAAGAAAAAACGTTTTATCTTGAAACTAATAATAGTTCAGAAAAAAGTGCAGTTAATTACAAAAGGATAGGATAATATCTTACAAGGCCGACTGAGAGGTGAACACCCTGTCTGTGAGTAGTGTTTGATGTTCTTTATAAGTTCCAAGAAAGAAACAGTTTATGCAAATATCTGTAGACAAAATATTGCTCAGGAAATCAATGGTATGAATTCTTTCTCTTTGCATTGCTTGCATTATAGATGATAAAAAATTTTTGACAAAGCAGAACTGTCTATTCTTGTTTAGAAATCTGTAAAATGTGAATGCAGTCTGATATATGTTAAATCAGAATTTTCACTGTCTGTAGAACTGTCTTTTTGTTGCAGTGAAGTTTATACTGAGTGTTGCTGAAAAGACTCAAATATGCTTAGCTCATATGCTGTTGCAATATTAGAATCATATGCATTCAGCATGAGGTACTAAAAATAAAAGATTTTGTAGCATGATTTTTATAGACAGTACATTTTAAAAGCTCTCTAAAATACATATTGCTATGATAGCCCACGATAATGCAGAGTTTTCTGATCCTAAGGTCTGAACTGGCTTGCTGGCAGTGTGCAGTATAAATATGACCATTGATCAATCAATCAATCTTGTAAACCCAAATGCAAGTGTGTGTGGATGTATACTCAAATATAAATACAAAAATAGATACATTCAACACTGTTCCACTGTGTTTTTAACCAGGATTAAATGTTTCTGCTTATCGTTGGGGGATATCTATTAATTGTATGTCTATCTTTCTGTCTTTATTGTTGATTTTGGGTTACAAAAATTGTGAATTAAATAAAATGTAGGCAGTTTTTGAAAAATTATGTAGGTTGCCTTATTCACATGAGAGGGTGCCAGTTCAGAGTAATGAACTTAGTGTATTAATGTTTGTGCTAACATAGTATAACAGTGGTCTTGGTCCTTTACTCTTCTCTTTAGAGGTAGCATAGTATAAGGCCAGAAGGATACCTCCTTTGGCAAATAGTTGTGACCTCTGTGTTGAGACAGAATCTGTTGGTGCAGAGGGTTTTTTAGCAGTGTGTAGGAGTAGGGATAAATAAATATATTTATTTTACTTTTTCCCATGTTCAGTTTGCTTTAATCCAAAGTTCTATGTGAATTATTTATTAAGAAATATGTGAATTTGATCCAATAGAAAAATGAAGCAAAACTAACAGAGAGGAAAAACTCCTCATATTTTAAATAAGGATCCCTTTTGGAGTCTGGCACTTCAGCAACCCAGTTCCAGATTCTCCCAAGATTTGGAAGCAAGAGTGGAGGAGTTTGCCTTTCTCAACCAAAAACGTCAGGCTGCTGATCAAGTATATGAACCACGAAATCTTCAGAATGGGATAATGTAGAATGAGGTGAAGGATAAAATAGAGAGTCATATACAATCATTTTTAATGAAATGTAAATTACCTTAAAGCTGGATTTATAGATATTTTTTCATACATTTTTGTTAGAATGTAGTATACTAACAGATGGCAGTCTCAAGTCTGTAAAAGCATCCCAGTTGGGAAGATATTAATTCTTTTCTTTAACTCCAAGCTTTGTCTTTTTCCCCCCTAGATCTTTGTCTCTTTAGCCTTGATGTTATTTAATGTTATATTATTTGAAGAACTTTTCTATTATTACTAGAAATCACATTAAATTGTCCTTTCAATAAAATGAAATGAGATTTGGGAAAAGGGGGGTTCATTGGAGAGAAAAATAAGAAGTACTGCAGAATACTGGTAAATGAAAGGGGAGAAAGGGGCCTCCTATTTTTGGCAGACAGATTTTAGAAATGTTGAGTGCTACTGAGAAATGGGTCAGATGGGAATATCATGACTTTTAGCATATGCTTCTAAGAAAAAATATTTTTAAAAAGATTTAACAGTGTAATTCTATATAGGTCTACTAGTAGTAAGTCCTATAGAGTTAAGTGGAACTCACTTTCAGGTAAGTGTGTATCAGTGTAGCCACTGAGTTCAACACAGTTTAAGTAGATTTGCACTGTTGATAATCTTTTTAAAGTAAAAAACAAAATAAGCAATATATTATTTTAAAACACCCAATTATAAAAATAAGATTGTTTGGTTTGGCAGCTACTGCTGCTGGTGCTTCTCCTCTTCATCCATCTACTTCTGTTTGTTTCTGTTAGAATTGTCTACCCATTCTCTAATCTTCCTGTGGTAACAATGCATATTCTGAATCTACACTTAGTACTTAGGTGTATATAAAACATTTCTTTGAAGTGGGCCCTTAGAATAAATGTATTTTGATATAGTGACCATCTGCTCATGAATATCACATTTGTTAGTTGAAAAGAATAGTTTGATTCCAATAAATACATAATTTGGTTAGATTGTATCATTTCACCAGGTGGCAACACAATAGCAAAGTTTGGTAATCAAGTTGGATATGTCATTGCTTGCTTTATGCTTGTCACTTTTAAATATTTATCTCTCGTTTTATTTTTAACTGCAGACCGCTCTGGTTAAAATTGTTGCATGACATCTGCGTCATAGATTGGTAGGAGGCTCATTGCCACAGGCCAACCTTAGTAGGAGGTGAAATTTTGAAACAACCTGTCACGTTTCGTTTCACCATTTCTGTTTAATTACAGCTTATTAATAGAATAATGCACGCTATTTAAAATCAAGCAGTGGTGCAGCTGGTAGTGTTTAGACCTTGGACTCAATGGTCCTACTGGACCATCCTTTAGGAAGCCTTTATATTACTTCCACGTTCAGCCACACTCCCAATATTACTCTTCTTACTGTATCTTACCACAATTCCATCATTACTCCTGCTTCTGTTCCTTTTTTTTTTTTTTTACAGGAACAAAGTCGCTTTCCAGCACTAACATCTATGAAAAAGAAATACTTTGAGTGTGTAGAGTTTTAATCATTTAAATCATAGCATCAGATTTAATAGGAATAGACTAATTTGTTATGCTAAGCCTTTTTTCTTACAGAAATGAGTAATGTATTTTAGAAAGTAAAAAACAAATAAGTGAAATAGCTTCTGCAACTTTGTAAATCTTTCACTGGCTGCTTTCTGATTACTGTATAAAGCATGAAAAAAAAATGAGACAAGAACGAAAGGGTAGCAAGTGGTACCAGTCTCGGCAGGCCTGGCCTACGTGTGCGGGCCCTGGGGCTGACACGGGGCCTCTTTGATGTTGCCATCACACTTACAGTTCCTGGGAGGTCATTTGGTTATTAACCTGGGCGACAGGTATAATAATCTTGGCCCTGAATTTCAGCCCAAAGTTGCACCACAGCAATTGTAAATGGACTTTAATGAATGTGGAAGTCAGCACTAAAGCCCCATAATATTTATTACAGTTTATTTTCTCTTCCCCTATAACACATTGCCACTAGTAGTAGTAGTAGTAGTAGTAGTAGTGACCAAATAAGTTTGGTACAGTTCACGAAGTCTTGAGTAAATAAAGAACAAGTCCAATTACCAAAAAATCTATTACATATTTATACTAGAGTAAATTCCATTGGTTCAGTGGGGGTTTCTTTCATGTACATGACCAGAATAATTCTGAAATCATTGCCTAAGATATATGCATATAGCTGTTTTTTCCCCCTCTTCAGTGCTTTGAATTTAGTGTGCGTTGAATTTAGAATGACTAAACTAGCCTGGTGTTTTTCAAAACAATTGTAAAATTTGTTTAATGCATAGTTTATTGGGACCAAAATGAGCTGTAGCAAGTCTCAATCTTTCTCTGTTCTCTAGCATAGAGCAGTGGAGAGATTGGAAGCCTTCAGTTGTTGTTAGTGAAGGTTAGTGTTATGTATGTACCTTACTCTGTGGTTGTTGAAACAAACCAGTTTTATATGTGGTTTAATACTGACACATACAAAATAAGCCATGCTTAATACATTTTTAGAATTCAAACAGAATAATGTATAAGATTATATGTTTTGAGAGATGGGCAGCATAAATAAATAAATAAGGTGTATTTTAAGTCTTTATTACACATTGTAATTACATATTGTAAATCTGTATTACATATTGTAATTACATTACATGTTGTAAGCCTTGCACCGGCTGCCAATAGGTTTCTGTGCAATTCAAAGTGCTGGTTTTAAGTTATAAAGCCCTTTATGGCTTAGCAGCTAGGTAACTTCAAGACTGCCTTTTCTAACCAGAGTCCACCTATCTGATACAGTTATCCTGGGAGAAGCTGCTGGCCAAGAGATCTGGTTTTATATTAAAGGGAAGCTTTTACTTTTCCTTGTGGACATTGCTATCTATTGATATTATTTATAATAGCAATAATGTTGATATTATTCATAATGATGTTATATTTGGGTTACAGTCCTCAGTACAGTTTGTATGTGAGTAGGCACATAGGTTGATGCTTTTATTTATTTATTTATTTATCCAATTTATATGGCTGCCTATCTCAACAACTGACTCTGGGTGGCGAACAGAGTTAAAATAAAAAAAAAACAATTATAAACATTACAAAAGTTAAAATACACAGCCAAGCAACATCAGTCCAAATCACTAGCATAACCAAGAAGCGGGTCCCTGCATACCCTTGGGGCCCCAGGCCTGGTCACAGAACTAGGTCTTAAGGGCCTCATGAAAGGCCAGCAGGGCTGGGGCCAGCCTAGTCTCCAGAGGTAGAATATTCCACAAGCTGGGCACTATGGCAGAAAAGGCACGTCTTCTAGGCCCTGTCAACCAACATTCTTTGGCTGATGGAACCCGAAGCATGCCCATCCTGCCTGACTGGATCAGATGGGTAGAAACAACTGGGGAGAGACAGTCCTTCAAGTCATTAAGGGCATTAAAGGTGACAAAGAATACCTTGAATTGTACCCGGAAGCACATTGACAACCAATATAGCTCATGAAGTGGTGGTGTTACAAGCTCCAAATAACTGGTGCCATTTACTACCCATGCTGCCACATTCTGCACCAGTTGAAGCTTCCAAATGCTCTTCAAGGGCAGCCCCATGTAGAGCACATTTCAGTAGTCCAGACAAGAGATTACAAGGGCATGAGTGACAGTGAGCAGGGCCCCCTGATCCAGGAATGGATGCAGCTGGCGCACAACCCGAAGGTGTGCAAATGCCCTCCTAGCCACAGCTGCCACCTGCTCTTTGAGCAAGAGCTATGAGTCCAGGAGGACCTCCAGGTTACCTTCTGGGTCTGTCTGAGGCAGTGCCATCCCATCCAAGACCACTGATGGAAGGTTCCCAGCAGCAGAAGGTCCAAACACCCAAAGCCATTCAGTCTTGCTTGGGTTGAGCTGAAGCCTGTTGCGTCTCATCCAGGCCCCCACAGCCTCCAGACACTGGGATAGGACGTCCACAGCATCACTCAGGCAGCAAGGGGTGGAGATATAAAGCTGAGTATCAACCGCTTATTGGTGATACCTCACCCCAAACCATCGGATGACCTCACCCAGCGGTCTCATGTAGATGTAGAACAGGAGGGGAGAAAGGACCAAGCCCTGCGGCACCCCACAAAGTAGGGGCTGTTGACTGGACCTTTCCCCCCATCAATACTGAGAGGAACCGGCCCCAGAGGAAGGAGGAGAACCAGCACAACATTGTGCTGCCCACCCCCAACTCCCGGAGCCGGTCCAGAAGGATACCGTGATTGATGGTATCAAAAGCCACTGAGAGGTTAAGAAGAGCAAGAATGGACACACTACCACCATCCGGCTCCCACCAGAGGTCATCCAAGAGTGTGACCAATGCTGTCTCTGTCCCATACCCCAGCCTGAATCCCAACTGAAAGGGGTCTAGATAATTAACTTTCTCATAAAAATACTTTCACCAATTTTTAAAATTCCATCAACTTTTGTAAAAGTTGAATATTTAAGCCTTTTCTATTTTTTGTGCTAATTATTGCTATAATGTAATTTCTATCCTTCACTGGAGTATTAATACTAATATTGATTTAGTATTCTCATATTGCTGTTGTAATAGAATATTTGTCTCGTGGAATTATTCTGTAATGTTGCTGTATGGACAATGTGACAGTTAATAGAGGCACGTTTTATGCTCTTTGTATATAACTTTTGAACCTTAATGAGTCCTGGATACATATTATGATAACAGGAATGCCAGTAAAAATAAATCTTCATCCGTTATTACTTTAGCATATATTTCTGTCTTCCAATAAGCCACTCAGAGTCACTGGCACAGTGAGATGGGTGGCGTATAAATTTAATAAATAAATAAATAAATAAATAAATAAATGTGTCAAGAAAACTTAGTTGCCTAGTACCTACTGTTACTTTACTTTCAAATTCATGCTTAATTCATCTCTCAGTTGTACGCCTTTTACCAGGGTGACTCTTTGTATTATATCTTATGGATAGGTTGAAACTGCCAGTTATAAATTGACTCAAGTCTCTCATCCAGTTAACATTTACATGGGGTAAATCTTATAACACAACATTGGAATGTATTTGAGCTACAGGTTCACTCCATAAAATAGGAATAGTAGTAATACCACTCACTGGAATAATTGGGGGGGGGGAATGTGAAGTGTTACATTGAGTTTATATAATATAAGCATATACAACTCTTAATGATAACAATATTTAATAATTAGTTTTTAATTGAAATGCTAATTATTTTTTTTTAAGTTTTACCCTACTTTCACAGAACTTTATGTTCGTTCCATGTTCCATAGCCTGGATTGTAGAACATAATATGTTGAAACTAAACCGGGTAATTTTCTATTGTTGTGAAAATTAAATGTGATAACCCATCCATTTAGCAATCTGGTAAATGAGTAAATAAACTAAAGCCATAATCCTCAGATCAGTTACTCCAGAACAGTACAGTTGTAATGTAATTGTGCCATAATAAATAACTGAAGAATGTATCTTAGCTTTAGTCAGACTAGGTTATTCTGCTGGTAAAACATTAATCTTACTGATGTGTCATGTAGATGTTTAGGTGTAGCTGGAATGCCTAGAATTGAGAAGGTATGTTATCACAGTGAACTAAAAGCTATGAAAATGTTCTGTTAAACATAACCCTCATTTTTATTCAAGTAGTGACAGTGCAGGAAGATGGGTACATTATTTAATGGTTCTCTTGTTTTTCTCTCTTTTCTTCTCTCTCTTTTAAGCTTATGTTCCTGAAGAAGAACTGAAAGCAGCAGAAATTGATGAAGAAAGTGGGGAGGATGATGGGCTACCTCTGGACATCCAGGAAACTGAGTACATGTGCAATGATGAATCAGAGATCAAAGAGGCTCAGAGTTATCAGAACTCTCCAGTCAGCACAGCAACAAATCAAGATGCAGGTTATGGTTCACCATTCAGTGAAAACAGTGACCAGCTGGCCCATTTCAAAAGCACTTCCTCTAAAGAAGAGAGAGAAGATCACAAGTGCTTGGACAATGCTTCCTATCCACAGGACAGCTTAGCACAGATAAAAGCTGTGTATGCAAATTTACTGTCAGAATCTTGTTGGTCCGGTTTAGCTTTAGATTTAAAAAAATCAAAGAATAATGAAAACAGCCAGAAGGAAAGCACCACTAACAGCAACGCTAGTATCAATACCCCAAGTACAAGTGCCGGTACCAGTACCAACACTACTACCACTACAAGTATCAGTAGTACTAGTACCAGTACTAGTAACAGTAGCAGTGGTGGTTCAGGTTATGACTGGCATCAAGCGGCTTTGGCCAAAACTCTGCAACAGACCTCATCATACGGACTTCTACCGGAACCTAGTCTGTTCAGCACAGTGCAACTTTACCGGCAAAACAATAAACTGTATGGTTCTGTGTTCACTGGTGCCAGTAAATTCCGGTGCAAAGACTGTAGTGCAGCGTATGATACACTGGTAGAGCTTACAGTGCACATGAATGAAACTGGACATTACCGGGATGACAACCAAGATAAAGAATCTGAAAAAACCAAACGGTGGTCAAAGCCCAGAAAGCGATCACTTATGGAAATGGAAGGCAAAGAGGATGCCCAGAAAGTACTAAAGTGTATGTACTGTGGTCATTCGTTTGAATCTTTACAAGACTTGAGTGTCCATATGATAAAAACAAAGCATTACCAGAAAGTGCCTCTGAAGGAACCAGTGCCAGCCATCACCAAACTGGTGCCTTCTACCAAAAAGCGAGCACTTCAGGACTTGGCTTCACCTTGCTCACCTGAGCCAACAGCAATCACTTCAGAGACCACAGTTAGTGAAGCAGCAAAGGATCAGAAAACTGCCAATCCATATGTAACTCCCAATAATCGCTATGGCTATCAAAATGGTGCTAGCTACACTTGGCAGTTTGAGGCCCGCAAGGCTCAGATACTAAAATGCATGGAGTGTGGCAGTTCTCATGACACTTTGCAGCAGCTTACTGCTCACATGATGGTCACAGGACATTTTTTGAAAGTAACAAATTCTGCCTCCAAGAAAGGAAAACAGCTAGTATTGGACCCTGTGGTAGAAGAAAAGATACAGTCCATACCTTTGCCACCTACAACTCACACAAGATTACCAGCCACAAATATTAAAAAGCAGCCAGATTCTCCTGCTGGATCTACAACTTCTGAAGAAAAGAAGGAGCCAGAAAAGGAAAAGGTGATTGTTACTGAAACAGACAAAAAAATTAAAGAAGAAAATGAGGATTCTGCAGAAAAATTTGAGCCAACAGCTGTGTATCAGTACCTCAGAGAAGAGGATCTAGATGAAAGTCCAAAAGGTGGAATAGACATATTGAAGTCTCTGGAGAACACAGTGACCACAGCTATAAGCAAAGCTCAGAATGGAGCACCTTCCTGGGGAGGCTACCCTAGCATTCATGCAGCTTATCAGCTTCCAGGAACTGTTAAATCCATTCAGCCAACTGTGCAGAGTGTTCAGATTCAGCCATCATATGCTAGCAGTGTAAAGTCATTGTCTTCAGAACACAATGCACTGATCCATTCCCCAGGCAACCTGACGCCCCCTCCTCATAAAAGTAATGTCTCTGCCATGGAAGAGCTAGTGGAGAAGGTCACGGGCAAAATCAATATTAAAAAAGAAGAAAAGCCTTCAGAGAAAGAAAAATGTTCTCCGGTCAAGCCATTGTCCCCTGCTCCTAAGGAGAACAAAGACTTTCCAAAATCAGAGGAGAGCAACAAGCAACAGCAACTACATCAGCAGCCACAGCAGCAAAAACAGAGTCCTGAAGCTGAGGTTCAGAAGGTCAAAAAGGATGGTCTCACTGACCCGCATGCACTTAATGGTACTGAACCACCTAAAGCAAAAGTCACAAATGGCTGTAACAACTTGGGTATCATTACAGACCATTCACCAGAGCCATCATTCATTAACCCACTGAGTGCTTTGCAATCCATCATGAATACCCACTTAGGCAAAGTCTCTAATCCCGTAAGTCCTTCTTTGGATCCTTTGGCCATGTTATATAAAATTAGTAACAGTATGTTGGACAAACCCATTTACCCCACAACTCCGGCCAAGCAAGCTGAGGCTATCGACCGGTACTATTATGAGAACAGTGATCAGCCTATTGATTTAACAAAGTCCAAAAGCAAACCACTGATTTCCAGTGTGACTGATTCTGTCTCATCTCCTCTAAGAGAAAGTGCCCTAATGGATATTTCTGACATGGTAAAGAACCTCACAGGGCGCTTGACTCCCAAGTCTTCGACTCCGTCTTCTGTGTCAGAAAAATCTGATGCAGATGGAAGTAGCTTTGAAGAGGCTTTGGATGAACTGTCTCCAGTACACAAGAGGAAGGGTAGGCAGTCAAACTGGAACCCTCAGCATCTTCTCATCCTTCAAGCCCAGTTTGCTTCCAGTTTGAGGGAGACACCTGAAGGCAAATATATTATGTCGGACCTAGGACCACAAGAGCGGGTTCATATCTCGAAGTTTACTGGTCTTTCCATGACCACAATTAGCCACTGGCTGGCCAATGTGAAGTATCAGTTAAGGAGGACAGGTGGAACAAAGTTTTTAAAGAATTTGGATACAGGTCATCCTGTTTTCTTTTGCAATGATTGTGCCTCTCAGTTCAGGACTGCTTCCACATACATAAGTCACTTGGAGACACATTTAGGGTTCAGTTTGAAGGATCTGTCCAAATTGCCACTTAATCAGATACAAGAACAGCAGAATGTTTCCAAGGTCCTCTCAAATAAGACTTTAGGCTCACTTGGAATTGCCGAGGAGGACTCAGGCTCCACATTCCAGTGTAAGCTCTGTAATCGAACTTTTGCAAGCAAGCATGCAGTAAAACTGCACCTTAGTAAAACCCATGGGAAGTCCCCCGAGGACCATCTGATCTATGTAACTGAGTTAGAAAAACATTAGCGTCCAGGTAAGCAACCAGGTATGCAAGTGACCACAGGAACATTGCACTAAACTTCATAGTACTGCACTAGGCCTGACCTGAGCCTCTGAAATCAGTCTTACTTTTGTTGCTGAACTGCCTATCTGGAGCTTGGTTTTTCTTACATACGTTTTGTAGTTATATTTATATGCTCTTTGTCTGATCTGTGCATGTTTTTAAAACCTTTTTTTCCTTTCCTCCCCCCCCCTCTTCTTTTTCTGTGAGTCAAAGTCTGACCTTTATTTTCAACATCTGTCCTTGATGTTAAGCTATCTTTTGTAGACTATAGTGGGAGACACTATTGAGAGACATTAATTTAGCAGTAAAGAAAGACACAAAGAACAATAACAAAAAGACATTCTAAAATTACAAAGTTGCCATGACAATAAAGGTCACAGAACCCTGTAGTGTCAGTTTTTAACCCTCCGAGGACTATAATAGTATTCTGTGCCTTTCCCAAAAGAAGGTGTGTTTTTTAAAGAGGCATTTCATCCTAACACAACTGGGTCAAATTCACTTACGTTTAATAGATTTTCAAATGTCAAAAAGCCTTTTTTTAAAAAAAAATGCAGTCTGATTTGCGAAGAAAAGATGCATGCCATTCTTGAATAATGATAAAAAGTGATCAAATTCTCAAGGAGTTAGAGAACCACAACCCATGTTTAAAAAAATAAAAATAACAAACCAATTTGCCACTATGCCCAAACCCTCTGAATGCTGAACATTGCCACTTGACTGGCATAAAAAGTATGCAAGTTATTTTAAAAAAAATGTAAAAATGCTATTTCTTTTTCCTGTAAGATACTGCAGTTTATAGTTATTTACAAATGTAAGCTTTGGTACAAGCTGACCTTTCTATAGTGTGCTGCATTGGTACATGAAAATGAAACAAAACAACAAAAAAAATGGGGCAAGTGTTGGATTCTGTTCCTTGTAAATTGCCAGCATCAGCTTAGGTTAAAAAAAAAGTACATGTTGCATATTGTACCATTTTAAATTGTTCAACTTCCTTTGTACCTTCTGGCTGTATGCTTTCTCTCTTAACTTTTTATATTGTCATTTTATATTCAATTTCTGTGTATATAATGTAAAAACAAACTTTTTTGAATAAAATTGAGTTCCTGCAGCTTGAGTTAAATAGAGAAATTTTACTGGCACCTGCATCTTCCCAGATGCATGTACTCAAAGGAGCTATCTGACAAAATAAATAAATAAAAATAAAGCAAACAATGCACTATGAATTATACATTTTGATGTTTTATCATTAATATTGTACAGTACCTTTTTGGTTCACGCAATGAAACCCACTGTTTTCTCAAATGTAAAATAAACCCACATGCAGTTCTTGATTTATGCATATTGTGATGTCATCATTACTTTGCCTTTGAGGTCTTCATTTCAGCAGCGAGAGATTTCAGCCTGAAGTATGTTTGGAATCATTTATGTACTCTAATATGCTCCATTCTGTTGCCTGTGCAATAGTGATGTTTCCAAATGTTATTGCAATAGTTTACAGATGCTGATGAATACATTGTGTGACTTTCTTTACATGGTGCAAGCATTTTGTCTGCTTTGGAAATATGTTTGACTTTTGCCTGGCCTGAGTGGTATATAAACTCCTGATAGCTACCCACGTGGATCCCACTTATTAAAAAGCATCCAGTTGCTTCATCTTTAACCCCTGTTTTTGTGTAGTAGAGGTGTGCAGTTTCTTCCAGACTGAAGTCACACTTGGCCTTGAGTGGAATGCTGCGACTGCCCTCCAGAACAGTAATAGGCAGGGTCAGGACAAAGAATAGTTTATTTTATTTCATTTATAGTCAGTTAATAGGCGTCTCCATAAATAATATACTTAATACATTTTCTTTTATATTGCATTAAAAATTACAACTGGATAACAAATTTTTGGAGATCTTGGGGGAGCTTAAGTTGTGTGTCTCTGCTGAAGAAGTTTATAACTTTCTGCAGATGGAGGCCGAAAGACATGGGCTACATTTCCTACAATTTCCCACTTTATCTCAGGAAAAGTAGCATGATGATTATGTCTACTGTGTAGGAGGGTTGGCCTTTTAGTCCTGTGCCTCTTGCTCTAGAGCAAATGTGGGCAACTTGATGCCATCCAGATATTTGGGGCTTCAATTTCTGTAAGCCGCAACTGCCATATTCAGTGGCAAAAGATTATGGAAGTTAGTCCAAAATATCTGTAGGGTGTCTGGTTGCTCACTTCTGTCTTCAAGTTCCTTTATGTTGATACAGTTGTTAATTATTGACTTGGAGTCATATTTACAACTCTCTGTTCGAGAATATTTCTCACTTACTGCTCCTCTTGTCTCTTAATAAGCACAAATAGTATAGCTTCTGAGGCCTCTAGATATGGGTCTGTAGATAATGATGACTTTTACATAAGAACACCCATGATGGATCAGGCATCCTAGTGCAACACTTCGTTTCTCACAGTAGCCAACTAGATGCTTCTGAGCTGCCCAGAAGTGGGAGATGAAGACATACCCCTCCGCCACAGTTGTTTCCCTGCACTGTATTTGGAAGCATGCTGTCTGCAGTTAGGAGGTAACATTCAGTCTTCAAGGTTATAGACAGCTGAGACAACAGTATCTGTACCTGTGATGGTACAGTTTTTGCTTTATACTTAAATTTAACTGCATTTGGCATTTGGTTCATCCAATTTAAAGAGAACCTGTTAACGTTTTTTCATGATACTTTTGTTTTTTTACCATTTTGAATAGTTTGGTGTCTTCCGAAACTTGGCCAGGTCACTGCTTACCACCAAGTGAAGATCATTTATGAAAAGTTAAAAAGCACCTGTCTAAATCAGCTCCTTGTGTGACTCTGCTTCTTTTTTCCACTGAGAAAATTACTGATTTATTCCTATCCTTTGCTTTCTCTTTTTTAATTAGGTAGCAATTCATAAATGGGCATATCTTCTTATCCCATGCTGATTTTCCTTCTGCCATGCTTGTTCTTCTATGTAGTTTCTACTAATTTGCCTGGAACAGATAATTAAGATGACCAGCCTATAATTTTCTATAGTTCCCTTTTTAAAAATTGGTATCACATTGATAACATTCTAGTCCTGTGGAAATAAGTATTTTCTGGGGGAAAAGTTAAATACTTTGCTATGAGGGTAGTAATTTCACATTTCAGTTCTTTAAGAACACTTGGGTGAATGCTACTAGGGCCTGGTGATGCTTTAAAGGTAAAGGTAAAGGTTCCCCCCACACATTTGTGCAGTCGTGTCCGACTCTAGGGGCCGGTGCTCATCTCCATTTGTTAGCCGAAGAGCCAGCGCTGTCCGAAGACGCTTCCACAGTCATGTGGCCGCATGACGCGCGTGGAACGCTGTTATGCTTTACTGCTTTACTGTCCTGTATATCCTCTCAAGTTATCCTAGAATGTCTCCTCTTGTTACTGCAATTTCCTGTAGTTGTTCCTTTTCAAAGTCAGTACAGGCTCAGATCTCTGTCCTGTATATTCTCCGATAACGACAATACAAGAATTTGTTCTCTTTCAGTCTCAATATCCTCTTGACATTTCTCAGAACTAGTTGTTTATTCTTCTAATCAGAGAAAGGGACACAGCAGGATTTATACGTGGGATTGATATACAGGCTTTCCATGTTTTAAGAAATGTAATTTGAGAAGCAGCCCTCAGAATCTAATTCAGCATGTTTTTAATGGTTGAAAGCTTCCTAATAAGATGGCCTGCTTAATGACTTTTTCACGCAGTACGTTTGAAAAGAATAGGTGTAGCATTTGCTAAAGATTAATTAAATTGTGGAAGTTCATGGCAATGAAATAGGTGCACCAAGCCATATATGACTTCTGCTTATATATTGAGATTTCTATAAATGTTTTGAAAATGCATGTAGGAAAGCATCCATAATGCTACAAAATTAAATATGTTGGGAGGCTGAAAATATCTGGCCCTGGTGCATATCTTGCTCTGGTGGGTTGGGGTAAAACTGGGACTGTAGGCACTCCCGGTATAGTTTCATATTTGGGCACCAATCCAGAACTAAAGGCAGTGGCAGAATTTATTATCAAATTTGTATCCTCGGTCTCCCAGTGAACCTATGTGTGTGCCTGCATGTGTTGAAAGGGAAAGGTTAAATTCTGTCATTTGCCAATATCTTCATCTGATCATTGCACTGTCCTGTGCTGATGGGTTGTTTTACAAAAAAAAAGGGGGGGAAAGAATAAAATACTTCAATGAAGCTTCCATAATGTCGTTTGACCCTTGTATGATCATGTCTGGTTTGTCTGGCTTACAGACATGCACCTCTTTACGTTTTCTAAGATTTTCATTAAAAACATTTAGAAGTGTGTTGAAACTAGGGCATTATCTGGCTGCAAATATCCGGAGAATCACTAGATGAGTTAAAAGAAAGCTTTTAACTCTTTGCTTCCATCTTAATCATCATCAAGTTTATAGCAGCTCAGAAATGGTAGCCCTAATTGAAACTAGCCTGATTGTGCAGATTAGAATCCCCAGCATTCTACCTTACACAAAGAGCAAATGAAACAATACAGCTAGATAAGGAATTGTGTTCATGAAAGTCATTGCGCACTGAAATTCAGCACAGTGGGAGGAATGCTAAGCTAGAAAGCATTCTACTTCCTCTAACTTCATTTCTGTGTACAGTATATCTGGGAGTTTATACTCCAAAAAGGGTTTTACCATCTCATCTACTGTTATGTGGACTAGGACAAACTTGTTGCTTATCAAAAGGCATATTGTTAAAATATTAAACACGTTATTTTCTAATATACAAATTAGAAAAGCACGAGGCAGCTGTGAAAGTAAATATACAATCTCTTTCCACCAACACAAGTCTGTTCCTTCAACCCCCAATAATTTCTCATCATTCTGCTTACATTCTTCACGTAGCCTCCCTTCCTTCCTTCCTTCCTTCCTTCCTTCCTTCCTTCCTTCCTTCCTTCCTTCCTTCCTTCCTTCCTTCCTTCTCTCCGTCCGTAATAGTCCTCCAGACTATTTATACATTCATTTTAGGATACAAGAAGACAGGCCTGTATCTTTTAAATAGTACATCTTGAGGTAAAGCTACATTCTGTCACATCAGGACAAATGTCCAATGCAGATGTCAGTTACAGTGAGCTGCCTACGCTTTCAGTGCTTTAAGCAATGAAGGCTATGACAATTAGCACATGGAAAGCCAGGCATTCCGGATGTTAAAAGGGCATTCTGTAGGAGCCCCTCAGAGATTTGCTTCTCAGGTGAGAAAAGCTGTACAAGTCCTTTGCAGCACATGGAAGGGCATATGAAACGTTTGCACAGCTGTAATTGATGGTCTGACTTGTATTGGTGTATAGTTATAACCAGATTTTAAGTAACTCAACTGTCTTCTTTCTAGATTCGTTATGCAATTAACATGGTGTTAATGTAATTGAGAAATGATGGTATTTTGACAGCTATTTTGCACAAAAGATTTGCTTTTTGCCCCAAAGTCTGCACCAGCAAATAAATACTTAGTTGCTAATATAATACAAAGTCTCTGGATGTATGATAGAAGAAAAGATTGTAAACAGAGCACTATGTTTTTCAGATGATGATGATGATTTTTGAAAATTTATCTTGCCAGATCAAAAGATGGATTCTTTGGAAAATCTGAACTGTTTTCACCAGATCGTCTGGCATTTAAGATCCCAACTACAAATAACGTTCTGTAGTGGACACTCATAAGCTTCCAGGCATTTTTCTTGAGGAATTTGACTGTAAAATGTCAAGATTTCATTAATTAGTGGCCAATTGTCTTTAGCCTTAATATCTATGTTACTGTGAACTGTTGCTGCACAATTTTTCTAAACACTGAATTATTTTGTTCTACATAAACAATTGGGAGTGTATATGTGTTTAAAAAACAATACAGATAAAATCAAAATACTTTGCTTAAAAAAAATTAGCTGATACTCTTCACTTTCTCTATTGATTTGGGGATAGCCAAGTCCAGATTTGGAAACTATGTTAATCTAATGCAAGATAATGCCACAGAATTCTATGTATTGCTTCCAACCTTGTTTTTTGTTTGTTTGTTTCAGTAGTAAATACATGTACTCCTTAGAGCATTGAGTGATTTAGGCATTTTATTTAATTTCCGTTATTGAATGATTGTGCGTGCATTCAAGGCCCAAGAGTAAGAGAATCAAGAAACAAAATAAATAAGATTATGTGTTATAGCTGTATTAATCATCCTTTTTTATTAGTAACCTTATAATTTTGCAGGCCTGCAAACATAATTATAACTTATACAGGGGCAAAGAGATGCAAGGGACAAATAATAATCTGAAATGACCTCCAACTGAATACAAACCATATTAACTCTCTTTGAAAATTCTGTGTAGAAAAAAATCTTGGCATTAAGTGACTCTGCTGCTTAAAAAGTATTAATACTTTTTTCTAATTGTAATGAGTCTTATTAGTATGTGATTTAATATATTTTTATGTTGCAGACTGTGACTTGACAGTCCTCCATCACTACCTTTTAACAGTTGAATTAATTTATTATTTTAATAACCGCTACACTGTAAAGCAGAGCTTTCCAAACTGTGTATCACGACACAAAAGTGTGTCGCCACACACAGTCTGGTGTGTTGCCACACAACCCGGAAGCGCTGATCATCATCAGCGCTTCCGGGTTTTCCCGCGGTGACACACCAACGGCGGCACGCAAAAACCCGAAAGCAGCAGCAGCGCTTCCGGGTTTTTGCGTGCTGCCGCAATGGCGGCACTTCCGGGTTTTCCCGCGGCGACACACCAACGGCGGTTGGTTTGTCGCCGCGGGAAAACTTTGGAAAGCCCTGCTGTAAAGCATGGAAATGGCAAGATAACGATTCTGTTGTAGAATATACAATTCTCTTTGGGTTCTTTGGTTAGAAAATAAGGCATATGTATAACATAGGTTAGAACGTTTGCATTGCAGTTGTTATTTAATGCATTACCAACAGAGTTAGTGATCAATAATAAGGGAATATTCAGTAATTTGGATACAACAGTTTTCAACAATGTATGTATATATGAATGCATGTATCTATGTTTTAGTGTTAAAGAAGGTAGATATTCTTATGAACAGAAGCTTTGATCACCTGCATAACCCTTTCAAGGCACACAGACAAAGAACAGAAACTAAGTCTGCCACATACTGTGCATATAATGTAAGTCTTTCTCTTTACTCTGTTTATATTTATTGTATTTCTTTCCTTTCAAGAAAAGTACTGGCCGCCTTTTCTTTCAACACATTTTTCAGTGTTTACTTTTTGCCATCCAGCAATTTGAAAGAGGACACTGTTCTCTTTTGTAAGTCACATATCTTTATATCTATGTGGTGATTTTGAGGATCACTTTCTTCAGAAGTTTTTTTACATTTCTCTGATGCTCCTGAATGAGTATTTGTTATTTCTAATTTCCAATAGATTCTGTATTTTAATGATGTCCATGCTATGCATTGATTACATTATTCTTTTAAACAGTTATAATACCTGCCATTTTCAGATGCTTTGGAATGCAGCCTCATAGTTCCCAATCAGTCTAGCCAAATTTACGAGTTATGGTCCAACCTTCAGGAAGGTATCAGGAGAGAGAAGACTAAGTTATAAACTCTCTCGTGATGTAGATGTAGAACTGGCTTATAACTGGCTCATAATTTGCAGTGCCCAAATAGACTTGTGAACACATGCTTCCTCCAGTTTTCCCTCCTTAAACTGATTTCTTTCCTTGTATTAGCCATGGTTTCAAATACATGTCCACAGATACAAACCATCATTAATTCAAACCATAAATCACCCTCCCCTGACTTCAGTGCTCTTGCACATGCCATGGGGTGAGGGTGGGGAGTCACTCTAAAGTGGAAGTGGTTCTAATTTGCATCAGCATTCAGCCTTAAATATTTGGATATTGTACAAGTAAGGGTTTCCTCTGTGTGAATTGCAGTTGGAAACAATTGCATGTACACAAAAGGAATGTATAGGGGACATATGTATATGCATTAGGCTATG
This sequence comes from Charina bottae, assembly GCA_023362775.1. Taxonomy (NCBI): domain Eukaryota; kingdom Metazoa; phylum Chordata; class Lepidosauria; order Squamata; family Charinaidae; genus Charina; species Charina bottae. The sequence continues at coordinate 189,993,764 of JALMGJ010000003.1, forward strand.
GCTGAAATCCATATTATCTGTGCTGTAGGAAAGCGATTGCACCTGTTTGTATTTGAAGAATAGGTATTTTTCTGAGACCTAAACTTTCAATTGGATGAAATCTAACAGTATATTACTTAAAATGTTATAAGTTTCCATACAGTGTACAAACTAAAATTGTTAGCACAGACATATATTAATTAGTATGCAAATGTTTTGAATTTGAAACATTTGAAGCAACTGTTCCAAGTTCAAAACAGGTTGTTCCAATCTTCTTGGAAGTGTTCCAGTGCTGTTCTGACCATGCCAGAAATGTTTGAAATTCAAAATAAGCCGAATATGAAATGTTTTGGATGCCCCTGAGTGTTATCAGTCAACTATCAGTAGATTGCAACAGAGCTTCTAAGTCAAAGCTGGGCATCAGACATACACTGCCAGATCTCTGACCTGATCGTGAAGTACATAGAAGTACATGGCATTTAAAGAATGGTAATTTCCCAGGTGAACTTGTCTGATTGTTGAGATCTTTGTTCCTATTCCAAATGCTTTCACACATCAGAGATTAAACAAGTAGTGATCAAGGATAGGGCCTTTACAGTAGTGTCACTAAGGTAATGGAACTATCTGATTATCCGGGTCTCTGTTTCTTTCAGTATTAATTAAAGTAGTTACCTGATCAAGCCTCTGGAAATGAAGGAACCTGTATAATAGGCTTGCTTGCCTTATAGGCATTAAGTACCTAGGATATCATAATTTTTTAATTACCATATTTTGATTTTTATGGTAAACAGGTTTTGCTATTAAACTGTAAGGTAGAAAGATGAAGGATAAATATTTTAAATAAAGCATACATAACAGATGGGTATGAAAAAGAGAGTGAAGAGATCCTAGAACTAATCTAGAGTTTTTTAAAAATTAAACCAAACTGCCCGCTGATAGCTTCATATACTTTGGCAGAACTAATATAATAGCTGTGAGTGGCTTTGTGAAATAAACAAGACAAGCACAAAATCCTGAGACTTCCTTTAAGGGGATCTGCACGAACGTCTGATCATATTCAGTGGTAAAGATGGGCAGAAATCCAGAAAACTCAAAAGAACTATAGGGTATATTACTTTTTAAATGTCGAGTTTTTAGTGTGTCACATTCTTGCCACTGACCATGGCTGAAAGCAGTATATAAAAGGTATGAGCATACTGTAGTGCTTCAGTGCAAATGAGGAAGTGATGGAAAAAGTTATGCCATACTGTATATTATTTCAGAGAAACCTGGAATTTTAAAGAGAACTAATGCTAAAAGACATTAGCATTTGTGGAATCAAAAGGTTTTGTTTTGTTTTGTTTTGTTTTGAAAAAAGAAATTAGTATAGATGGGAAATCAAAATTACTTCTCTCAGTTATAAATTGTCCTTTCTCATTTTTTTCGTATTCATTCCTGAAAAATTCCAATGATAATAAGCCCTGAAGAAAGGTGGCCATGATGTAATACCATTTGAAAAAAAGGTTGTCCTTTGGGTTTCAAGTCTAAACCTGGCATGAATACTTAGACTACATGCACATGCATGCACACTTGTCCCCATTTTCTGCTGTCATTCCTTTTCCCCATTGTTCTGTAAATGTAACATGAACATTTTTCTTTAAGCCCTGGTTAGACTTGGGTTGTCACTGTGAGGTTCCAATGTATAACATCTTATTTGTTGTCATGGAAGCAGAGTTACAAGCTCAATGTCACAAAAAAGCCATCCTCCAACAAAACAAAGAAAATTGGCAGAGCATCTCAGCAAGTCACCATCCTGCTGTAGATTCTCAGGGAGAAAGGAAAAACGGGCTTTTTGAAAGGGAGCACATTTTGAATATTTCGGGTGCCTTTCGTCATTTCAACCAGAGTAGATTTCCACTGACGAAATGATGATGCTCCTGATCCTATCCGAACAACTGAGTAGAGCAGTGTCTCAGAAGTACTGCATTTTGCTGAATGCGATTTTTTAAAATGTTATTAGGTGTTACTTCTTATTGGAGGTATTTTACATAAAACATTACAAATAGAACAAGTGATTTCATGGTTTCTACAAATATAGGGAATATGATATAAGTAGACATCCCTTGCAGATGTATCACAGAGAAGCTTCATTGCCTTAGATGATTTTGCTCTAAAGAGGATACGCAGGTATAAGTAATCTACTGGGATTCTCAACTCCTACATTATATAGCCCTCAGGTAAAATGATAACGTTTTGAATATTTAATATGCAACCAATGAAGGAGGTAATTAGAAATATTACCTAATAACTCTCATTGTGTCCAGCAAATGTTAGCATTAGACATATTGTGTTTATGTGTTTATTGTATGCATACACATCTTAAATAATTATGCTTGGAGTAAATGTAAAACATCTCCAATTATATCCAACTCTCATTGAATTCCTGCTTGTTGTGCTGCAGCTTGCAGATTTCTCTGCAAGGTGGTACCATGGATACACATGTTCTCTGTAGTGCTGGTTGGCTGTAGAATGATCTCCCCAGTGTGATACATCAGGCCCTAATGCTGCTGTATTCCAGACTTCTTAACATTACCTGTTATGTCGGCCTGTCTCAACAAGTCCCTCTAATGTTTTTACTTGGTTTTATGCTATTTTTCTCTTGTTAGGTGCAACCAATGTATTATCCTTCAGTTCTGCTTTTCTTCTCTTCCCCTACCTGATTTCCTTTAAGATTTCTCTCATATTGCCCCAGAATAGGTGTGCACTTTCCCCAGTTCTGGTAGTATATAATAGAAATGAGAAGGTAATTTATCTAGTGGATCAAAGCATTCACCTGTTTGCTACAGCAAACCTATATTTGCCTCTACTAATTAGAACTCTGCTATCACAAGGGCAAAGAACCTGCAAGTTTATGCAGAGATTTAAAACATTAATGTCACCCCCTGTATTGCTGGACTTCTCACAGCCTTTGAGGAGATGTATCCAAGAACCATGGATTACAGTCTGCCTTTATGAAGAGATAATAGATATTTTGTATTGCTATATTGCCTGAAAAGACCATGAAAACAGAATCATGCAGGTGCAGTTTAACAGGGACAGTTGAACATATAAACACATCCTCCTCTTCACTGAAACAAATAACAACACTAAAAACATCTAAGACCACTGGGATGTAACACACCAACTAATCAATATAGTTACATGGATAATAGTTGGGATTTTTTTTCATTAAAATTGAAAAAGATTTTCATATTTAGGATTTTGTATGGATAGGAACTGAAGTTGCCATTATAAGCCCATTGTATTCTGATATTTAGCATTTATGGAAAAATAAGACAAAGATTGTAATGTTCTTGGCTGCTGGATTTAATCTCTTTGATTTAACATTAAGCCTGTAAATGTAGAAAAGACAGTGCATTTCCATTTAAGTAATACTAACTTATGCTGCGATCTGAAACACGATTATTAGGAAATAAGGCCAAGCATTGACGTATCACTGCATAATTAGGTAATTAAATTTTTTATTGATTATTTGGATTCTAGCATATGGTAGAGATGTGCAAATTTGCTCAAAGTTAAGATCCAATATGACTTAAATGTTTTTAAGTGTGTTTAGAATTTCAGCTAAAACCCTGGGTAATCACATATGCTTTTAAATCCCTGGGTAATTATATAGAATTTAAAGTATTTAATAATAAGTACTGGTGGTATTTATTATAAAAGTCAGCCCCAACCCATTAAAAAGCCAAGTAAAAATATAAATGTCCATGAACTTAATTGATGAAAGGAAGTACCAGAAAGGATTTTTTTCCTAAATGACCTCTCAGAAATGGCAGCAACATGTATTTTACCTAAATCAACACAAAAAAAGTGATTTATTGTTTCTTATTATCTTCTAGTTTCCTGAGATGGTGAATTGTATTTCTTGAGCATGATAATATAATTCATTGGCAACTAGGTGGGTTCGTGGCTAATCTGTCCTAATTCTAGGGTAGTACCAGCTGTCTTCAGATATTTTTTAATGTTAAGAACCTAGAGAGAATGTGAGTCCAGACAAATCAGCATAGTCCTTTTAGGGTTAAAGTTCCCTAAGCTTTAAAGAGAATATATAAAAGATTTTTTTCTGAAATAATTTATGGAAATGCCATGCTCCCTTTGAAGGTTCCATGTCACTGCATAGCACAACGCAATGTTCTTTTTCTTCACCTGTCAGACAAGGACCACCTCGAAGAGTCTCACTACTGATTACTAGTTAATTGTCATTAATAAGTGACAACTGACATTATGGGGGCTTAATGCAGAGAGAACAGAAAAGAGCCACAGATATTCTAATGAGCTGACTCCTACGTGCCCTCTATTGTTGTCGAAAATGAGGAGCTGTCGTCATTGTTCAAGAGATGGGCTTCAATTGCTCTGGAAAAAAATTCTCTTCTAATTTCTTTATGCATAGATAATTCCTAGTGCACACTCCCTTTCTTCCTCTTTTTCATTTTGTCTCATTCGTGTGTGTATATATATAGATACACACACATACACTAAGCTTTACATACCCAAATACACTTAGCTATTTCTAGGAATGTACTTATCCCTTTAACCAGTTATTTGAATTTGTTACACCATCAGTGGACTGCTATGAAAAATAGTTACAATAATGTTATGTAAATTCATATTTTTTATGTCTGCATGTGTGGAAAAGAGAGAATATGCCTAGGAGAATAGATAGAATCAGATGTTTAAGTCAGAGGATGAATATTTTAAATTAATCAGAAGGGGGAAAGAGGAAATAACTGGGTCATTAGAGAAAGACCAGTTGCAAATGAATTTTCAAGACTTGGTCATGAATATATGTATATATGTATATACATACAGTATATGTATATATATATATATATATTTAGATGAAGGTGCTTGACCTACCATGCCAAGATCAGCTTATTAAAGAGATGCTTCATGTGCAGTCTCTACAATTGCCACTTAAATAGCGTGAGATACTTACCTGTCAAAGCTTTGGAAGATGGACATGTATCCATCAAAGGCAATAAGTTACATGGAGTTTGGACTTTCTATAAAAGTTATATACCCCTATTAAAGAGCTCCATTATTCATTACAACCTGATGTTGAGTTGTGCTGCCAGAAAAGGTTTTCGCTCATTTGTGTTGTTTCAAAATTCATGCTTCTTCATCTTTTGTGCTGGCTTGTGGAAAAAGCCTGGCAAGTGAAATCATTTCAAGCATTACCTCAGTATTTTTTTAGTTTGTATGACCACAAGAGAGAAAAATTAACATATACTGATGGATATATTTGCCCAATTAAATGATCTGTTTTATGTATAATGTGAGTTTGAATTTTTGCACAACTTGCTGAATAATTGCAAAAGTGGATGAGCAACTTCCAGAACTAAGTTTGTGGTGAAAGCTTTAAGGTGGAAACAGTGGAAGACTGATTAATGCATGTTTCTTGTTATTTATGCATTTATTTATTTTAAATGCTGATGTTTTATAAAAAGCAGGGAAAAAATGCACATCAACAGAAATTTTAGATTACTGAAGATATTAAAATGCTTTATATTACTGAAGGTACTCGGATGCCCCACAGTTTCTTTAAAAATTAAAAAAAGACCCTCCTTCTGTAGTCATAGAGAGTCAGGCAACATACAAGTCTTCCTTCCTTCCTTCCTTCCTTCCTTCCTTCCTTCCTTCCTTCCTTCCTTCCTTCCTTCCTTCCTTCCTTCCTTCCTTCCTTTTCTCCTGACTGAAAGCAGCATTTGGAAATAGGGTTTGGCTAATTAAAGAGTGTGCAGGTGGGAGGATGCAATTCCTGAAATATTTAAATCCCCAATATTCAAAGTAAGCTCAAGCACTTTGAATTATGTTTAAAACTCAATGGGCTCCCATTGTTTTTTTTAATACAGGTAATATATCATTCATTCCAAATCACAAGCTGCTCTACTCTTTGATAACTGAAGCTTCTAAACTGTTTTGAAAGGCAGTATTGTACTATAAGGGGGCGTGGTGGCTCAGCGGGTAAGACGCCAGGCTTGTCGATCGGAAGATTGCAAGTTCGGAGGTTCGAATCCCTAGCCCTGCGTGCGGAGTGAGCTCCCGCACTAGCCCCAGCTCTTGCCAACCTAGCAATTCAAAAGCATGCAAATGCAAGTAGATGAATAGGACCACTTCGGTGGGTAGGTAACAGCGTTCCGAGCGTGTCATGTGGCTACATGACCCTGGAAGCGTCTTCGGACAGCGCTGGTTCTTCGGCTAACAAACGGAGATGAGCACCGGCCCCTAGAGTCGGACACGACTGCACAAACGTGCGGGGGGAACCTTTACCGTTATTGTACTATAGTATTTGCAATAACCAAGATGAGATATATTATCAAACTATGGATAGGTATACCCTAATTTTTTCTGACTTATAGAGATCAAAGGTGATGTACCAGCAAGGACAATCCATGCTAAGAAATGACTTGGTTCTTTTAAGGTTGAATCCAGGCAAATATCCAAGCCTTCTTTTCTTTCAGAAGTACAACTCTGTCTGCATACATTCTTCTGGACTTGGTAATTAACAGGACCTCCATCTTGTCAGATTTAAGTTCCAATGCAGAATAAAATCAGGCATGGGTCCAGGAGTCCCATAACCATATTGAATTTAGACAAGAAGAAGAACCTGAACTAGAGGAGTTGGTCTTCAACATTAATTAGGCCATATGTCTACTCAGGCAGTTAAGCTCTATCAATTTAATGCACACCAGTCTTTAACTTTATTGATTACATACATAACTGGTGAAGAGGGATGAATGGAAATCTGAAGCAGGTTGAGGTAAAATAAATAGTACGGATGAGGTAAAATGACAGTGATTGGCCAAACCTTAGCCTGAAACAAAAGTAAAGAACCAAGTCAGAAAATAGGTTTAATTCTGCTGGGGAAAAATAAAACTACTATAAACTACTAAAAAAATACTATAGAATTTCTTTCTAGGAACATCCAATCAATGGATATTAATAGACAATTTATCAGAGACTGGCATATATTAAACAGAGAAAAATCAGTTCTAAATGTAGGATTAAAATGATGATATAAGTAGCAGAATGCCAATTGTTTCAGATTGGTTCATCAACATACTAGAGACATTTTGCTCAAAATCCCAAGATTTCATGGAACTATTAAGTATCCTTACATTTTTGGATTCCTGTTATCAAAACCAATTATCTAATTGATGTAAAAATGAAATCACCTATCTTATATTAAGTAGAGCTTTTGAAGTGCCTTTCCCCCTCCTATTATTAAGCCTCAGGTATTGCCTTCTTTTGGTAATTAATGACAATTTCAGTAATTTTAATCTGGTTTCTTATGTGAAATCTTGTGAGATCTGTCTCACAACTCTGGGTGGTTCACAACATTTTTGTCGTCTTCGATGGCTGATCAGTTACAAACAGAGGCAGTTCACCTTGTTTGTATATTTGTTATGATTTTTCACTACTATTTTTCACTACTGTGAGTGTCTGAAAGGAGAAAAGACAGCTAATTCCATCTGTAGTTGGAATACCAATTGAAGTTATTTGAGTTTAAAATCATTCCAAGGATTCAAAACCGAACCCAATCTTAAGTGATTATCATATGTAAAATATGTAAAATCCAAAAAATGGCAATATCATAGAGTATCCGGAGCATAATTTGGGCTGGTTCATAATGTGTAATTTTTCTTTGGAGAAACATACTGTCCATTTCAAAGTACTTATTCTGAATAATTGTAGAAGCATATATAGCTCTAATAATTTTACTGTAACTGACTTTATGTTGTTGTTGTTTATTCATTCAGTCGCTTCCGACTCTTCGTGACTTCATGGACCAGCCCACGCCAGAGCTTCCTGTCGGCCGTCACCATCCCCAGCTCCCCCAAAGTCGAGTCCGTCACCTCCAGAATATCATCCATCCATCTTGCCCTTGGTCGGCCCCTCTTCCTTTTGCCTTCCACTTTATTTATAGGGGAAGCAAAAGATTGTCCACATCTCCTAAATACATTTGAATTTGAAATAAGGAATCAAATCAGGTTGCAATACAAGGGTACTCTGTTGTATTTCCTTTTGCCTAAGATGGCTGTTTGACCAGCTTTGTACAATATTCATTCTTTTCCAGTTTTTATAGTAAATACTAGTCATTTTACTTTTTTTTTTGCAACTGTCTGGTACAGTAGTTGAGAAGGCAGTTCTAGACAATGTCTTTCAATATGTCCTCCAGTTCCAGGCCATGAGCAAGACATAGATATTATTTGTTCTGCAGAGGGCTATCCCCAGCATGCCAAGAGGATACTCAAATACCTCAAAGTCCATATGGCTGAATTATCTAAAACACAGTATAAACTGATTTCCTTCCTCTTTCATAAAAGCCAGCAGGGTTACAGAGGAACAATCTGAGGCCAGTCTGAATCAAGAACGCTGAAGAAAAAGGAACATAGCAAAGAAAAAAAAATGTATTTGTGAATTATGTCTTGAAGACTGTAAATAGTTTGGTCTTTAGTTCCCAAAGACACAGGTTGTTAGCACTGCTAGTACAATTTTCATATTCAAGAGCAGTAGTATGTTAATGGTCTCCAAGCAGACAGGAAAGCTTAGAGACCATTAATGTAATGTAATGTAACAGAGTTTAAAAGATAAATAGGTATATAATTTATAGTAGATACACATGCTGCCATGTGTACTTCTAAATATAATCCAGAAATAAATATAAATAAATAAATATAAGCCAGCAATGAAATAAGTTTAAACAAAGGAAAGAAACTAAAAATGTTAATCCTCAAATTTTCTTGAGGCCTCCAGAGGGAATCCCTCATTTCAGGGATGGAGCTTCTACTAAAACTACGATTCAGACTGCACTACTCTGCTCTGAATAGTGAGCAGTGGTAGGGTCTAGTGGAGGTGCCTAAAGGCAGCCTTGGTTTAGTATAATTTTAAAAAATCTCTCCCCCCGCCCCCCAATCTGTTCCTTTTGTTCCCACCCTTTTTTCCTAAGAACTCGGAAAAGGATGTTACTTGGCAGAGGGGATGTGACCCTCTCTAGAGTTTACCATGCCATCAAAATGGCATGAAATCAAAGTCAGAAATGGTGGCAAAGGTTTCATTGTTTTTTCCCTACTGTTTGGATTAGCTGATTGTCATGGTAGCAGCACCACACAGGAAGCATTTGCAGCATCCCAGTATTCATGAATGGCTGAGAAGAAAAGCTAACGTGACACTGAGTGTCTGCCTTCTAGTCTAGTTCACCTGTCATAGAGGCCAGAAGGAAGGCAATAGAGCTGGGCTTCATGGTGGCAGCAGATGAGCGAGCCACATCCCACAAAGGTAGCAAACCAAGAAGGCATCAATCTGAAAAGGTGCCAAATGGAGGCAGAAGAAACGCCTTCTTCTAAATTGCCCCATGCCAGCAGAAAAGACTCATTTAAAGAATAGGTTAAGGGCATCACTGGCCAGGAGATATTGGGGTCCATGACTTTTTTTATGCAGAAAAACAGAGGAGCTCCAAACTCCTCAGCGTTAAAAGCACAATTGAAAAGATGAAGCCATTGCTGTAGAACAGGGCTTTCCAAAGTGCTGCCGCTGGCGACACGCCAGCGGCGGTGCGGGGGCGTGCGCGGCGGCGGCGCACACGTGCGGGGCGGCGGCACGGTGTGTGTGCGGCGGCGCGCATGTGCGCAGCGGCTGCCGCTGCCACCATGCCCGCGCGCCGCCGCTTCCGGGTGGTGTGGCGACACACCACGCTGTGTGTGGCGACACACTTTTGTGTCGCGACACACAGTTTGGAAAGCTCTGCTGTAGAAGCTGGGCTTCCTATAAGAGAAAAAAAAAACACAACATCAAAGTTTGAGAAATTCCAGCATTTCTTCCTTTTGTCTTCCCAAAGAGTTCTGCATATGAAGAAATTGATGAGAGACAAGGCTTGCAAGGAAATTGTTCCTGCACAGCTGTTCTGGCAGATTCTGCTCTGGATACACTCCAATTTGAGACACAACATTTTCGTTTGTTTGTTTGTTTACAACATTCCTAACCTACTCCAATCCTGTTTGGGTAACAAACAGCAGAAACAAAATTCCAGTAAACAACAAAGGACCTCATTTTCCTCTAGAAAGGTGTCTATCAAGGTCTATAACCTGCCACCTGGAAAGTTTTGTAAATTAGTGTAGAGCTCAAAGCAGGTTATATCCATCAAGGAAAAAAGTATTTTTAGTTTAGTCCAAGAGGGTTTAGAAAAGTGGCTAAATTTCGTGGCTATAAATTACCTTTCTCATTTAAGTTCTGCCATGAAATGGGGGGGGGGGGGAGTTCTACCTACTCACCCAATTTTGGAATGGGTGGCCATGTTTGATGCTCTTGTGGTTCTCAGATTTCCAAACCATGCAATCTAGAATCTGAATTGGGTCTTGATGTGCCCATAGGTATCTTTTACTGAACTTTTTGATACAGGTAGCTGGAGACTGCTTACCCTTAAGTTCCTTTTCTAGTAGCCATCACATCAGCCTGATGGGGATTAATGTTGTTTTCAAATCCCAAATTATATATGTTGCACAAGGATCAGGTGGTGCTTCAACCTGGTCACTCTTTTATTCCAAAGATCCGCTCTATTTTTCATAGTGCACAGGAGATTTATTTGCCTGCCTTCTGTCCTAAATCCTTACTACCAAGGAAAGCGTTGGCGTAAGTTCTATGCTCATAGGGCATTCTGATTTAAATTGGATAGCTCTTCAGAGGTTTTGGAAATCCGAAGGTTTATTATTGCTTTTCAGGATCAATCTACGAGGGACAAAGAGACACAGCCTTCTATTTCCCATTGGCTTAAAGGATGTATTTTTGGGCCCTTTGCAGCCATGTGGAAACAACCTCCAGAGAGCAACATGGTGTTGTCACTTTTCAGGGTCACTCTCCAATAGAAGAGATTTGTAGGGCTGCTGCACACATATTGAACACGCATTCATCAAAGTTTGTAAGACAGAAAAACATGCATTGGCCTCAGCAGCCTTTGCTAGTCAAGTCCACTAGAAAATAGTGGCAGTATAGTCTGCCAGGACGAAATGGAAAATTCCTTTCTCTGAAGGGAAGTAAATGCCTGTTCGTTTGTTTCTCAAAAATGGCAACTCTAGAGTTTTGCCTCTACTATACATGTACAGGGTAGTAGTGTTGAACTAAAAAATCAGAACAAACCATGAAGAAGAAAAAGTTAGTTCTTTAGTGCTCTACTAACATGTATTTTGCTTTCTTCTTGCCTGACATTGTTTACCTTCAGTAGGTGTTTAGTTTTCAAAGAGTTGAGAAACAACCTGCTCTTCCTGTTCAGTCTGGAAGGCAGGAGAGTCCCTCCTCCTGAAGAGGTCAAAGCACCATTCCTTAAATGAGGAATGTCCTCTGGGGGAATTGAGCAAAGGAAATTTCAGTTTTTCCACATTGTTAATTTTTCAACACAAAAATGGGATGGCCAGTCTATGTTTCAAGTTTGCTTTAGTAACAAAGAAAGGTATACCCTAATATTCTATTAATATATAGGCTCTTAATGAGAGGATGGAAAACATGTTTAAAATCCATTAGGACCTATTAGTTTTAAGTGTATAGCAAATTTTCTTTCATTGTTGTTTAGTTTAAGCATACTTAATTTACTTTGGATTTTGTATTGTTTTCTCCAGATTTATAACACAAAATCGAGGAGTTTGGAAATTCTCTTTCACATACAAAAATTGCCCTTTTTTTAAAAAAAAATGCATTTGGAAGCAAGGGAGGGAGGAAAAATGGTGACTGGTATTTAGCTTTTTACAAGAAAAGGCATATTTTTAGCATGCTGCCCTGAATGAGAATTAGACACCACTCCCATTAACAATATGGGAGTGAATGTGTGGTTTCTCAGTCACTGCACTGAACATTTACCCCTAAGGGTGCATATAAATTGGAGCTATTGACCATGTGAAATGTGCTTTTATGAGCAATAAGGACACTGAAAGGCAGAAACATGATTTCTGAAGCTACAACTGATATCACTGATATTTTTCTGTGTAATTCCTTTTTTCTGCCATTATTCCTAATTTTTGTTCTATCCAGATTTCACATAGATTGCATGTATTATTTATATAGAATGAAAAAAAAACATGAGAAACAAAAAACAATTTTAGCAACTTTTTATTTATTATCAAATTAGGCCTCAAAATGATAATTTGCTGTATATCTGTAATGGCAAATTACTATACAGTAAATGTTACACCAAGGTTATCACACTACTATATTGGAGTAAATTCTGCATATTCTCTTTAAGTAATTTGCAATATATATTCCATAAAAAAGGAATAACTTTAGAGTGTGAGTAGCAAAAAAGCAATAAGATCTTCACCTTTTTCCTGAAGATACAAAGAACTTACTTCCTGTTTTAAATTGTTTGCTCTTGAATGCTATCTTGTATTAGATTACGTAAATTGGGAGGGTTTGTACATGTTGGAGGTCCCAGCAAATCAGCATGCCTCATTAGCATGTAGAGCGCTCTAGGATGACTCTCTATATGCTTCCAGAGGAAGCTGTTTGTTGCTCCTCCCACTTCCTCTTTCTCTCCCTCTCTCTGCCTCCATCCACCAGAGGAGAAGGATGCACGTGGCATGGTGTTCCTTTCCATGGAGAGACCATGTGCAAGGCCTCAACTCAGGAGGTTTTTCCCCATTCTCCACGCAGCTCTTGGCAGCAATGAGGGCCAAGAGTAAAACAAAGTTTAGGGAACCAAATAAGAATCATTCCTAACAATGGATGTAACTGTAACTGGACCAAATAAACAGTAAGAACTCTTTTGTACTTACTTTTGAAACTACTTTTGTCTAAGCATGTAATTCTTTATGCTTTGGTGGGCTAAGTGCTTAAGATCAATAACCTATATTTCTCTAGCGTGCTCATTAATGCTGTTTTGATAAAAAAACTTTTCTGTGCGCTTACTGCTTCGCTGCACTAAGATCTGCCCCATCCAGTGGTCCTAGCAGTCCTCTAATGGTCATCAGTACAGCAGTACAAAGATTTTGGAAAATTTAATTTCTGTGGAGTCCTTGGTGCTCTCTGAGCCTTGTTGTTTTCTTGCAGACGTTTCATTGCCAGGCTAGACAACATCTTCAGTGTGAAAAGGGAATGGGACTTGCTCTCTGTTTATATACCATGGCTTGTCCTGCTTGTGTTGCTGGGGGTGTTGTTCTCTCCTTGATAGTTCCTTGATTGGGCTGTTGTTTGCTGCTTGGTTGATTGACTGAGTTAATAGTTCCTTGATTAGGGTATATTGTGCTGTTTGATTGTTCCTCTGGTGCTAATCCTAGTGTTAATCTTTGCATATCTGGGTGTTGATTGCTGGCAAGGAGGTGTTCTAGTCTTCTGGCTTTTCTATTGTCTCTTATGAATAGCTACAAACCTAAAAATATTACCAATTGACGTCGGTAGCTTTTTCCTCAGTGTTAGCAAGATGTATCTCAAATAAATGGGGGGAAATGCAATGAAAGGCAGACTTCTCTTATAACATATCAAGTTTTTTGAGTTCAGCAAATAAAATCAATGGATATGAAGTACAGTACAGTATTTTTAAATGCCCTGTAATAATTCATTTGTATCTCTCAGCAGTTCGAGTTGTGAACATATACTGTTTTTTTCCTTCCTTTGCATCTCTTACACATCCAAGCACCTGGCTGCATGTGGAGGAACTTGGGAGCTAAGCAGGGTCAGCCATAGTAGGCTGGTTTTGATTCTCTTTGCCAGCCACTATCTTCCTCACAAAGTTTATGGTTGTCAAAATAAAATGGGGAAAATCTGCACGTACACTGGCTTGATTTCTCACAGGAAAAGCAGGATAAACATGCAATAATACCTGCATAATAAAAACAGACATCATAGCTATCCTATCATGCTCTGTCGACAGTTTTAATGCTACTCATTATTTTAGAAACTGTTAACTTAAAAAATAATTATTGTCTGCCTTTGCTTTGTCTCTCCTTACGAGTTTTTTTTTTCCTTCTGTAAAGCATTTTTTAGACCGTAAGCCAGAGAACAGAGATGTTCTTGCATAGTAGTGATCTATAAATTCCCTGAAGATGAGAGCAAAGAAGTTTTAGGTAATAATTGATAATAACAAAATAGACCCATATATTACAATTTTCTTGATACACTGACAATGATTTTAGCCCAATGCACTGGCAGGCACCAGGCTGGAAAAAGGAAGAAAGTAAAAAGCTGGAGCTCAGAGTCCATCAATGCATGAGGATTTTTATTTTAAAAAATGGTAAAGAGTGTGTGTGTGTGTGTGTGTGTGTGTAGAAGTCACAGAGGGAGACGTGTGTGTACATGCCTGCATCCCTGAATATTACTACTGTTTTAGAAATATTTGGAAAAAAAAGTATGGACTAAACAGTGTAGAAGTAGTTCTTTGGATTTTCAAAAAGCTTGCCAAACTTTTGACTTAACTGTCAGGGAGAAGATCTCAAAGCCTTTTCTCAGTGGTCAAAGCAAACTGGAAGAATAAATGCACAGTTGCCCCAATGGACAGGTGCAAGCGGTCAGCTCTATTTGTATCATTACTTTTGAATATGTTCATAAACAGTTGGCTATATTTTCTGGCAACATCAAATCAGTACTGCAATTACTGTATAACAAAAATGGAGGGAAATATCAGTTGATATTTCCAAACTTAAGAAATGGGCATTCAGGTGTCAAAAGAAGCTGGATATAAAATAGTGTACATTAGAGTACAAACCAGAAGCCTATCTTCATATAGATACCAAGAGGGACTGAAGTAAGGGTGATTGGACACGAAAGAATTCTTCCCTTGTTGAGGATCATTAGGAAATAAATAGAGAATAAAACTGCCAATATAGTATCTTTATAAAAATCTATGGTGCAGCCAGGCTTAAAATACTGTGTAAAATTCTCATCACCGCACCGCAAAAACGCTATCATAGAAGCTGTAAAAAAAAGGGCAACCAGTATCAGAGATTTAATGCTGCTTCTTGAAGATGTATGTATGTATGTATGTATGTATGTAGAAGTATAGTAATTAAGGAATTGGACTAGGACAGAGAAGATCTAGGTTCAATCCATACAAAGCCACAGAAGCAAAATAGGTGACCTTGGGCCAGCCTCTGTCTCTCATACCAGCTGGGTAAGTAGACTTTAGTTCCTGAGCAAAAGGCAGGATATATCTCTAAGAAATAATAGTAATACTACCAGCAACAACAGAATTATTTATTATGTGTATGTCCCACTTCTTGATGCTCAGGGAAACCATTCATGGGATTATCCACTCATTTTATCTTCAAGCAACTCTGCAAGGCAGGGTTGGACTGAAGATAATGACTGGCCTAAATGAACCTGTCCACCCTGGCTCTAGTCCACATCTTAATCCAGGACTTCTCAACCTCAGCAACCTTAAGTTGTGTGGCTGGGGAAATTCTGGGAGTTGAAGTCCACACATCTTAATGTTGCTGAGGTTGAGAAACACTGTCTTAACCAGTAAATAACCCCACCTAAAAATTACAGGTTCTCAAATATGGGGACACCTCTTTGATTTGTGGCTACCTTCATTATAAGAAAAAGAAAACAAACCTTTCTGCACAGACTGACTGGAAAAAGCCTGATTAAAAAAGGGTCTCCTAGAAGAAATGATATTGTACATATTGTTATCTTCTGTACATTTTGATACCTGGAGTCAGTTTTAAATGTCACATAAAAACTTCTCAATGAAAAGTGGAATGTAAGTCTATCAAACAAAGAAGCAAACAGATAATCTCCCCCCGCCCCTGGAGAATTTTACAGCCCAGGTCTTGTAACCTAACTTCTAACTAACCTAACCTTAACCTCTAACCTAACCTAACTAAGACTAACTTCTGAATTGATACTTGTGTTTATTTGAATAGGGTGCCTAATTTATCTTTCAAATTCAGGGACTAAAAGAAGCTTTGGACTGATGGTACAGGAAGTGGCTGTGCTGAGATCAATGTTGTACCTTCTGGTTTAAATATTACATTCTTGTGTAAAGAAAAATGCTTGAAACTAAAGAGGCCCTCCATTAAAATACTGTATCTTCTTGTGGATTTTTTCTTCCTGCCGCACTTTGTAAGGTGTCAGAACATACCCTGACAGCCAAATTTCAAAATGACTGAACTCTGACCCCTAGGACCCTCTCACAAAAAGTCTTGCTGTTGAAATTGGTATACGAACTTGTAAGTGCTTTCAGGATCATAACATTTAGCACCTGCACATATGCTACAATTTCCATGCATACACTACATAAATAAAGAGAAGTGTTAGCAATCTGTTTAGAAAATGCCATCACTTCAGCTGCAAAGGAGCTGTTACAGTCTTGATGACATTTTATACCGGCTGTTGCAAGCTTAAGACAAAAAGAGGTGTTTAAGGTGCAATATTAAAACAGGATGTGTTTGTGAGACTTAAAAGGAAATGGAGAGAAATGAAATCCATGATAAATGGGCTAATCAGTATTACTAGAGCAGTAGCCGACTATGAGAATCAAGGTCAAAGGTCAAAGAGGAAGCAAGATTTGGAAGGACAAATAAGTCACTAAAAGGATGTATACATATTAGAACACAAGCATGGGTGGGAGAGACCTACAAAAGCCTCCAAAGGCTATTTTGAAAGCTTTGGACTGCATGCCATTTATTTATAGTGTGCACAAGCATGCTTATTTCAGATAGTTGAAATATTCTTGCCAGAAACTATTTTTAACAATGTTAACCACTAAGACCAGTCACGTAAACAAGATTGATTGATTGAGCGACATCAAGTCGTTTTCAACTCCTAGCAACCACATAGATAGATTTTCTCCATGATAATCTATCCCTTACCTGGTCTTTCAGCTTTTCCAATGGTGCACCTGTTGCCACTGTAACTGAGTCCATCCATCTTGCTGCTGGTTGTCCTCTTCTCCTTTCCACTTTTCCCAAAATTAGAGCCTTCTCCAGAGAGCTGGGTCTTCGCATAAAGGTCCGCCTCTCCCTAAGAATATCTGCCTGTCCCACCAGATCAGATAGGGTGGGCACATTCCAGATCCCCTCCCTGAAATCTTGCCATCTAGTGGGACTTCGGAAGTGTGCCTTCTCCATGGCTGCCCCTACCTTGTGGAACACCCACCGGTGATTCAACAGGCCCCCACCCTTCTAGCCTTTTGGAAGCCATTTAGACCTGGCTTTTTACTGAGGCTCTGGGATAGGATTATATAGGTAGATAGTATGGAAGGAGGACAGCTGAGCCTGCTGTGGGGCATCCCAAGGGGACGATTAAGGCACAGAGCTTTGTTTTACTGTTTTTACTGTTTTATGATTGTTTTATTTCTTGGTTTTATTATTGTTGTGAGTCACCCATAATTGCTTAATATGGGTAGCCATATAAATCTAGAAAGAAAGAAAGAAAGAAAGAAAGAAAGAAAGAAAGAAAGAAAGAAAGAAAGAAAGAAAGAAAGAAAAAGAAAGAAAGAAAGAAAGAAAGAAAGGAAAGGGAAAGGGAAAGGGAAAGGGAAAGGGAAAGGGAAAGGGAAAGGGAAGGAAGTCTGAAGTAGGATAATTTGAGCCTGGGCACTTGTGCCTCGAGTGAGAGCTCTGGGTTGATTTGTTCGATGATCCATCAGTTTGTTTTCTTGGCTATCCATGGTATTCTCAGGAGTCTTTTCCAACATCATAAACAACATTACAAATACCTTTTTGAAAGCATGCATGTAAGAAAAAAAAATCTGTCACACATGAAATCTCCATTTTGAATTCCACTCATTGTACAAAAACAATTGCTTGATTGATGCTCTTCTCCCAGCCTTAGAGGCATCCCATTTGGGCTAAGATTTTGCAAAGGGGCTATTGAAATTGTAAAACACATTTATTATATTGCCTATTTCATAGTGGCACATGCTCAGAATTGATAAGCCCACATTTAAGCAAAATTCCCAGTCAGTCTCACCAGGTTTTACAGTTTTAACTCTCAAATATATATGACCTCGTCACTCTCAGTGTAATCAGATTATGCTACGTCATGTAAAGTCCACAGCTGATTGATTAACAGCTCCAGTTAATTTTATGATTTGTGCTGTTCCATACATATGTAACCTGTTTTATATTATTGAGTTTTATTATGTACTGTCTTATATTATTATTATGTACTGCAATACAGATTTTCATTTATCCTAAAACAATTGCATAAGGGCATTCAGTTTAAGATGCATATAAACAAATGTTTATTTTTTGTCTATGGTATTTGTCACTGATATCCATTAACATCAGAGTAACACAGTAATAACTGCATTAAAAGATCGTAGAATTGGCATTTATTGCTGAGAGCATGAAAGCATTCAGTTATTGCATAATACAGATTGAAATGACATCATCACAAAGATCAAAACCCAATTTAGTGATCATTTAGAAGTGGATTGGTAAAAATGAATTGATGTCAATGGATCTAGAGTGCATTATAGCAATAGACAACCTAGTGCCTTTCAATAATTTGAACCTGCTGGATGAGGCAGGCAATATTCATAAATGATCACTACATTTTTATCTTTGTGATGATGTCATTTTAATCTTCATTATGCAATAACAGAATGCTTTCATGCTCTTAGCAGTAAGTACCAATGTTACAATTTTCTTAGGCAGTTGTTACTATGTTGTACTGATGTAAATGGATTTCTTGACTAATGAGAACTGAAGTCCAAAATATGCAAAGGAGCAGATATCCTCCCCTTAGTGTATTTTACTGAAGCTTCTTCAACCATCCTGGTGTATTATAGGTTACAACAGATTAACTAGAAAAATCACAGAATTCAAGCATTGGAGTTGACACTGACACTTTAATCCTATACACACTAACCTGGGAATGAATCTCATTGAAATCAGTAAGGCTCACTTTTGAGAAAACATAAATAATGGTATGGTATGGTATGGTATGGTATGGTATGGTATGGGGTATGGGGTATGGGGTATGGGGTATGGGGTATGGGGTATAGTGTAGTATAGTGTGTAGTGTAGTGTAGTGTAGTGTAGTATGTGTCAGTCCTATTTTTCCCATAATTCAAGGAACACCAAAACTTTAAAATCTGACATAGAAATTCACATCACCAAAATTCACTTGACATAGAGCTCATACTTCCACTCATTTTTTCTGAAATATCCAGCTAAAGATTGTTATCCACTTCCCAAAAGGTAAAATAAAATCCCTGAAAGATTTAAAGTTCTGTCAATAACCCAGTTAAGAAACAAAGCATATTATTATCTTCCACATGTGACATATCTGTTGCTGGACTGAAAGACTAATGGGATAGATAATGTAGCCACAAGGGTCCTGATTGGTTTGGTATGGTGAGAAGTTCCATTATATCAATGCTTATTCCTTCATTTCCCCATCTAAACCACACACAGCTTCTGACCCTCTCCTAATCCTGCTCGTGATGAGATCTACTGGAGAGGAGCTTGGGGGTTATGCCATCATCAGATGAAGTCTGGAGTTCTCACCGATGGCACCTAAGAAGTGGAACACCCTCCCTGCCTCTGGAGATTTGAAGTGTTTCAAATGCCAGCTGACGATGATGATTTTCCCTCAGGCCTTTGATTTGGTCTATGGTAGGGTGGGGTAGGGTGGCTGAAGAAGTTTTATTTTCCTTAAAACATGCTGTTACGTATCTTATTGGATGTTAAAATGACATTGTATAGATTGTCAACATCTTGGGATTGTTTTCTCAGTGAAGGATGGATTTGAGAAATTTAATAAATAAATGATACAAAATGTGATCACACCTGGAAATGTGACAAAATGGTTAATGCTAAATCTACTGTTGATCATGTTTTGCACTGCAAAGTTGTATTAGCTGGCCAAGGCCAATCTCAGCATCCCTCCTCATTCCTCGCCCCAAAATTTGACAAACCAGTTTGGTCACCCATGAGCTTATTGGAATTGCTTGCCAAGATTAAACCTTGTATCTGGTGCAGGTACTGGATTCCAAACATCCTGCCCTATTTTCCAGAGCCATTGGGGCACAGGAATGGATGATAAGTTTCTTTAGCAATGTCTCAAGAATGACTAATGTGCTGTGATTTCCATGCAGGAGCACTTGAGATGTCTTCCTCTACAAAGCCTTTCCACAATAAAAGGTCACAGAAGAAGTGCTACGGATTACTTGGGTATCACCCAATTGCTGCAATCTGAAGCTGTTGTTGTGATTCACTTAATGAGTGTGATAAACAGTAATGTCTTTCTGTTCTTTTAAATTCCCAGTCCAAAGATGATGCCAAAAGATAAATTACTATAAAAAGGTCAACCAAACTGTTCTAGGGACTGAGAATCTGTAAAAGGGAATAATGACATCTGGACATGTTATATCTTGTGATGAGACCCGCCATACCCATTGCAAAAAAAAAAAAAGGTTTGTATTTGCTTTTGCAGCACTGAAAAGCTGAAGAGATGCTTTCAATGTTTCAAAAGAGATCCCCTGTCTCTTTAATGTGATTCTTTCCTTTCTTTGCTTCCAATTAATAAACTGCATCCTGTTGAAGGTAAATGGCTGTCCAAATGGCAAAAATTCTACTCTGAAGTCCAGGGAAAGCAAAAAAACAAAACAAATCTACTTTGCTTGAAATACTTTGCAGTGAAGCAACATAGACTTATAACTGGAGATCTCTTCAGATGTTCAAATGTACGGTCAAAAAGGATTCTTTCTCTCCCTGGAATTTTCAGATAGTCCCAGAGAACATTCTAGGGTTGCTGATAGGGTGCTTGTCTCTTTTCCCCATGATATTAACAGTCAATTTCTGCAAAACAGCAATGACTCCTAATTGTCTTTCCTGCTGATTAATCCTTGGTGTACATTTACAACACTGAGATATCTGGTGACACACGGCAATAACTAAGGTTGGCCAGAAGTTGTTTTTAAGAGTAACTCTTATTTCCATTTTAAGGTAAATGACAAGAATTTACTGAATTTGCTCAGGCTAAATCCATAGAAATACACCTTTACTAATAACCCACTAGTGGGCTGAAAACAATGCAGCCACAATGTGTTTATTCTTAAGGTTATGGCTTCCTTATTACTACATAATCCCCATAACAAATGTGTACAACCCTAATCACTAACTTTCCTTGATTCCCAAGTGCAACACCTTAAGCAGTAAACTTATCAAAATGACACCAAGAAACAGTGGGATGCAAGTTTTCCTCTCTGTTCTGCACACTTGCAAAGGAAAATTTTAAAAACCCACTACCATACCGTCTGCTGAAAACCTTCATAAGATCAAGAATACAAAGACTTAAAAATGAAGTTTGGTTTTTACTCTGATAAAAAGGTAAAGATGTTCTTAAGCTGAGCTTGATGCCTAGTGACTACAGGTAGTCCTCACTTACTGACCGGTTGTTCAGTGACCATTCAAAATTATGACGATGCTGAAAAAGATTCATGACTGGTCCTCAAAGTTGTGGCCATCACAGCGTCCCCGCAGTTACATGATTATGATTCAGGTGCTTGGCAACCAGCGCACATTTACAACAATCGCAGCATCCCATGGTCATGTGATCACCATTTGCAACCTTCATAGCCAGCTTTTGACAAGCAAAGTTAATGGGGAAGCCAGCAGGAAGTCACAAGTTGTAGTCACATGACATCGTGCTTAATGACCTGCGGTGATTCACTTAACGACCGCAGTGGAACTGATGTAAGTCAGTGCAGACACATGGTTTTTCACTTTATGACTGCGTCCCCTAGCGAGGGAGTTGCCAGTCTCAATTGCGGTCAGTAAGTGAGGACTACCTGTATTTCCATGCCTTTTTCTGGCTCAACCAATAGACATATTTTATTGTAAAAACCTGGAGGCTGAAATCCCTTTAAACCAGGGTTCCCCAAAGTCGTCAGTATTGACCCCCAAGGATCGATGGAACTATGCAAGGTGTCAATAAATGCCTGGGGGTCAAAAGGGGGTCAGTAAATGTCGGGGGGGGGGTCAATAGGTGGTTGATAAATGATGGAAGGTTGATTGGGGTCAATTAATCTTTTGGGGTCTCTGTAGAGCTGCACACCAGTCCCTAGTCCTGATGGTAAGGTGGCTAGCAGGAAGACAGTGTTACCTAGGGTTGGATGGTCAGCCGCCAGTGAGAACGGCCTTGAGTTGTCATTATTATTATTATTACTACTACTATTATTCATAGTACTATTAGTTAAAGTAGTATGTATTACATTATTTTCATATAATAAATCCTTGGGGGTTAATGAACAATCTGAAAATTCATGAAGGGGTCGATGAGCTGAAGAGTTTGGGGACCCCTGCTTTAAACCAAAGGTTGCTCTAAACCCAAGATAGATCTTGAGTGGAAAGGACATTTTGTATTCACTTTAGCCCCTATGCATTGGTTACTAGTCCACTTCCAGAGACAATTTAAAAATCTGGTAATCACCAATAAACCCCAACTAACTTGAGGTATGGGAATGTAAAGAGCCACATCTTCTGATATTACCCTACTCTCACACTGGGATTTGATGGAGAACATCTATATTGTGTAGCAACACGGCTGGGCACTAAGATATCTATTTGAGCAGATCTGGATGGGAAAGAATGAATCAGCCACATAAAATAAAGGTATTTCAACAAAGATATATGGAAAAATCAAGCCCCTTCTGGCTTTGATGTGCACTGACAGATTTACCCAAACAATTACTACTAAAATATCTATGCTTTTATTAGTATGCATCACTATGATTTATCCACTGAATCTCTCATGTGGCTTTGCCCGAGCCATCTCCCAATTTTGCCTTGATTTCAAGGCATGTGTCACTACAAATCCAGCACATTCGCCCTCCAACATGCACCCTTGAACTCCAAGTAAAGTTTTCATTACAACTTGAATGTAAATATTCTAATAAATTTGTTTTGGAAATTCTTACAGCTCCCTTGTGCCATTTGTAGGGAAACACTCTGATGCATGTGCATGCATGTGCTTTTCCTGGGAGATGGAGATGTCTTTGTGCTTGGGGGTGACTGATTGAATTTTGCTTGAGCTAAATTATATTTGCGCATTCTGGTAATTGCAAAGGGCCACACAGAGGAAACAAAGCATTGGCTGCTTGTGTGCAGGGATTTCCCCAATGTATAATTTCAAATTGATATGAAAAAAGCCTTCCTATGCATTAATAATAGCCGAAAATGCAACTCACTTGGCCGCAAAACAAGCAATAGACCTCAGATGGATAACATTTATTGTTAGTATGGCTTTTCTAGTGCACAGCTTCAGAAATGCAAAATAAATTATTTATATTGTCCAGATCACTTTACATGACATAGGCTATGGTGTATACTATAGGTTTCTCTCTCTCTCTTTGTGAGTATGTACGTGTGTGTGTATTGTGTGTGTGTGTGTGTGTGTGTGTGTGTGTGTATCTGTATTCATAGATTTTCTGTAGTAATGTAATAAACCTTTTTATGATTTTTACTGCCTATTTTGCATTTTGGGACATTACTGAAAAACTGAAGATTGCTTATCAAAATTTCTTCCATGAAAATCATCCTGAAGTTTACTGGATATTTTTTGACTTCCTCATAAACTGTACCTTGGAGACAAAGTTAGCCTTGGGCATTTTCTAAGACTTAGTGCTTTATGCCCAGGTGGTATTTAAAGACCACTGTTGGAACTCTAAGGCGAATAGAAGGAACACATAACTTGTGATCTAAGAGCCTATCTATTGAAAAGAAATTGGAGATCGCTTTGTGCTCCTGCTTAAATCTGTGTGTGTCTGCATTAGTCAGCCATGTTGTAGAGCAAGGGTGAGCAACATTTTTTCTGACAACGGCTGCTATCCTTCATGGAGAATATATTGGGGTCTTCATGCCAGCTGTGGGTGAGGCCAGTGCCATCTATTCTCTTTGTTTCTGACACCCCTTTGCTCTGTCTCAAGCAGCAGATGTCAGAAAAGAGATACAGCATTTACTAGAGGTCTGAAATGGCTGGTTAGAGAAAGTGTTCGAAATTAGGATAAGGGCTATATGACTCTAGAGCTACAGGCTGCTTTCTTCCCCTCCAGTCTAGAAAAAGGACTATTTGTTTATCTGCAAAATTTCCCAGCTTCAGTTCATAGCATCTCCAAGTAGGACCAGAAAGGATTCATCTCTAAAATGCTGATGAGCCTCTGCTGGTCACTATAAGTAATTCTGAATTACATAGAAAAATGCTCTGACTCAATATAAATTAGTTTTATGTGATGCCTGGCTTTCTTCTACTAAGTGGTCTATTTTTTCAGCCTGTGAGAAAAAGTTCTTAATTTCAATGTGTGTGTCCAAGAACAGTCATAATAACAAATAAAAGCTATGGATTTGTTACATTAAAATTGGTCTTTGTGTGTCTAACACAGGAGTTCTTAAAACATTATTATAGTGATGTCTCCATTTGTCAAGAAAAGGAGTATTTCAGATTTTTCTTCCCTCTTTCATGGGTGTTCCAAAACAAAATGACAGATGATTCTCTTGAAAGTTTCAATCCTGACTTCAGCCCAAGAGCAAAACAAACAAACTTGCCCATATGATCCACTGCTGTTGCTTTGAAAAAGCCTGGGATTTTAAAAGGAAGATTGCCCTACAAGCTCCATTGTTGATTGTGAAAGCACAGGGTAGAGCAGTATTTCTCAACCTTGGCAACTTTAAGATGTGTGGACTTGAAGTCCACACATCTTAAAGTTGCCAAGGTTGAGAAACACTGGGGTAGAGCATGGAGTTGGAGCTGATGCCCATATGTATGATTACATTTCTGGAAATTATTACACAGTTTAGCTTTCCTAAGATTTTAGAAGAGGCATCTTTTCCATCTCACAGGAGCATCTGGGGGAGGTGGTGTCAAAAAAAGCTAAGATGCCCGACATAATAGAAGCTCCACCCCTTTTTAAAATGTGTGGACTTTAGTTACAAGATTGTGGCTGCCATCTCCCCACCACCACTTTTGTGGACCTCCCTGAAGCACTGGACTCTGGTGGAACCACAGCACAGCCTTGAAATATATGAAATATCAGTAGGGAGAGAAATCTTTGACCATGTGTAGAATGCTTTTGTTGACCATTGGGTACTACACTCCCAAGCTCTTACAATGAGTGAACTATTCTTTTGGAGTTGCTTTTTAGTTTTCAGAAAGGCGGAAACTCTAGCTGCTAAAGGCAAAATTGCTGCTGTGATAGTTCTATGCATGTGTCATGTTGGCAGCTTATACCCTTATCTCTGAAGAGCTAATAACAGGCTTCTCCTCTTAAAAATTATGCAAAAAGCTCAGAAATCATAACTGTTTTTTATTTCGTTTATCTGACTTTTTGTGGCAAGCAGGAGACTTAATATTCCTCTTTAATAACTGGGAATAAACACAGCAACTTGATCAGAGGCTTTTGGTGATTTTGTGACCATTGTTACATAGTCTTTTGAAATGGGACTAAAGGAAAATGCCGAAGAAGTACATATAGAATTAGCTATAAGAGAATGCAACATCCCTCCAATGTTGGGTTATTTCCTTCAATATGTTTGTGGTGCTGTGTCACTGTGTGTTGACATTTGCTCATAATTATATGGTATATGGCACAACCATCAACAATGTGATGTCTCCATGGCACACTACAAAAGAAATTTGTGACTTTCAAATTCCCACCAGAGACCAGAAAGCCAGCTTTGCACAAGTCAAAACATGACAAAGCTGAACTCAGTAAGATTTCATTTAGTTCTTTGGAGTTCAGTACAACTTTTCTAGTTGTGTTTTTTCTTTTTCTAATTACTCTGATTTTTTTCCCCTTTTGACTGGTGACTATAATTGCTAAGAAATAGCTTACAAAGGAAGAAAGAAAAGACCAAGTACATTTCTGGTAATTTTTTGTGTGTGCTAAATTTGCTTATACAACTATTTTGGCCATTCAGTTTTAAGTAGCAGTAAAGTTTTTATACATGTTATGAATATTCAAAGACAGCAAATGACACTCCACAGTCAGGTTTGTAGCTTATAAACACATCAAGAATACATAGCTCAGTTATCACTGTCTTCTTGAATCATAAAGTGCAAACGCATAATTAATTTTGAACATGTTTTTCAATCTTTCCTTGCACACCTACAACTCAGTCCTAAAGACATTAACTTGAGAATTAAATGAAATGATGCATACCTTGAACTTTAGGGAAAAGAAGTCTTTAATGATAGAAATTTTAGACTGTATAGGCTCCAGACTACTGTAAGAATATTTATTTATTTATTTATTTATTTATTATTTATTTATCCTTTTTTTGCTGAAAGCCTCCAAGGATGCCCACAGGAAATCTAAAGTAACACAACAAAATTGTGCAAAAAGCATACACATGACAATTAGTTTAGATACATTTCTGTGACAAAATGTTATTATTATTATTATATTTTTCATCCCACATTTTTTGTATGTATATAAAACTCAAGGCGGCGAACATACCTAATATTCCTGCCTCCTATTTTCCCCACACCAACAACCCTGTGAGGTGGGTTGGGCCAAGAGATAGGGACTGGCCCAAAATCACCCAGCTGGCTTTTATGCCTAAGGGAGGCCTAGAACTCACAGTCTCCTGGTTTCTAGCCCAGTACCTTAACCACTACACCAAACTGGCTGTCTTGGTATAACAAAATGATATACCAAGATAAATGAAATTCTGGAACAGGAAACCTGATTTGTAAACAGCATAAATTACTCAATTTAATGCTTATATCCTTAGTCTAAATGATTTATTTTCTACTTATTTATTTATTTATTTTCCCTTTTCATACAAAAGGGAAGTGGCTATACATGAAAAGCCATACATTCATCCCTGAGTATTGGAAATGCTGCTGAGCTCCATTCTCCAACTTTTTCAAGGCATCCTGTATTAAAATGTTTGTAGCTTGGTGGACTAAAAGATTATGATTAAAGATTAAAACAAACTAAGACCATTGGTGTGCAGATGGTATTGACATATAGTTTAGCAGGAAGACGTCAGATTTAGTTGAATCTATGTGCAATCCAGAGCTTTCTGTGCCAATAATATTCTTCTCTAATTTCTTGGCCAGGTTATCCGCTAAGCCTTTGAGAGGCTGAATATTATGGTCATTTAAAAAAAAAATCTTAATTAATTTTGCAGAAAATGAAAAGATCAAATCTCTGGTTGCTGAGACAGTATACTGTAGCTACCAAAGGTCCAAACTGTCTGAGCATCAGTTACAAAGAATATACAGGTAAATAAATCACAGTGATCCAAACCATAGATATGGCATCATCTTAAATACCAGCATCTACCCACATGTATTTGTACAGATAATGTTATAAATTTAAAGCATTTGCTTGCGTGTAACAGCTGACATAATTTTGCTTCCCCTCCACCATTCAGTTGAGTTCATATGAGCAGAGCAAAGCAAAGCATCTGCATCTGCATCTGCATCTGATGTTTAAATAAAATGTTGAGGTTTCCTTCATTAGCCTGAGATTAAATCATTCTCTGTACCCAATGGAGACAGCAGAGAAAAACATTTTCCTCATTAAGAAAACACAGAGATTAAGTGTGACCCTAAACCCACAAAATATCTTCTGTAGCAAGCAATGGTATCATTTATACATCTATAAATGGAGGATTGGGACTGAAGACTGTTGTTACTGTGATTGACAGTGTAATCCTAATCACTCTGAAATGTCCCACTGATTTCAGTGGGATTGACACTTAAGTAAGGATGCACCAGACTGGAGCCTTAGAACAAACCATATTGAACACGATGTGACCTACTTTGAGGAAGTGACTAGAGAGTAATGTGATTGATGTCTCACTAGACCAGAGCTTTCCAAACTGTGTGTCGCGACACAAAAGTGTGTCGCCACACACAGTCGGCTGTGTCGCCACACAACCCAGAAGTGGCAGTGGGGAGGTGCATGGCGGCGGCGGCACCGGCGCGCCATCGGTGCTTCCGCGTTTTAGCGGAGGCTGCCGCCGCTGCCGCCACCATGCACGCCCCCGCCCACACCGGGTTTTCCCGCGGCGACACATGAAAATCTGAAGGCACCGCAGCTGCGGCGGCGTGCAAAGAACGAAAGCGGCAGCAGCGCTTCCGGGTTTTTGCGCGCTGCCGCGGTGGCGGAACTTCCGGATTTTCCCGCGGCGACACACCAAGGGCGGTTGGTGTGTCGCCACGGGAAAACTTTGGAAAGCCCTGCACTAGACGTTTCCACAGCCAGTCAAAATGCAGAAAGGAGGTTGGGTGGAATATAAGCTAACCAAGCCTTCTGTTTCAATTTGCCTAGTTTTCTTTCCTGGGAATTGGCAGGTGAATTCAATACATTGTCCTGAATTTTTCAAATGAATTAAAAGGTTTTCCAACTCACTTTCCTCTCTGAACTGCTTTGCCATTGCATAAAACCTGCCTCGAAATGCCAACTTTGAAACAAGGCTGAAGAATATACACTGCTCAAAAAAATAAAGGGAACACTGAAACAACACAATGTAAGTCCAAGTCAATCACACTTCTGTGAAATCAAACTGTCCACTTAGGTAGCAACACTGATTGACAATCAATTTCACATGCTGTTGTGCACATGGAATAGACAACAGGCGGAAAGCA
The DNA here is from genome assembly GCA_023362775.1 of Charina bottae. Taxonomy (NCBI): domain Eukaryota; kingdom Metazoa; phylum Chordata; class Lepidosauria; order Squamata; family Charinaidae; genus Charina; species Charina bottae. Next base: position 190,022,309 of record JALMGJ010000003.1, read on the forward strand.
TAGGCAGTTAGCAAGACATCCCCAATAAAGGAGTGGATTTGCAGGTGGTGACCACAGATCACTTCTCAGTTCCTATGCTTTCTGGCTGATGGTTTGGTCACTTTTGAATGCTGGCGGTGCTTCCACTCTAGTGGTAGCATGAGACGGAGTCTACAACCCACACAAGTGGCTCAGGTAGTGCAGCTCATCCAGGATGGCACATCAATGCGAGCTGTGGCAAGAAGGTTTGCTGTGTCTGTCAGCGTAGTGTCCAGAGCATGGAGGCGCTACCAGAAGACAGGTCAGTACATCAGGAGACGTGGAGGAGGCCGTAGGAGGGCAACAACCCAGCAGCAGGACCGCTACCTCCGCCTTTGTGCAAGGAGGGACAGGAGGAGCACTGCCAGAGCCCTGCAAAATGACCTCCAGTGGGCCACAAATGTGCATGTGGCTGCTCAAACGGTCAGAAACAGACTCCATGAGGGTGGTATGAGGGCCCGACGTCCACAGGTGGGGGTTGTGCTTACAGCCCAACACCGTGCAGGATGTTTGGCATTTGCCAGAGAACACAAGATTGGCAACTTCGCCACTGGTGCCCTGTGCTCTTCACAGATGAAAGCAGGTTCACACTGAGCACATGTGACAGACGTGACAGGGTCTGGAGACGCCGTGGAGAACGTTCTGCTGCCTGCAACATCCTCCAGCATGACCGGTTTGGCAGTGGGTCAGTAATGGTGTGGGGTGGCATTTCTTTAGGGGGCCGCACAGCCCTCCATGTGCTCGGCAGAGGTAGCCTGACTGCCATTAGGTACCGAGATGAGATCCTCAGACCCCTTGTGAGACCATATGCTGGTGCGGTTGGCCCTGGGTTCCTCCTAATGCAAGACAATGCTAGACCTCATGTGGCTGGAGTGTGCCAGCAGTTCCTGCAAGACGAAGGCATTGATGCTATGGACTGGCCCGCCCGTTCCCCAGACCTGAATCCAATTGAGCACATCTGGGACATCATGTCTCGCTCCATCCACCAACGCCACGTTGCACCACAGACTGTCCAGGAGTTGGGGGATGCTTTAGTCCAGGTGTGGGAGGAGATCCCTCAGGAGACCATCCGCCACCTCATCAGGAGCATGCCCAGGCGTTGTAGGGAGGTCATACAGGCACGTGGAGGCCACACACACTACTGAGCCTCATTTTGACTTGTTTTAAGGACATTACATCAACGTTGGATCAGCCTGTAGTGTTCTTTTCCACTTTAATTTTTGAGTGTAACTCCACATCCAGACCTCCAGGGGTTGCTTACATTTGATTTCCATTGCTTTTTGTGTGATTTTGTTGTCAGCACATTCAACTATGTAATGAACAAAGTAATTAATACGAATATTTCATTCATTCAGATCTAGGATGTCTTATTTCAGTGTTCCCTTTATTTTTTTGAGCAGCTTATTATGAGGGAGAAAGAGTGGAATGGTTTCCTAATGCCATGTCCTTGATTATGCCATTTTATCAGGGTACCGTTTTGCCAGGAAGTAATGCTTTGGACTTGCTTGGGATCTTTGCATCTAATTAGCCCTTCCTTGTCCTGGGATGGCTCCTTGAGAGCATCTGCTGTAGTCATTTGTCTCCCCTACCTCTTTCTGTTTAAGGCTCATGGCTTAAGGATTGACTGCAGAAACAGAATATTTTGAGTTACAGTGATACATTTGTAAAAGATGATCCTCCTAGAATTCTCAGGCATCTAAGGCCTTGCATTCAGAATTTCACTCTCCTACAACCTGTCAGAACAACATTGTTGGGAAACTTCAGTCTGTTTCTACAGAAACAGAAACCCAATACATTTCAAAATGTGGCTAGTTTGATGAAAATACACTAGATGTTTGTTACTAATTCCACAAGTGAAACACCAGCACTAAAAGTAGCTTTGCAATTCATCAGGAAGAAACAAAATATGAAAGACAAACAAACTGCACCTTTTATTTAGTACTGAAACAATTAATCCCTTTACCACTGTAATATACCACAGGCATCTTCCCCTTCCCCCAAAATATAAATCCTTGTAAATCCTGTTTTCAGGAAGGGCCCATATTCCCCTTGGTACATTATTGTGAAAGTGCATAAATAGGAAATAAATTCAGTTGCATTTTTTTCTTTCAAAGCTTCCTGCTTATATTCAGAAAATGGAAAAATACTTTGCTAGGTGGCAAGTGAATCTCTTCCTTACAAGCTAAGTATTTATACTTCATATTTGTATTTTTATGTATATTATATTTATATATATTTATATTTATATGTACATTGTATTTTAATGATATGCTGTTTTTATTGTTGTAAACCGCCCAGAGTCGTTATGTACGAGTTGGGCGGTCGAGAAGTTCAATAAATAAAATAAAATAAAATAAAATAAAATAAAATAAAATAAAATAAATAATAAAATAAAATAAAATAAAATAAAATAAAATAAATAATAAAATAAAATAAATAATAAAATAAAATAAAATAAAATAAAATAAATAATAAAATAAAATATAATATAATACAATAAAATAAAATAAATAAAATAAAATAAATAAAATAAAATAAAACAAAATAAAATAATAAAATAAAATAATAAATAAAATAAAATAAAATAAAATAAAATAAAATAAAATAATAAAATAAAATAAAATAAAATAAAATAATAAAATAAATACAATAAAATAAAATAAAATAAAATAAATAAAATAATAAAATAAAATAAAATAATAAAATAAAATAAAATAAAATAAAATAAAATAAAATGAAATAAAATGAAATAAAATAATAAAATAATAAAATAATAAATAAAATAAAATAATAAAATAAAAAAATAAAATAAAATAAAATAAAATAAAATAAAATAAAATAAAATAAAATAAAATAAAATAAAATAATAAAATAAAATAAAATAAAATAAAATAAAATAAAATAGTAAGATTAGTTTTTGTGGGAAAAAAGTCTTCCAGTCATAAATCAGTGGAGCAAAAATAATTTTAATGGTCTTGTTGCTGGGCCATGCTTAGGTCTACAGTACGTTAATGCTAGAAAGTGTACATCTAAATGAGTTAATATATGTAGATTAAAATTATCCATTTTTTCCCTGACCCACTGAAGCCTAGAGGTCATCTTAAACACTGGCTTTCTGAGATTAGTTCCTGCCTCACCTTTGGGACACTTTTGGCTCTCCCTTTCTTACCCCTTTATTTTATAAACTACTCATCTCCCCCCCCCCCTTTTTAAAGTGTTGCTTGCAAATAACTAATTTCAATAATAGGTCTTCAATAATCATGCTTCTAAATGTGTGCTGTATTTTTTTTAAAAATTAAAGGTCTTATGTTCTAATAAGAGTAGTGTAAGCAATGGTGTTGCTAATAAGTTTCTCAGTGCCATCCCAGTATCACTTCAGCTTTGATGAAACACTCAGAATTTTCTGAATTTACAATCCCCAAATAATTTGTAAAAGGAATGGCATGAGATTTAATCAACCCAGCTTAAACCTGGTCATTATCTCAAGCATTATTGAAATGTTAAAGCCATGCAAACCAACTATTTATTGCTATGGGCTGTTTTCCCTGTCAGGTTGCTTAGCTGGTACTTTGAGAATGTTCACTTTCCAAACCAGCCAAATTTCAGAGCTGCTTAATCACCCCTTTCTTCTATCAAGCCTAGGCTGACCATACGTCCCATTTTGAACGGGACAGTCATGTTTTTTTAGCATTTTTCAACTGTCCCATCGTTTTGATAAAAATCTCAATTTTGTCCCGTTTTTTAAACCCGGCAGGAATGGCGCAGAAGGAGCATCTGAGCCAGAGCTGCTGATTGGAGACAGCCCGGAAGAGGAAGCCCTCCCGCCTATCAGCGCGTGGCAAAGGAGCGACCGGGGGGGGGCAGGGTTTGCAGGTGGGAGCCAATCACATGGGCCAGGGGGCAGGGTTTGCAGGCGGGAGCCAATCGCACGGGCTGGGGGGTGGGGTTTGCAGGCAGGAGCTAATCGCATGGACCGGGGGGGTGGGGACTCCTGTCTTTTTCATGAATACGGAATATTACATAGGACCCCATCCCGTTTTGCTATCCCAATGTCCCGTTTTTGTCTCAAAGAAATATGGTCAGCCTAATCAAGCCCTTTGATTGTACTGTAGATGGGAAAATCAGTGTTGAAAAGTTGACAGTCATCTTGATCAGGAAATAACCTAATCTAGGAGATATGACTCTTTTAGGTAAAGCACAATCAAGGAGGCTTGTGGGCCTCTTGAAACTGGGAAGTCATAAAGCAGCAGTGGCCAGGAAAACATTTGTCCATGTTTGTCTGGTGAGGCAGTAGCATGCTTTCTTGAAAAGGAAGAGCTACATATAGCAACTTGTGCCTTAATCACATCCAGTTTACATCATCATCACATGCTCTATGTGGTGCTGCCCTTGACAAATGTTAGGAAACTGTATTTTAGGAGTCTATTATATCTACATTTGTAGACATTACCCTGGTCTTGGGATAACTTAACTACTTTGCAGTTTCCTTCAAGGCACAATGCAAGTTGCTGGCTTTGATTTATAAAGGCTTTGATGTTTGCAGCCAGAGTTCTAGAAGGACCATCTTCTTCCAGAAAAACTTCCCCATTATCAGCATCAGCGTCCCCTTTCAGAGCAGCAATCTGATTGTGGGATTCATTTGGGATGTGTGTGCTGACATGGGCTCTTACTTGAGCTGCTTTCAATGGACTGTTCCATACTGGTATACTTTTCACCCTGCATGATGAGTAGTTTCTCTTTAAATTGATGATGCTCTTAAATGTTATTCTATAATTTTTGCTATTGATCTTATGGTAATTGATATTGACAATTTTTCCATGTACCACTTTGGGCACTTGTTTAGTAGAAAATATACTTTATAAAATTAAAGAATAAACAAATACTTTCATTCGTCCTTGTTGCTGATAAATCTTTTTTCAAAATGTCTGTCCTGTCCAAGCCCAATCACACACAATACACCAGGGAGGCAGTTGTAAAACTTTACTGAGAAACTTGTGAGGTAAACTTTTGAGGTAACCTTTGCTGAGAAACTTGTGAGGTAAACTTGTGAGGCAATGAACAGGCAGCAAGGGAGTGTGAGTGCATACGCACACACTCTACAAAAACAAGCCCCAAAAGTCCCATGAGCTTGCCTTAAGGGAGTTTCACATTCAAAACACGATTAGTCAAGTGAGTCCAAGAGTCAAGAGTCAGGTCACGATCAGGAATCCAGGCACATGGAGTCCGGTAAGCAGATGGTTGTCCCCAATGAATGGTCTGGGCTTGCAGCTCCCTTTTTATAGAGGCAGACCCGGGTGGAGCTTATTTAGGAGGGCGGGGCTGCTTTCTCACACATAGCCTCACCAACCTCCGCTGTTCCTCTCTCCTTTCTGCTCTCCTTTCTCGAGCACTGGGAGGGGGTGGCAGCTCTGAGTCTTCGTCCTCACTAATCAGTGGCACCTGTGCCTGCTGCTCGCTGACCAGCCCCGCCTCCTCTGACTGCTCAGGCGACCATTTATCTAGAGCTGTCTGCTCGCCCTCCATCTCTACATCAGAGGCTGGCCGCCCGTCCTCGTCGTCTGACTCTGACTCTGAGCCCGAACCCCCCATGGACTCCGAGCCTGAGCCCCCCATGACACTGTCCTTCTAAACAGTGGAGTAAAATAAATGTGGATTCCAATGGGCTTTTGCTTTTATTATAAATGTGTTGATGCTTACTAAAATCACTACAGTTAAAGTTGTAACACGTATGAGGAAAATACCCTTTCAAGGAACGACAAATACTAGATACATTATTTATTCTTAAAAGGGAAAGTATTATGGCAAAGAAAAGAAAAGACTTATCTCTATCAAGATCCTTGTTAAGTCTGCAGTGATTATCATAACATAAGAGAGCTCTCGAAAAAGTGATATTGATGGCCAAGAGATGCTGTTGCTCTTTTTCACAAGGTTTTTGAAACTGGGAGAAAAAAGTTCCTTTGGCAATAGCTCAGGCCTATTATAAAGGATCCACCTCCTAGTCAAAGAACTTCATTTCAGAAATAAAAAAATAGTTGTTATGCACAATTTTAAAAATATGTGTTACCCTGCTGCATCAATTGACTGCCTTGGCTTTTAAAAATCTGGTGTTTAGTTAAAATTGGAATTAATTTCATGCAGGTGCTCAAGTCTTACTAGAAATAATTTCTGGTGCTAGAAATGGAGATTGCTCATTAATTTTATGGGATTGGAGAAGTTGTGTGATCATAAAGCTCTCACATCAAAATGAAGTGTGAACTTTTTATGAATAAAAAAAGTTTGGATTTGTCCCCAGCTGGCCAAGAAACAGCAGCACAGACTTGTTTCTTCCTACAGTTTACTTTTTTTTTTAACAGCTTCTATATATTGGGCTAAGTGGGTAAACTCTTTATATCTTCCTCTCAACAATTATTATTGTGTTACTATTCCATAATTGAATGACTTAATGTGATTCTGAAAATGTAAGAAATGAAAGGGCCAGGACTCAGGAGAAATAGTTCAAGCAAATGCTAACTTTTCAGACCAGAGAGTTAATTCAATGAGATTGATAATGGAAGTAGAAGTTTCTAAACCACATCTCATTCTCTTTCTGCCCTGTATAACATTTGGTGAAATGCATTGTAGGATATGATATTACCACTGTGAGTTTCTCTGCCTCATTTTGCGTTACTGGATTTATTTAATGATTCATTTAAGACAGTTACACACTACTTTCCATTAAAAATCTCCAATAACCACTTTATTATGGCCTTTCTTACGTGGCATACTCCATTTGAATTTAGAGCACAAACTCCCAAATTCTGGCTGGGAAATCTGAGAACTAAATCTGAGAACTAAAATCTGAGTCTCAAAAAATGTAAAGGATGCAAACTGGAGGAAGTCTGGGGTACTGGATATTAGGGGAATGATACTTAGAAAGCAGTTATTGGTGGCCACAATCTGTTCATAAGTTCTGCTTTAACTTGCTTTAATTTGTCCAACAATAAAGCATAAACAAACGTTTACAGCTGTTTCCTTTTCGTAGAAGAACCAAAGACTTCTGTGAGCTGCCAATGACTTTGCACTCTTTAAATTAGCATACAAAATTTAATATATAAAGTTATGGTGAAATGGACTTTTAAATAATATATAAGCATCTATTTTTTTAAATGTTTAAAATGATCTGCTAGAATAAATAAATAAATAAATAAATATAATCGATAAAACGTAATTTGCTTTGATTAAAGTGTTATGTGTTTCCTGGAATGGGGGCTTTATGCAACTGAAATGGACAGAACTCCTGTTTCTCGGCTTCCGGTGGGAATATGGCGGACTGAGCAGCTTTGCCCGCAAGCTCTGCGGCCAGAACTGGCATCATGGCAGTTTTTTCGGGCACAGGCTGGTTTCTCTTGTAGCCCAGAACGTTTTTCTGGACTAAGAAAAATGCTGGAATTGACCCATTCGTCCTTCAGATGGCGAGTTGTAGCCAGGAGTTCGTACATAGCATGTGCGATCAATCAGTAAGACTTTGCCGGGAGGCTGGGATTTCATTATTTCCAAGCTGCGCTGCAGCCCTTAAAGGGACAGTAAGTCCGGCTACCCATTTCTTAAACACCCAATTTATTGTTTTTTTCAAGTTTTTCTACCCTAAGAGAGGCTCTCTACAGAAAGAAGACTCTCTTGGTGCTTATTGTTATTTCTGTTTTTAACTTTTAACTTTTTAAGTTTTGGCTTGTTTTCCCATCTAAAGATTAAGGAGGACTGAGAATAAAGAATTGCCTTCCTGTTACTATTTTTGTATTGAATTTGAAGGATTGCTATCTCCCTACATGTTGGATTTGTTGCTTTGAATCTTCAGTTTTCTGTTCAGTTTCTTTGGGATTTGCTTGTTAACGTACTTTCCCTTGTGCCAATTTTATTTGGAACTTTTCTATTAACTCATTAACTCCTATCTACATGAGTCAAGAATCTAGGGGACGCCATAATTTACTGCCTGAAAAATGGAAGATTTTAGGGACCTTCAAAGAGATCTTTTTAGAGTGTTGTCAACCCATTTTGCAGACTATTCAGGACTTTGGGGAAGAAATTAATTCTAAGCTTTGTCATCTGGCTGAAGATGCTATGGACGAAGATGAAGATTTTAATCAGGATGGAACTGATAGCAAGACTGAAATAATGCCAGACAAAGATTATATTTTGGTGGTGAAGTGGTTAAGGCGACAGTCTGAGCTGCAGTTAAGGAGAGCTGTTTTTCTTAGGGATTGTTACGGCTTTCTGGGGAATTGTTATGGGAGAGAAGAGAACTTGTTTTGTGGGAGTTGTTTTGCTGAGAAATTTGAGTTTCTAAGGAGGCAGTTGGGCTCTTTGATTCTTGCAAGAAATATTTTGCTGAGAAGTCTGAGATTTTAAGGGGGGCAGCTGGGCTCTTTGATTTTTGCAAGAAAAATTCCTTGGGTGTAATAGGGAGATGTCTAAATGCTCTGGTATACTTTGAGGTGGGGTAAAATTTAGAATGTGTAATTGGATTGATAATGAGGTTCTTATGATTTCATCTTTCTTTAATGATTTGGATTAAGATTTATTGGATTTTTTTAAAAGGTTTGTTTGATTTGTAAGATTTATAAGGTATTCATAAGGTATAATAATAATTGCTTGGCTTCTAGGATTAATAGGATTAAGATTGTTGTAGTGTTATTAATTATAGAAGTAGACAATTTAGATGTTTTTATAATTTGACTTTTATTATAGTGGACGGAAATATATAGAATAGCGGTGGGAAGGAAAAAATTAAACAAATGTTGTCTTATGGGGGAGGGAAGTTGATTTAGAAATTTATATAAATATACATATTTTTAAAGGGGAAGGAGCAATTGCATTAGTGATTTGTATATATGTTAATGGAAAGATTTATAGAAATAATGTGATCTTGGTTTGATATAGAGTAAGGGATTGATTACGGAAATTGCTGTATATTCTTCCTGTTGAAAGTCGGAAGTCACCTTTCTATGTAATCTTCAAAACATTCTTTTTTCTTGTGTTTCTCACTTTTTTACTTTTTTGTAGTTTTTATCTTTGTTCTAAACTCAATAAAATTCTTATTAAAAAAAAGAACTTCTGTTTCTCCAGAGTATGGTAACTGATGCCTATTGAACACATGACAAACAAACGGGATGCGGTGGCTCAGCGGGTTAAATCGGTGAGCTGTAGACTGCCGATCAGAAGGTCGGCAGTTTGAATCCCCGCGCAACGAGGTGAGCTCTCGTTGCTAGTCCCAGCTCCTGTCAACCCAACAGTTCGAAAGCTTAGCAAGTAGATAAATGGGTACCACCTTAAGTGGGAGAATTTGCTGGCGTCCTGTCGGGGGTCACCCACCGAATGGAGAAGATCTCGTGAATGGCAGCGGAGACGATGGATCCCGAAACAGCAACATCCAGGACGTCAGCAGCCGGCTACGACACAAGGTATTCTGGGACATGTAGTCCAGTGCCCACGGAAGAGTCGGTTCCCTTACCCCTTCCCTTAAGCACACGGTTTAAATGTTGTATTATATATGAAATGTATAAATATGAAATACAATGTATGTAAGCCGCCTAGAGTACTCCGTTAGGGAGGGGATAGGCGGGGTATAAATACGATAAATAAATAAATAAATAAATAAATAAATTGGCAATCCCATTGGTACTTACTTCTGAAAGTTGGGTTTGGGCTTCTCTTGGAAATACTTGTGGGTCTCCAGCATCTTCACTGCCACGGTAGTTGGAGTTGTCCATTCTAGTCTTTGGAGGGTCTGTAGAAGGGTATGTAGTGGTGAAATTTTGTATTTTTATCCATGATTTTATATTTCCAGAATTTCAGTAGAAAAGTTTGTATTAAGTGATAAGAGAAAAGCTAAAGATGACTAATGTAGCAGGAGTGCTAATGCAAGTAAGCCTAATTTGAGAAAGAATGATGAAAGTTGCATATCTTTTGGCTTCATAGTGTTTTTGTTACTAGAGAAAAATGATCTCAATATGTTATTTGTCAGAAAATACCCTCCACTGAGCAAACTAAAACATCTGGAAACAAGTCAGGCAAAATGTCATAAGGTTCTATGATTGTTTTATTTAATACATAGATTAAAATATAATGATTACATTTTAATGGTATACAGTTGTAATTGAAATTATTCAACCCCCATTGCAAATCAGGTTTATTGTCAAAATTTACATACTTTCAGCTATTTGCAATGAACAAATCAAACAAAAGCAATTAAAATAGCTCAACACAACAAATGCTTCAAGTGGTGTCCCCAAATTCAACTGAAAATGCAACTGATAATGACTTCTCCAGTCTCAAAATTATTCAACCCCCTGAATAGAATCCATCACAACAGCACACATACAATATGCAAAACAGGTGTTGTCTCAAGCACACCTGATGCAACTAATCAAGGGCTTCATTAGTTGTACCAGGTGTGCTTGAGCTGGAACACATGAAATACCTGAACTAGCTAGGGGTTTGTTGAGTGTCACGTTTGACTGCATGTTAGAAATATAGCTAAGTCAAAAGAATGGTCCAAAAAGTTAAGAGAAGAGATCATTGCCCTTCACAAACAAGGAACAGGATACAAAAATATAGCGAAGACACTGAATGTACCTAGAGACACCATTGGAAGCATAGTTCGCAAGTTCAAAGTTACAGGAACAGTGGTTACACTACCTGGATGGGGCAGAAAAAGGAAGCTGTAAATGGCTGCAACCAGATTTCTGAAAAGGCAGGTTGAGAGAAACCCTTGAGTGACTGCAAAAGACCTGCAGCAAGACTTGGCGGCAACAGGCACTGAGGTTTCAGTGAGCACAGTAAGGCGCGTACTAAACACAGAAGGTGTCCATGCCACAACTCCAAGACGTACACCACTACTGACCCAAAAGCACAAGCAAAGTCAGCTCCAATATGCTCAAAATCATATAAATAAGCCACAGAAATTTTGGGATTCTGTTCTGTGGAGCGATGAAACAAAACTGGAACTTTTCGGTCCAATGGATCAGTGGTATGCCTGGAAGAAGACGAATGAAGCATATGCTAAAAAGAACACTCTGCCTACAGTTAAGCATGGTGGTGGCTCGGTGATGCTCCGGGGCTGCTTTGCATCCTCTGGCACTGGAAACCTGCAGCGTGTGGAAGGCAAGATGGATTCATTGAAGTATCAGGAAATCCTAGGAGAAAAATAATATCCCATCTCCAATTATGAACTTTTTACAGTTTTACTTGCATCATTAGAAAGCAACTGAGAGGCACATGAACAATATACTAAGTGGTACAACAGGAACTTTATACTAAACTATTGAAGGAATAGTCCAATAACCAACAAACTCTTCTCCCCCATCCTTCCAAAACGTGATTGCTCTAATTTTCTCTGCCAATGCCTGCTGCAGCTACAGGTCTTCAATTTGCTTTTCTCTTGTCCCTCTCATCCTAGTAACTTTTTCAGGATTTGATTCTGTTATTTGAATACATAACCCTCCTTGAAATGACTTTGATAAAGCAGGATATTAATGTCTTACATGAAATTAATAACAAAACAATACTTATTTTAAAAGTTAACCACCTTTTGTTACTTGAGATGTAGATGATGGATCTGTTGGACAGTTACATGTTTGGATTGCCGAAGGCTCTTCTAGGGCTTTGGCATGGATATTTTCAAACTCTTCTACGTAGTTCTCTGAGCCTAGAAACACGAAGGGTGTGCCATACTTATCAAAGGACTCAGATAGAAGGAAGGAAGGAAGGAAGGAAGGAAGGAAGGAAGGAAGGAAGGAAGGAAGGAAGGAAGGAAGGTTGTCTTTGCATCTGCCACTGCAAGTATAGCTTCACTGATGTTGTCATATGATAAAAACCCATGTGTGAAACAGCTGTATTTTATGCTGCTTTGAGATGGTTAAGGCTAGATTCCTAAGGAAAATCACTGGAGGCTATTTTTGCTTTTTTTTTTTTTTGCTATTTAATACAGGTATCAATATATACCATAGTATTTTAAAATAACTTTTACCCATACAAACTTCTTGAGTATTTCAACTTCAGTAAATCCTTCAGCTTTCATGCATCATCCATAAAACCATAGAGTAATAATCTCTTCTAGAAAAAGAATGTTCACATTAGAATGATTTCTAATTCAACACATGTTGCTGAGGAAAACTGCTTCAGTTTGTAGCTGCTATCCTGAAACCTTTTAGGTTGTATATCTTTTTGCAAATTATCTGCTGTACCCTTGCTTTTAAAGCAGAGAAATGCATAGGTAATATGAATTATCTCTTAATAATTTAACTTCCCTTTTGGCTTCACTCCCTTTCCAAGAAACAAAGTTTCACCCTGGACTATGAAAAGTCTTCCTTCTTTGCCTGTAGTGAATTGTAGTTGCTACCAAACATCATAATAAGGTTTATGAGCTGATTTTGGCAAAGACCAGAAGAAATTTGTCAAGAGATTTCTTATGTAACGACAAAGGCTCTGCAAGAAGGCTGCTGCAAGCACCATACTGTATTTTGATCCTCTTGAAATTCTTTCAGCTTCCTTAGGAACAGCCAGTCAATCTGATCCTTGCTGGCTCCCAGATAAACTGATAATACAATTCTGAATATGTATATCCTATAGTTCTTGGTACAGTCTATTTGAATTCCAGCAGGCATTTAAAGACCAGCAAAACCTCAATGAGTGTCCAAGTGACACGTTGCTTTAGACATTATATAGATAAATCCAGCATGAACAACTAGGCATTTTCATTCATATAAATCCTGACTCCATCTACAATATTTAGTCCCATATCCCCCACCATTCTCAAAAGCCTTTTCATCCTCAATACTGTTTTTTCAGGATACACTGTGGAATGCAGCTGGAACAAGGGACATAAAAGCTTTATCCTCCAAGCAGAAGATGCCAACCAGAATGTTTAAGTTGCATATCACATAAATTAATATCGATTGCTTCTCTGAAGTGCCCCCCTTTATGAATACCCAGGTATTCCTAAAACTGAGAACAGCGATGAAATTATTTCCACTACCCAGAATCACATGGTTTGGAAAGGACCTTGTAGGAAATGTATTCCAACCTCCTGCTCAGTTTGGAGTGGGATATCTGAGACTGGCAGCTATATAGCCCCATTCTTTGAGGGTCTCACTGAAACCTGGATTTTGGTTTTGTATTTGATCATAACAACATTTATAAATGTAGCCTGTTAAAAACCATGTTTTAAGAGTTGCTCTACACAGTTCAGTGTAGCAACTATTTAGTAATTCTGAGTGGTAGATAAGCATCCACATGTCTGTGATACATGGGCCAGTTTTGTGAGCTCCATGAAAGGCTAGATGAAGTTCTGATGGATGATACACAAATAAAGCCATTCTGGCCTCCAGTCTTCTCCTACCTCTAATCATGTCCTTCATTTAATATGTTACTTATTTTAACATATTATTATTACTTATTACTGTATTTGTTGTAACCCGCCCAGAGTCCCTTGTATGGGAGATGGGCGGGGAATAAATTTGAAAAATAAAAATAAAATAAAATAAAATAAAATAAAATAAAATAAAATAAAATAAAATAAAATAAAATAAAATAAAATAAAATACTTTAACCATTTTTAACCCTGTGTTTATAGAAAACATAAAATACCCTTGAGATTAAAGGAATGATTTAGTAAGCAAAAGACTTGCAAATAACTAAAAACTGAAATGACCATTCCCATGAGAAAATAATTCAAGTGTCCTCAGTAGAAATGTTTCCAGTCCTGGCTTTTCCCCATATGGTTGTAACCTGGTTGTTATGACTGTTTTTATGTAATGGAAACCAATGGATAATACAATGGAAGTAACAAGATCACAAACCTTTGATATTAGAGAATATTGGAGCAGTTGGTGGTATGCTGTAGCATGCATATTTATAGCCTAACAGACCTTGGAGGCAATATATGCATACAGGACTGATAAGGAAAAAAATTGATTTATGTTGATCTTAAAAACATGGTCTCCAAAGATGTATCTGGTAGCTTTAAGACTTACCGTTTAGGCTCTATTAATTTTACAGTGCTGTCTGGAGTTATCAATCTGTTTAAAGGTTAACTGTCTTCATGCTTATGAAATGGGTATTTCTGTTTTGGTTGCTGTTTTATTCCTGCCAAAGATTAATAAAATAAAGATTTGCCAATCATACAAACCAGTTAAAAGCTTTCCTACCCCAATCTTTAATTTAAAGTTTCATCTTCAAGATAGAGTTGATTAGAATGTTAATTTACAGAAAGCTGTATGGTAACAATATGTATCAAATCACAACATATCATGCTAGTAGACACCAGGCATAGGAGTCTGGTAGAAGCCACAATTAAATCAGGTTTATCAGGTATATGTAACTTGTGTCATTTGCATGATATCATTGATCTTCCCCCATAGTCACCCATGTAGCAGGGATGGGCAATCTACCACTCAGGACTGTGTAAGACCTCCACGTCCCCCCCCCTTTTTTTTTTGCAATCCTCAACCTCCTCTGCCCATTATTGAGAAAACAGTTTCCTACCATTTTGAATTGGGAAAGAGATGAAAATGCTAGTGTAAGGCATAAAAACAAGTATATCATAGTTAAAAAACAAACTGCAAACACTCCTGCCAGATCAAATTCTACCTACTGTACGTACTGTATATGATGGGGTTCCACTCAGTTTGTGGTTTTTGCCCCCTCTTCAAAACTGATAAATGCAGCCCCATCCACCACAGGCTAGTATATAAGAAAACCCAACCAAGTATACTGATACAAATACTCAGGGTCATATGTGGCCTTCACTGTGCATGTTTTTTCAGTGCATATAAGGTAAATCACTCAAATGGAATGCAGTACTACAGTACCTATATCCTTCCTGCAATATTGGTTAAATTCTACTTGTATGAGTGTAGATGCTAGCTATCCTTCTCAATGCCAGTTGCCAGAAACAAGATTAGGAGAGAGCCACTGCACTTACAGTATATTTTGTAGATGTGTTTCCCATTGGCAGCTGGTTGGTAGGTGTGGGATCAGAATACTAGACTGGAAAGCGTCTTGGTTAGATCCAACAGCATGCTTCTTATGTTCATACC
This sequence comes from Charina bottae, assembly GCA_023362775.1. Taxonomy (NCBI): domain Eukaryota; kingdom Metazoa; phylum Chordata; class Lepidosauria; order Squamata; family Charinaidae; genus Charina; species Charina bottae. Next base: position 190,037,401 of record JALMGJ010000003.1, read on the forward strand.
TAGGGCTATCATGGGTCAGCTGAGCTGCAAAGATCGTTAGATGCGTTAACCAATTTGCACCCAAAATGGAAAAAAAAAGTTCAACCACATATTATGAACTGATACTCTGTTATAATGGTGGTAAGACATTGTGGCCATTTTTCCTTCTAGAATCTCCCAATGGGTGTTTGTGCATAACTAAATAGCACTGGAGGAAGACATGATGGTTCCATTGTTGGCTGCAAATCCCATCACAGATAAGGATAATAGGATCTTATCAGTGGCAGCATCAACTCTTTACCAGTGTCAGATTTGTTTGCTTATTTCTACAGGAGTAGCCATTTTCTTAAACAGCTATTTTCTTCTGCTTCAAAGTACCTGGACTTTTCCCTAAATTCCTGGAAATTCTTCATCTGAGACTGTTTGGGTGGATGGTAAACCCTGATGTTCCAGGCTTAGTCCAGCCACTTTCCACTTTATTTTTTAAAGGACTAACTCTTTTTGTACTCTCAGCCAAACACTGTTCTGAAAAATACCAATTTATTTGAAACAGTGCCCCCTTGGAGAGTAAGATTGGGAAAACATTTTGTTGAATGTTTGTGTGACTGTAATGGTATGTGGGAAAGACCTTGGGAGATGGAGCAAAGAGATGCTGCCTAGGGAACAGTCAGATAAGAGGGGTCATAGCCTGCAGCTGGATAGCGGGTGGAGCAAGAGGCTCAGAAGGGACCCTCCCTAGTTTGTCAGGCTGTAAAGGAGACATCTGGAGATTTGTCCTTTCAGACTTGCAAAATTCTGTTAATGTAGCCTTACAATAAAGTAGAATTAGCTCATCTGGTCGTGTTTCCTGTCTGGTCTACCTGGGAAGGCTGACAGTAACCCATATAAAACTGCATGACCTTTGAAGCCTTGAATCAACAGCTTCATCAAAATATTTCCTTGAGATGGTTATTGATATTAGGCTTTACAAATAAGGAATGTGTATGTAGATATTCAAGAGACAGGATTGTTCTAGCCATGTCACTGAGATAATAAATGAAGATACACCTCTGAAATAATCTGCAGCCAGTCACCTGGTTAACTTTGTTAGCAAGAATACCAATAAGAGCGAAAGGAAAACCCTTAAAATATTTCTTAAAATGGCTACTGCTCCCTCCTCATGAAGAATGATTATGTTCAGCCTGATCCTGGTGCGAATCTCTCTAGCAGGTCCTACAACTTGCTACGCATGTTTTCTATTAAAGACCAGGTGGTGAAATAAAAAGATACAAGTGCATAGAGACTTCTTGTTGCTGTGATTAATTTTCACATTCCTACAGTTCCTGGCATGGGCTGGATCTTCATCTGGCCAGTGCTAATCTAACAGCCAATCCCTGATTGCCACTGACTGTTACGATGTATGTATTTTTTACCGCAGTGACTCATCTTTCTCCTAATTCCGTAATGATTTTTTTCCACTCATGCAATTTCTGTTAGTTACCATTCATATTAAATTTACTTAATTGTTACCCTTTTTTTCTTCTTCAAATACTCAATGACAAGGTTAGGATTTAGCAAATAGATAATGAAGGCACGAACAATACACTATTAGTCTCGCTTTCAGTGTTTGTGTTTGTGTGTGTGTGTGTGCGCATGTGTGTGTGCGTATGTGTGTGAGGCAATCTCAGACTAGGTTTTCCTCTTAGGTAGTTGTTGAAATATAATATTAGGGGAGTCCTCTAGGACTTTACGAAAAAGAAAGGACATTTAATTGGGAGGCTTAGCAATTTCAGAACTACAACAGAGGTTAAATTGTTTTGAGCAAGAAAAATTAATACATTAAAGGTTATATTTCCAACTGTGAGGCTGCAAAGCTAGGCTCTTACGCCATGTCAGAATTACATAAGGCAGAAGAAATGGCTCCGGAATGATTGTGGCATCATTAACAAAAGCCAAGGCAGAGTACAACATTTCCCAGCAGGAGAGTGTGAAGAAGAATAAAGACATGGAGAGAACTCATTAAGAATGAATTGCAGACCATAAACATTTGAAACCACTAAGTGTGGAGTTCTATCTGTTATCTAATGACTCAGAAATTTTAAAACTAGCAATGACTTTCAGAAAAAAAGGGGTTGACATTGCAGAAGGTTGTTTGCCTATATGAATGAAAGTATTTTCTCTTTATATGGGTCAGAGAAGGGGGCAAAGAGAGGGAATCTTCTGTCTGGGTAAGTCTGAACACCAGTTAGGCACCTTCACTCATTTTCCTAAGAAATTTTGACTTCTGTAAAATCACCCGCTACTACATTTTTAGTAACCAAGATATTGAAAACAGGAAAAGCTTGAAGGAAAGGCAATGGTTGTACAGTCCTGCCTGCCTGAATTGCTTTTGTTTTGCATTCTTGCTTTTGAAAAGTTCTAGCCCGAGCATATCTGCATCTCTCACCTTTCCCCAAAACTCATATGGCAATATTTATTTCACTTGGATTAAGAATTGAGATCTTCTGAATTGCAAAACAGGATACCTAGTGTTATATGAGATGCCAAAGAATGCAAGCTGCTTAGTGGAAGCCTGCATGCACGTTTATGCTAGAAAATTTTTGTATTTTCCCTTTGCATATGTTTCAGTGCAAAGTTCCGATTGTATAAATTTCAGAAGGTAAGTAAAAGATGGATGAGACTGACAGCAAAGTACTTACACAAAGAGGGGTTTCTAGCAGAGAACGCACTGTTTAGGCAACCTTACAAAAACTGATGTACCCTGATGTAGTCATGCTGATGAAGTCCTTTGAAAGAAACAAAGGCAGGGCTGAAAGTGGAAATACCTGTCGCACATTACTTATCTCCACCGTTCAAATGGTGAGTTAGCTAGGTTTGTAATGTGTGAATGAGACTTGTAATGGGCTGCAAAACATACGCCTGTTTTGAAACTGATAGTCTTTTGAGTAAAAGTCAGGACAGTAAGCTGTATATATGAGACTGTGAAGCTGGAAAACTCTTTTTTTCCTGAAGGTTTGCTACCATGGGCAAAACGTATTGTTGGATTCACATATGAGCAGTATACAGAGAAAGAGAAACAGAGTTGGTATATACTCACTGTTTCAGAGAAGGAGGAATCAAAAAAGTCTTCGCTTGTTTTGCTTGAGAGTCACAGACAGCCAGTAGCTACTCCAGATTCTTGAGGGTTCTGGCTTATAAGGCGTTGGAACACAAATATTGGAATAAAGATGATAGGGAATCATACTAAGGATTAATTGGTCCTTAAAAATGTATGGGATACAGTCAGTCCAGGGTGTAAGCCTAGGAGGATTTAGCAGTTCTGCATTCACATTGCCTAGTTATTAGTCTTAAGGACATTTCTGTAAGACTATTGGGGTGTGTAAAGGCCTGGCACATGCTAGTCTAGGATGCAGCGTGCTTTACCTAGTGAATGTGTATGCTCTGTATGACTAAAGGATTCAGTTTGCTTTGGAATGATTGAACTCCTTTACTTTTGAACAAATAAAGTTTGACAAGTTCTCACTTCATTGGATTCAATATCCTTATTCATAGATATTACGATCAAATGCACAGGTGTCCAAACAAGCCACGTCAGGACATCATCATGTCAATGATGCAAATTATGGAATTTGTGCCACGAATTCCAAAATTTGCATCATTTGTGTGATGATATCATGACACCCAAGATGTCAACTCCCCCCTGCCCCCACATGGATGCCCATGTTAATCAGGGATACTCATGACTGCTTAGATGCCAAGGCAGTTTTCTTTGTGCAGAGGGTTTATTTTCTTTGCATGGAGCAGCAAATCAATCACAAGACCCTGTATGCAACCTGAAGTAGCATCTTCTAAAAGCAGTGTAACACCTTGCCTTAACTTATGGTTTCTTAAACAGAAGGTTGAATTTTATCCATGTTTGTCCATTCCTTGTGGATAGAAGAATGTTGTCAGATCTGTTGAAGACAACACAGCACTTTCTAGAGGTGAGGGAGAGAAGAGAGGTAAGCTAATTCCCATCAATGCAATTAATAATGGTAATTTTGATGAAGGCGGTAACTGGATAGGCAAGGAGCACTGAGAAAAATAAAGCAAACCTGAAGTCACTTTGAATTAAAACCCTGACCAAAAGAATAGCATGAAAAAGCAGTAACTGCATCTTGATCCCTCTGTACAAGGTCTTGATGAAGACCACCATCCAATTAAAGCAATGTAGGAGCAGGGGTTCCCAAGTGAAGGAATCTATGCACTAAGATCTAATAGTGTAACTTTTTTTTTCCTCTTGGAGTTGTTCCCCACCTCCAACAACCTTCCTCAAAGTTTCTGTGTCCCTGACATTTTTTTTTGCTATTTTTTGGATTGGCTTATTTTTGAACTGAAAATACAATAGTCACTCTGGAGGCAATAAATCTGTATGGGAACAATCCTACTTTAGACTTCAGGAAAAAAGCCATGTCTGAGAGCTCCCTGACAGAGATGCAGAAGAGATGTTTAACATGAATACTAAGATGAAACATCACTTCTTTAACCTCTAGTTCATTGTTTCTCAACCTTGGTGACTTCAAGATGTGTGCTGGCTGGGGAATTCTGGGAGTTGAAGTCCACACATCTTGAAGTCACCAAGGTTGAGAAACACCGCTCTAGTTTTATAGGTGTATGGGATGTTTTGCATAGACCAATGTTTAATCATGAAAGCTGTACCTGCAGTATGAAGTGCTGCACCTGGACAGTTATTTATTTACCAACATTTGTTTGCCATTGATTCTCATAACATGGGGTTAGTATTTAAGGAGGATAGGTCCAAAAGTAAGCATAGCTAATAAAAATATTTTTGAATGTAGGTAATGATTATTGCTTTGTTTATTTTGATCAAAGGTCGGATTATGGGATGATTATTGTATTTGATGGGGTCAGTCCATTATTCTCCTGATTTAGAAAAGCTCCCTGGTGAGACAGTTGCACATTCTTAAATTAAAGTGCTAACATCCAAAACCTTCAAACAAAATTATGAAAAGAAAGAAGACAATGAAGATGACTCTCTGTTATCTTTTCAGAAGGGACCAGGCTCCAGTTGAAGATCTACTGCTGGTTGTCTTTACAGATTATTTTTTCCAGCCAAAATGTTTATGTCCTTTGTTTTCAAATGCCCTTTACAAAGAGGCTGCATAATGTGAGCTATGGTGGCATCAGGCTGTCCCACAGGTGGTCACACTTGTGTGTAGAATAATCTTGGGGACAAATTATTTCAGCACCTTGCTGCTTCTCTGCAGAACTGATGAAGCTTAAAGCAATTGACTTGAAAGCACTGTTATTGGGAGAGCCCTCATGGCCGTGTAACCAGAGAATGTTGGATATTAAAGCTGCCTGCATGCATCGTCCACAACTAATCAAGCAAGAAAATGAAATCTTGGATTAAATGTGAGTGCAAACTGCTCTCAAGGTTGCGGCCTGTTAGCAATCAGTGGTATATTTAGAGCCTTGGGCCATTCATATATGACTGTAATATTGTTTGAAAGATAAAATAATGAAGTTTAATAAAGCATTTAGTGTGCCACATATTTTGTTTGATGTTGAACATAGAAAGAAGTGAATTCTCTGACAACTGCTGTTTACATTGCAAGGTGACTGGGGTTTCTTTAAGTCTATTGTTACTGAACCAGCTCTGAGCAGCTCAACTAGGGAAAGAGGCCATCTAAAATGTCCACTCTACTTTCTAATGCTCTTTAGTCTTTTCTCGAAAAGTCCATTTGAATATGTGCCCACTTAATGCCAGAGGTTCTCTAAAACAATTTCCCTCTTCATTCCTACCTTGAATGTGCCTCTGTGCATGCTGTGGCACCAAGGCCTAGCTGGCCTCTCTCCTGTCATCAGCAATGGCTGCCTATGGAGAAGTTGAAGAGAGCCCGGGCTGACAGCCATACGCAGGCCTTCTTGACACTGTGTAGACAGCTGTTGGTAGTGGAGCCTGCTAAGATAATTGAGGTATGTTTTTGCAGCACCACAAGCCTGGTTGAAGGATATATGAATCTGACAGGTACTTATAAGACAAAACTTGAGAAAGTTCATCCTGGGTAGACAAGGAAAATGCACAGTACTACAGATGGCTAAGTTTCCAACAGCTTTGTAGAAGTTTACGGAAGGCAGAAGGGACAGTCAAAGGTTACTCAAGTGACACTTGATGCAAAGCTTCCTCACAAGCATCTGTCATATTGTGTGCACTGCTGGAAACTATTTTGATAAAGATGTTGTGCTGAAGGCTTAGATGAATAGGCAGAAAAATAATTACTTTTGACACTGTAACAATTTTGACTATTCTGGACACTTGTTGGATAGAACATTTTGCCACCTTTGGCAAAACAACAACAACAACAAAAAAAATAAACTAGAGCTATCTATGAAAACAACAACAACATTGTGAATTGGTAGGTAAGTAGTATGAGCCTTTGTTTGTCAAAGCATAAATCCTGCTTGCCCAAGACAGAATAGAAGTAAGAGTCTATTCATTTGCCTGTCTAATGAAGCAAGCAGACATAAATGTGGGATATGAACAGTGTTTCAGGGTGAAATGGGGCTTTGGGTAAGCCTGGCTCAATAATTTCAACCTCCTGTCACTGACTAGCCTTTAGTCATCTTTTCTTTCCTTTTTCTTCTTATGCACCAGGATGTAACAAGGAAGGCTGAAGAATATGCAAAGCCTTCCCACAACTTTTTCCATAAATGAATCTTTAAACTCTAATTGCCTACTTGAAAAAGTTATTATAACATTAGACCTTGATTAATTGGGTTGCCTTAATGGACTTACAAATAGTTTGATTCAATTAATTTAGTACTCTTTCAGTGCAATTTTATACATATATTGTTAGAAGAAATACGTCTTCAAGGAATCCTATACAAGCCTTTTGCTTGTGTTCAGTGGAACTTGTTCCCAGGTATTTCTAATACTTCACTTGCCACGAGAACTTAAAGGAAACTCAGGCTAAAAGAAGTGGAGAATTATTATACATAATGAGACACAAAGAGGTAAATAACGATGACAACGAATGAACAGGAAATAATACACTGACAAATGGCTGATGCTGGAAGTCCAGAATTTTTTAAAAAGAAAGATAGAGAAAGGGAGATTCTTAATGCAACTGCCCATCTGCTTTCCGCTGTCAAGAACTGCAAAATCTAAACAATTAAGGAAAAAGAATTTCATGGAACATCAAACAGAATTGGAAGTGCTGCAGTTTAAATGGCTGCCTTCATGAGCCCTTTCTCTGCAGTCACTGCTGAGATGCCCATCACTCTGGGATGGACTAATCACATACCGCAGAGACCATCATGTACTGTATAGGACAGGATTTCTATTGGCATTTACTGACTGCCATCTATTATGAGTTCTACTTAAATATACTTGTATTAATTTCCATGTGAGACTTCTTTGGTGCCTTTGATATGCCCTAAGGTAGAATAAGCAGAGCTGTTCTTCTACACTTCTCCTTCCATCCAGTTTGTCATTAGATTATGGTTTTACCAAATCAGTTCCCACTTGAAAGCTAATACCAATCTGCTGCATGTTCTAACATGGATCACTGTCAATGTGCTAGAACCATAGCCATTAGGTCCCACTTAGAAGACAGTTTTCTGTTTGTCTTAGTAACACATAGAGGTTAAAGTTTATCTCTCTAGATAAACAGATCTAAGAATTTTGCTGGATAATTCTTAGTTGCATGAAAGTTTGTATATTTATTTACTAAGTTAAATCCATACAAGCTGATTTGAACATTTTCCCATAGTGAACTTTTCCAACTTGAATAATCATTATTTAAACCTTAATTTGTGATCAAATATTTAATAGTGAATTAGGAAACTATGAACAATATAGTTTACAGTTGAATGAACTTGAAATATTTAAACTCCAGGACAAGAATTCCACTCTATTAGGTTAAAATACGGATTGCTTGTGGGGTGGAATTAGGCTGGAAAGAAAGAAAGAAAGAAAGAAAGAAAGAAAGAAAGAAAGAAAGAAAGAAAGAGAGAGAGAGAGAGAGAGAGAGAGAGAGAGAGAGAGAGAGAGAGAGAGAAAAGTTCTTCCTAAGTTAATTTCAAATTGTAAAATTATGAAAATTATAATTTACTCATTTATTGTATTGTCGAAGGCTTTCACAGCCCGGAAGACCCACAACATACTCATTTATTGTTTGAATATTCAATTGTGCCTTATTTATTTATACTCTGCAATTTTTATTTGAGTATTTTTCCTAACATTTGGTACATTTGCTTTTCATTAATACAAATAATAACACATTACATTTATTTACCTACATTTATCAACTTGAAGGCTGATGGAGAGCCTGTAAAATTTCATATTTTTTTGGTTAGTGATTCAAATAGGTACTTCATAAATGAATAAGAATGTGCAATGCCAATTGTAATTGCTGCTCAGCATGCAAATTGGATATTGGATATACTCCATTCAACAGTGTTGCATACAAGCTGAACTCATTCAACAAAGCTTATATATAAACCAAGGAAAAAAGCAAATCCAGATTGGTGAAGCAAACAAGAAAGCCACTTTCTTCAAAAGGAATGGTGTAGATTTCAAAGTGGTAAGTTGGCCTAAGAGAGCATTTTGTAGTAGATGATGCATTTTTAGAATAGCAAGACATTATTGGGCACTATGGTTCTCCTGATTTCCAGGTATGAAGAATAGGTGACATGAAATTTATCAAGAATTTAGCGAAGGCGAGGACAACAGACATGCAACCTGGAGGTGATACCAAACAACAACTGAGCAATTCAATGATTCGAGAGACACATGTATAGCCCCAAACAGGGCATGTTTTCTCAATAGTCAGATCTCTAGATGAGTTAGACCAGTGTTTCTCAACCTCAGCAACTTTAAGATGAGTAGACTTCCACTCGTTGGGATTTGAAGTCCACACATCTTAAAGTTGCCAAGTTTGAAAAACACTGAGTTAGACTATGTTGGCAGAAAATTAAGGGAGTTGTCCAAACACACCTGGAACACAACATATTGGACAAATATGAGTTAGCATAAGATCAACCACTTGTAGGACTCTGGTAGTTAATCCATACGGCATATTCAATATGATACTCCTAATGCTTTGGAAAATATAATGGATGTTGGGAAATATATTACATACTAAGAATATTGGGCCCAAACTATATTTTCTCCATAAAACAATAATTGCAGTTTAGCAAGCAATTCCTTACCATGGTGGCATCTGGAAAAAAAAATTGGAATAGGCAAGGAGAGAATATTATGACAATGTTGGGGTAAGGTACAGGGTTAAACTAGTCTATCGTTTCATGGGAGATAAATGGAATACAAATATAATCTGGTGATTATATTAATTATTGAATAAATATCTGAATATGCAAGCAGAAAATAAATAAATAATAACTTTGAGGAGTCATATCTCCCCTCCCCTCCCCTCCCCTCCCCTGTTGTGTTTCGGTTGATGTTGTTTCAGCATCTCTGGATACACTTTATGCAGCTCTTCCTAAATACTGCAGGACAAAGTTTTATTACGTCGCAGATCTGCTGCAGGAGTGCATCATGCTGCAGTCGTAAGCTGGTATTTTCAATAGGCTCCGTTGCCCATCGTATTTCCGGTGTACTTAGCTGCAGTCAATGAGACATGTAAATGAGCCCGGGCGAAGACCTTTCCGCTGCTACGCACAAAGCATCTCTGGTATCCTAAGCAAATAGAAGGATCAGCTCCAGACGGAAACACAAAGAACTGTGACGGCACTGAAACGGGAACTGATAATATGCTCAATTTTCTAGTGCTCGAACAATGTACAGGGACCTTGGTACACAGCAAGCAAGAATCCTAGCAAGTTCCTAGCAGGGCATATTAGTTCAGGTCAAAAATGCATGTTGAAGAGATGTTTGTCATTGGAAAGCAAAATTGTTAAATGAAGGAAAGCAAATATTACAGATATTCAAAGCAGCCATTCAAGGCAAATTAAATACCGGAGTTTAATGATTTGTTGATCTGATAAAATACAAAGATTATGTCAATCTGCAGAGAAAGGATAGGGCCAAGACCAACACAGAAACGAAAAGAAAACATTTCTCCACAATCTTTTCTTTAGCATCTACAAATTAAATCAGAATAACATTACAGATGTATCAGTTATGTGCTGAAGGGAATTTGAATGCCCGTGTTATGATTTTACCCCATGAGAGGAAGAATATTTCCAACCTAACTGGGCTGTGAATTGAGTGGAAAGAGAATGAAAAAGATGACTGCTTTGAATTTAATCAGAAGTACCGCTAAAGCAAAACGTAATAGAAACCTAGATGGAAAAAATTAACAGGAAGCAGAATTAAATGTGTATTTGTGACTGCAATATTTTACGTTGTAATTCTATTCAGACATTTATAGTTACTATTGTTTAGTAGTGTGGCCAGTTGGATTTTCTGAGTGATCCGCCCCTGTATGTACCCTCACATTTGCACTGGTTGGTTTAAACTTACAAATTGATGCTGCCCCATGGAATTGAAGGCTAATCTCTAGTGTAAGGGTGCCTTTTCAGCTTCTGGAGAACTTCTTCCTTCTGGCATTCCAACAGCCTCATGCCACTGGAATGTTCTCTACTATTCACCATTTGTGAATGATGTTCCATGTCAGGTGTACTGTTTCATTATTATACAATCAAAATAAAAGCATTGCTTGCAAGAAAGGAGTATCTATTTGAGAAACAAAAGTTGGGTTATAAATTATAAAAATAATTATTAAGATTGTTAATGTAACTAGTTCAGATGCTATTAGTTGTAAAACATTTCTTATTCCTTCATATATAATCTTACACCATGCACACCAATTATATTTTTGCATATGTGTGCACATACATTATATTATATATACAGAACACACATTTATATCCAATATTTAGTTAAATATCACTACAAAAAATAGTGTGCGTGTGTGTGTGAAAAATCAAATACATGGGGGAAAAAGTGAGATGTAATTTGACCTGGAGTTAAAAACCCACAGGATTTTTTTTAGCAAGGGTTGCTGGATCTATTCATGTCATTCTAGGCAAATATAAAAGAAACGCTTTGAGAATCTGAAGTAAAAAATTCACCACAATACGTCTTTCTTTTCCCCCCCCTTCCCTTCAACCAAGACATCTTTTACCAGGCTTTTTATCTAGAGCTTTGTATACATATTTTTAATCCTATACAGAAATGATAGGATGTCAAGAAGGATCTATAATAACACCATTTTTTTTATTTCACTTCAAAGACTTGGCAATTTCTGATCCATGTGACATTCACACTCCTTCAGGGTCAAACAACATCTTGCAGCCTTCATAAAATGATTAAATATTTTAAACAGCTCCTGCTTATACCTCCATCGCCCCTCGAGACTGATACTGTTATCGTTTTTGTCAAAGCCATTTTCCATCCGCATTTGTCATTCCAGCTTGCATTTATGAGTTATCAATCGCCACGTCAAAATGCAAAATAACTGATGTTCTTTGGGTGGTATTGGATGGCCTATCTGGGGCTTTTAATCAATGCTTATTTTTATTTTTCATACTCATACATAAATCTTTACCACTCTGGACCACATATAATGTGTTCATACGAAATGCAGTGACAGAAGCAGTAGTTATATTATCAAACATTATACCTCGAGGCTAACTGAATATCAAGGGCTTTCAAAAGGGAACACTGGGAATTACTGTGTAGGAGAGATGGCAGCCAAGAAGAATATGAGGGATTAGTTGTTGCTGTTTACAACTCAACATCCTGCAAGTTACACTTTTTACTGAAATGCCATCCAAACGTGTTCTTGGATCACAGTGAAGGTTCCATTCCACCCACATTCCCACCTCCTGTTTGACAAAATTGGCGTAAGGCGTATGAGCAAGTTATATATGCCTTTTTAAAAACTCTTTCCTCAGGGAAATGTTCATAACCTTTATGGTGCTGCGTTTTTCTCCCACTGCAGATTTGCTAGAGAATACTCACTTATTGATCATAACTGAATTATCATTACCCCATTTGCTCAGATGTCCCATTCCTTGCTTGAGATATTCTAGAACAAAAGGAACATGTCCAGATTCTTAACTAATGTCTCCCTCATGTAGGTGAGTGTTGGAAAGAAAGGTAAATCAGTTGTCCAGAACTTGTGTCAAATCAGGGATGTCCACAGCCTTTGGTCAAAAAAGTCAAGAGGGCAGCTGCGACAAAGTGACCACAGCTCCTCCTGATTTTATGCACACTGCAGGCTGAGTTTGATTGCATTATTGTGGCTGTCACCTTGACTTTTTTGACCATACCCTGCAGACATCCCTTGGTCAAAAATCACTGAACTCAATACCTAGTGGTGAAAGTGAGCAAAAATGGACAAGTATCAACAGAAATCATTTCCCATTGCAGAAACTAGTTTCAATGTCATTGAAGTGGAGCTTCATCTCTGAGTCAATTATAATCTTTTGTGAGAATACTGTAGAACTGACTTTTAGGCTTATGAGAAACATGTGGCCCACTGAACTGTCCTGTAAAATAATGGTAAAATAGGCTGGCACGCTTTTCTGTAGAATTAACTAAACTTAATGAGCTTCCTAGGTCATGAGGGGCGTGGTGGCTCAGCGGGTAAGACGCCAGGCTTGTCGATCGCAAGTTCGGAGGTTCGAATCCCTAGTCCCGCATGATGGAGTGAGCTCCTGCACTAGCCCCAGCTCTTGCCAACCTAGCAATTCGAAAGCATGCAAATGCAAGTAGATGAATAAGTACCACTTCACTGGGTAGGTAACAGCGTTCCGCACGCGTCATGCGGCCACATGACTGTGGAAGCATCTTCGGACAACGCTGGTTCTTCGGCTAACAAACGGAGATGGGCACCGGCCCCTAGAGTCGGACACGACTGCACAAATGAGGGGGAACCTTTACCTTTACCTTATAGGTCATGTTCACATAGCAGCTCCTCTGCTCCTAGTTGGGCTGCTGCAGAGAGGACTTTTCAACTGCAAATCCTCATATTCAGCTGCATGGCCCACAGACGAGCCTGAGGTCAGCTTCCAAACACTAAATTACAGTTAAGAGAGTGGTTTCCTTTATTGGCTGTCATAGGAAGATCACATTTGTGTTCATGCATGTGTATTTTTATTTGTGTTTGTGTACACATAAGTTGTGGCTCATAATTAGGAATCATAATGAAGTTCAGGGAGCACCTGTTGTCAGCAGCAACAGCTGAATTAATTGCAGATCCCAACATATCAACATTCATTCATCTGAAATCCAGAATCTTCTTTTCGGCGTACATTAAGAAGCCAACTCATGTCAAAGTGTCAGCTAGTTATTTGTGCTACTTCAATAAAACTCAGGGAAGGTAACAAAGTTTTGCATTATTACCACACATCTAGCTTTATAATTAATCAAAATCCAACTTATTTTACTTAGCAAAAACTGCTATCTGAATCTCTGGTGGAACAGAAAGTGATTTTCACTAGTCAAGACAGCATCAGCGCAACAAGGCATTTGGCTTACCCTACAGTATGCAGATCTTTTCAATTATAGTGCATTGCACTTTTACAGTTTGGACAAAGGGCAGTGTAACTCAGAGCTTTCCAAACTGTGTGTCGCAACACGTTAGTGTGTCGGCTACAGTGTCTGGGTGTGTCGCGGCTGCTGCTGCCTCCGAGCCCTGCCAAGATTCCGCGCAGGTCCTAGTGCCTGCCTTGTGCCCTGCTGTAAGAGTGTGTCGTGAAACGATGCCCTGCTGTAAGAGTGTGTTGCATGTCTAAAAAGTGTGTCACCAACATGAAAAGTTTGGAAAGCTCTGGTGTAACTGCTGGCTGACTCCCCAAAACACCAGTTGCATGTGTGGACAAAAACAATGGTATAGAACAGTGTTTCTCAACCTTGGCAACTTTTTCCCCATGTTAGCTGGGGAATTCTGGGAGTTGAAGTCCACACATCTTAAAGTTGCCAAGGTTGAGAAACACTGGTATAGAAATAATATAATGGATTCAAGAGACTGTGAGTAGGAAGTTTGCATTGTAGAGAGAAACAGGTGGGTGAGTGTTTGAGAGTCTGTTACATAACACATCCTCTTCTGTACTTGGAGGAACAGTTTATGTATATTTAATTTTTGTTCTGTCAAGCTAGACGGTACAGGAATAGAAAAGAAAAAAAAGAGAGAGAAGGCAGAAAGGAAAACCCTTTCTTGCTGGGAAGAATGTGGTTGTCAAACATTTGACTAAAGTTGTCCTGCAAAAATTCTTTATTGATTTAGGGGCTTCCTCTTTACTCAGAAGTGGAAGTATTTGAGGGTATATTTGACAGATGTAGTTTGGAATAATAGGATGTTGAGAACTGGTATATACACTGCTGCAGTGACTTTTCTTGTGCAAATAATCTTTGTGAATGTGATGCAGATATTCAAGAAAGGGGATCAGTTCTGGGTGAATATTTTTGGTAACCTGAGATGGTGTCCAAATAGAGTTCAGAGTTGCCACAGCTACTTGAGGTTATGTATATATAATGCTACACTATTTCTACATTCAACATTTTTTTCAATATCTGCTGCCATCCCTGGTTGAGGAATTCTGGGAGCTGAAGTCCATCCATTTTAAAGTTGCTGATGTTGAGAAACACAGATTTATAGGTAACTAAGGTCATTTTTAAGGTCACCTGAAGGACCGTCTCATCCCTGTTCAATCAACCCGTCCCACCCGGTCCTGCAGAGAGGGCACGCTACGAACCCCGTCTGCAAGAGAGTTCCATCTGACAGGGTCTAGGAGGCGTGCCTTCTCTGCAGTAGCCCCCACCCTTTGGAATATTCTTCCCCCTGAAATAAGATCGGCCCCCTCTCTCCTGGACTTTAGGAAAAACCTAAAGACCTGGTTATGTCACCATGCTTGGGGAGGGGAGGGGAATAGCCAGTCTTGGGGTTGGCTGGTCCCTTAGATCTACCGTATCCAGCCTTATCGACCGGTGGGATGAGATCTACCATTCCTGGATCGAATTGTATGATATCTATATCTATATCTATATCTATATCTATATCTATATCTATATCTATATCTATATCTATATCTATATCTATATCTATATCTATATCTATATCTATATCTATATCTATATCTATATCTGTCTTATTTATTATTGATATTTATTGTTTTAATTGATTTTAAACCTTGCTGTGAACCGCCCAGGGTCCCTCCTTGTGGGGGAGATGGGCAGGATATAAATGTAATAAATAAATAAATAAATAAAAATAAAACTAAGGTCATTTTAGGGGATGTGGTGGCTCAGCGGGTAAGATGCCAGGCTTGTTGATCGGAAGATCGCAAGGTTGGAGGTTCGAATCCCTAGCCCCGCGTGACGGAGTGAGCTCCCGCACTCGTCCCAGCTCTTGCCAACCTAGCAATTCGAAAGCATGTAAATGCAAGTAGATGAATAGGTACCACTTCGGTGGGTAGGTAACAGCGTTCCGTGCACGTCATGCGGCCACATGACCGTGGAAGCGTCTTCGGACAACGCTGGCTCTTTGGCTAAGAAACGGAGATGAGCACCGGCCCCTAGAGTTGGACACGACTGCACAAATGTGTGGGGGGAACCTTTACTAAGGTCATTTTAAAAATGGAAGGGGATTTTTTAAAATTTAAAATGTGATGAACTGTCTTACTTAAAGGCAATCTGTCATCTATTAAACTGGGGGTGATTACCTGATTGTGAGGTTTTGACTGTGGGAGTCACTGTCCACTATGATTGGAAAGAAAATGTTTTCACTCTGCTCTGAATAGGAAAAAGGTAGGCACTGACTCTCAGTCTTTTTCTGAAGATACTGTTTTCATGAGTCTCTCTCTGCCACTGAAATTCAAGTCCCAATACTTGAATGGGACAATACTTGAATGGTGGTCCAGAGGGACACCACATGAGCACCAGGGCTGTGTGTGACCTCTCAACATCTTGGATGTAACCCCCTCCCAAAGCAGTAAATTGATCTAGTTTTTAATGTAGCAGAAGAGAAAAATAACAACATAGATGGGAAGTAATCATTTTAGTTAATTAACATTGGATATTAATTTATTCCTTACACTATATTTAATAGTATAAAATAAATTTAGATTATATTTAATCTAAATCACATGTATCTCCTGGCCACCCTTACTTTTTGGCAGGAACTTACAGCCTTCTCTATTTCTTATTTGTCAAAACTGAATTATTTATTATACTATTAGCTTGTTATACCCCACTGCCCCAAGGATTTAACTAATATTTTCTTTCTCTAGTTATTTTAGTAAAATAACCTGGTATTTTTTTAACAGGTTTCATTTGTGTTCTTAAACTACTTTCCCCACTAGGCACAGCACATAATCTGCCTTGAGTGTACCGTCCCTGTGCCAAGACCATTTTTTTCTATAGTGCTTGAATAAATGCCTATAGATTTATATTTGCAGATGAGAGCAAAGATGCCCAGGAGCAGTCCTAATAACAATGGGTTTCAAAATAAAAGAAAAACTGAGCAAATCCTTTTCTCCTGAATTCTATAGTCAATGGTACATACAGAGGTTGAACACTGAATAGTGCTCAGAGGTGGGGATGGAGGAATATATTTGCTCTAACATTGCTTTGTTTACTCTCCTCAAATTTCATTCTTTTCCCTCATAGTTGAGAGATGCTTCTAAGGTATATTTCTGACAAACAAGCTGCTCTTCCCCTCTTTAACCAAATGAAGGAAATTATGGCTTGATCAAACCATATGTGGTTACAAACTAGGATTTCAAAACCACAATTATGTCCAAATTGGGGTGGGGGAGTTTACATCCCTCACTATACTAGGTGTGTGTGTGGGGCTGCTATGATTATGACATTAGTACTCATTCTCATAGAGATGGAATGGTTCGACACTACCCACTATGGAGGAATGGTTGGTGAAATTGACAGATCTTACTGAAATGGATAAACTAATTTCTTTGATTAAAGAAAAGACACTATCTATATTTATTGGTGACTGGAAATCTGTTATGGACTTTTTGCGTAAAAATGAAAAAAATGAACTTGTGATTTATGGTTTTGATGACAGGATAGATTATAGAAAGAAGAGTATTATGATGTAACTTTAGAGAGAGAGGTTAAAGTATAATTGTATTTATAACTGCTGAGAAGCATATCAGAAACCACTGCTTTGTCTCTGTTTTCCTTTCTTTCTATAACTTTTTTCTTTTCTTGCACTTTTTGCTTTTACTTTGCTTTCTTTTTTTTCTCTTTTCTTCTTCACTTTATATTAGTTCGCATTAGTTTTTATCTTCTTTTTTTAAAGTTTTAATAAAAATTATATATATATATTCTAAGAGCTTCTCTTAGAATATTTATATGAGAATGAATATATATATATATATATATATATATATATATATATATATATTCATTCATTCATTCATTCATTCATTCATTCATTCATTCATTCTCATATAAATATTCTAAGAGAAGCTCTTCAATTATGGAAAATGGAATCTTTTAAAAGTTATTTTTATATTCTCCTAAGTTTTATGTTTCCATGAATTTGAGGAAGCTCATATATGACAGCATTTCTAAAGGAATAACTTTATGATGCTTCAATTCATAGTGATAGAAACAATGTAGCTTTTTCCCTCACCCCAAATAGTATTATGACAAGTGAGTAAAATGTGGCAATGAATGGAGAAGCCTGCTATGTGTGTGTTGTGTATTAAATGTGTGTGCTGGTATTAAAACAGACCTGTCTCTGTCAAAGAAGTCCCTGTTCTGAGACTGGCACCAACTTTTTTGCATTTGGTTTCCAGAATCGGTAAATTTACATTGGCAGAAAAAAAGCTGTCACATTTGAGAGTATTTTGTTACAGCCATTATCTCATAACTTTCAAAGTCTTTTAGCAAAATCAGATTTTTCCTGAAAGCCTACATTATTTCACAACATTTAAAAAGAAAGTGACAGTCTGTTTTCCTTTTTCTTTTTAAAGAAATATATTCGAACATGACAAAATGGTAGGAGGGTTGATGGAAAAACACCTCTGTCACTAAAGAATGAAGGCCAAAATTGCTGCAGCCTTTTAATAAAAGATCAGAAGCAGTCACTGGATGTTACTAAGACCCTGAGAAGATTTATTAAATTTTATTAATAGGAATAAGCTATAATGAATGGACTAAATGTACAATATACAAAATAAAATCAAGTATTTAGAAAATAGAGAGGGGAAAGCAGAATAGTGTTCAAAAGTTGGCATGCTTTTTTTTTCTTTTGTCTTATAGTACCCCTGTATCACCCCTAGTATTAAGAACAATAGTTTTCTGAGTTGCTTCTTGCAATCAACTCAGTACTTTCTTAATACGAATCAAATGGCGGTGTACTGTTGTTCATAAAGTGCCAGGTTTTGAGTAGATACTGACTTGTGTCTGAAACTGCAAGCTGTTGCGCAGAATTTTGCACATGAATAATATGAATAACCTAGACAGCATATTAAAAAGCAGAGACATCATCTTGCCGACAAAGGTCCGTATAGTTAAAGCTATGGTTTTTTCAGTAGTAATATGTCTATGAAGGTTCTCAGTCATCCAGGTGGAACAGTCTGTGGCTTGAATCATGTCAACTGGATTTCTATTTTCTTAGTGGAAACGTTTCACTCCCCATCCAAGGAGCTTCTTCAGACTGAAGAAGCTCCTTGGATGGGGAGTGAAACGTTTCCACTAAGAAAATAGAAATCCAGTTGACATGATTCAAGCCACAGATTTCAGTAGTAATGTATGGCTGTGAGAGTTGGACCATAAGGAAGGCTGAGCGCCGAAGAATTGATGCTTTTGAACTGTGGTGCTGGAGAAGACTCTTGAGAGTACCCTGGACTGCAAGGAGGTCAAATAAGTCAATCCTAAAGGAAATCAACGCTGACTGCTCATTGGAAGGACAGATACTGAAGCTGAAGCTCAAATACTTTGGCCACCTAATGCGAAGAGAGGACTCACTGGAAAAGACCCTGATGCTGGGAAAGACTGAAGGCAAAAGGAGAAGGGGACGGCAGAGGATGAGATGGTTAGATAGCATCACCGATGTAACGAACATGAATTTGAGTAAACTCCGGGAGACAGTGGAGGACAGGAAGGCCTGGCGTGCTATGGTCCATGAGGTCACGAAGAGTCGGACACGACTAAATGAGTGAACAACAAGAACAATATGAATAACATTCTCTGTTGGTCCTGATCCTCAAAGGCATGTATGCTCCTTGAGTGGGATGTTAGTAAATCTACCCTGTAAGATAGCTGAATTAGCAAATCAAATGTTGCTTTACTAATGCTGTCCTCTATTTAGGTAGTGATGTCATGGATACATGGTCACACCTTGCAGGAAAAAATTATTCAATATCTGTTACCTGTTTGCACATCCCATTCAATTTACTGAAACTAAATGCAGTCATGATTTCAGCTTCTAACAACTTTTTTTGTTTGTTTATTTGTCATGTTGCAGGGAGAAGAATTCTTGAACATTTGTTGCTTTAAGATAATTTGGAGCTACTGTTGGGTGGTTGTGATAAATCAGAGAATACTCCCTCCCCTCAAGTGGTGTGGTCACTTTAAGTGTGGTTCCAACAAGATCCAAAATTCAGAACTTAAATATTTTCTCTGTGTGTGGGTGACACAAGGACAGGGTAAGGATGTGAGAGAACAAGCAAGCACCCCCCGCACTCCCCAAGATAGTGAATAATGCCATCGTTGATTTAATTAGCAAATTCTAGATGTGCTGACAAAGGAAATTTTCCTGGGAGATGCACTGTGTTGTGTCAGTGGTCTAAATGAATAGGCTGAGCTGAGTTCCTGGTAATAACAGATGAACAACACAACTCGCCAGACCTCAAACAGTGCATAAATCAATTTGCTGAGAATTAACCACTTGCTTCAAAATTAGGGGTTACTTGACAGGGTTTCAGTGATTAGGTTGTCAGGGACCTGCATTTCAAGCTGGGATTTATCTATCATTGATACGAGTACATCCTCCTGCAGACTCTGGGTAGCAGTCCACCACATTAAGCTAGTTAGTTAGTGTGGGCTTTACCCTTTTTAAGTGCCAGATGGCATTTAGAGGTGGACAAATGAAGCTACAACAGGAGCACTTATCAGAAAGAAAATGTGCTGGCTTTGTAAAATACTAACAATCTTCAGGATATTAGTAACAAGACTGCGAATGTGCAGAAATGTTTCCGAATTGTCACATTATCACATGGCCCTTCTTTGCAATAAGGAGCTTAAGTGTTTGTGAAACACATTGCCTGAAAAAGAAAGTGCCCATTATTTAGGGAAATCAGTGAAAAGCACAAAGTTAATCTAAAGTCATTGTGTTCTGTAGAAGTCAAATATGTTGTATAAGCAAGACGGGGTCACTATTTTCACGATTAAACTTCTAACCAAATTCATTTATGACAATGCAAGCAATTAGTAACCCAGTGGCTCTCATACTAATCACACCGGCTTGGAAAAGACAGCCTATATTCTATAGATCTCTAGAATAAATGAGGCCTAGGAGATTGACTGATGTTCAAATGATTGGGATTAATCCTGTCTAGAATTGCTCTTATTCTAAAATCTTTCCTATAATAGTTATAATTTCTACTCTGTAATATCAAAAGTTTTAAAACTTGGAAGGAGCAAGAATAATCAGGGCATGCTTGAAAGCACTGTTAATTATTTTATTACATGCTGCAAGTCTTAATTTTTGTAGTTAATACTAAGAATTAAGGCTATGCAATGCTTTGGATTCAGTTTAGAAAGGTGTTTTGGAGTGCACAGGGCATAAACAAATGCCTGTCTGCAACTCTTTAAAGCAGCCACATCTTTTCTGAGATTATGTAGCAGTTGCAAAACATTGCTATGCAATTCTGGGAAAATATGTGGCTGCTTTTAAGAGTTGCAGATAATTGCCTCATTCATATTCCCAAGTACTCTGAAGCATCCTGCTGTGCTGTCTCATCATAGTGGTGATGTGTTCCTGAGAGAGATGTGTGAAGAATGCTGGGAGTGTAAGCCACACACTACTACATAATCCAAGGAGGGTTACCCAAGGAGTGAAGGTCATCCCAGCTGCCCAGCTGAAGCAAGCAGGCACCTATACTGGGCAGCAGCCATAAAGGAAGATGCCAGAGGCAGATGATCACTTTGCTGACAACGGCAAAGGCATCATTTCATACTGCGCAGGAGAAGGCAATGGTAAATCACTCCTGTAGTTTACCAAGAAAACCACATGGATAGGCAGTATAAAGTGATTGATGATATACTGCCTGATGATAGGCCCCTCAGGTCAGATGGCAATCAATGTGCTTCTTTGAAAGTACTAATAGTGTTTATGATGTGGCTATATTAAAGTCTTCAGGGCATCTAGTTGCTGATGTTGCCATGCAGTAAAAGAAAATCTGTAGCTGCATAGACAGAATTAAAGTGGGAACCTGTAACATAAGAAGCATGAATATGGGCTCAACAAAGTGAAAGATGAAATGAAGTATCTTAGTAAATTGTGATGTTTTTTGTTGATATGTCCTGGAATAATAATATTTAAAAATGGGGTTTCAATTCTCTGAGTAGTGCTAGGTATTTCTTTTCAATACTTTTGAGTAGATTTTTTGTTTACATGACCACCACAAATGGTAAAATGTTCCTTTGTAGCACAGCATTTCCAACATTTATTGTTATATGATTTGTTTATCTTTGCAATTATTGATGGTGTTGTATACTGTCTATGAAACATTAAAAAATTTTTTTATCCCGCCTTTATTATTTTTATAAATAACTCAAGGCGAGGAACATACCTAATACTCCTTCCTTCTCCTATTTTCCCCACAACAACAACCCTGTGAGGTGGGTTGGGCTGAGAGAGAGTGACTGGCCCAAAGTCACCAAGCCGGCTTTCATGTCTAAGGTGGGACTAGAACTCAGTATCCTGTTTTCTAGCCCGTTGCCATAACCACTAGACCAAACTGGCTCTCTCTTTTTTTTGTACCATCTTTATCTTAAATTGTAACTTGGGTGAATTTTGTTGACTTGCTCCATAGTTCTTCTCATTGTTGTACTGTATTGTGATTGTTTCTTTGAAGTTTTGCATTATTTTATCATACAATTTTTTATTTGTTCAATCTCCATGTCCTATCTAAGTAACAGTTTATATATATAAGCCCTAATAGATGAAGTTGATTCTGTATGAGTATTTCAAATTCTGTCATTTTTCTAAGAAGCCCTCTCTCATTTTTGTGATCAGTTTTTATTCTTTCAACGATTTATAGGTACATCAACCATGGTATATTATGACCTTCACCAAATAATTCTTGCTGTGTCTTACTCTGTTCATGGAATATGAATGAACCATATCTGTATATGTACAGTAAACCTTTTCTGCCAATATTTTTAAGGCAATGATAAATAATAGGGGAGAAATTGGACATCCTTGCCTGGTGGCTTTGCTTATTTGAAAATCTGCACAAAGTGCTGCATGGGCCATGATCTTAGCCATTTGCTATTGGTGTATAGTTTTGACCCAGGACTTAAACTCTTCTACTTATTCAAAGTTCTTGTGTGCTTGAGTTCCTGGGTATCTTTTTCCAGTTTACCAGAATAAGCCTGGCATTAATGGCTTTTCCGTGATAAAGCAGATTGTCTTGGGAGGTGGTGGATTTTCCTTTCTTGGAAGCATATAAACAGAGGCTGACCAGTTTTCTGTGAGAGATGCTGTAGTAGTTACTTCTTGCACTGGGCCAAGGATAGACAATATCTATCTTACATTCTATGAGTCTGTGATTCTATGATTCCTATCAGCTCAGTGGTAGTGTATCCTCTTCTGCCTTCTTCCACTCTCACAGGAGAAAGTTGTCAGCAAGATGTCAGGAATTTTCTAAAAGAACCATGATTGGCAGAGTTTGTCTCCCAACAGATGTTAGGGTAAATAAAGTCTCCCATCACTATGACTTCATGCCTCTTGAACTATATGCAATTTACTTTTGAAAGATGTTGTCCAGATCCTCTCTGGTTGGGTGGGTGATATTCAACCAGGATAAAATTATTGCCTTTTATTTGTTCATCCACATATTTAAAGCCAAATGCTTGTCATAGCATTGCCAAGTTCATTCACTTGTATTTCTGATGAAGAATGGACATTTTAATATATCCATCCTGTATAACTCCTGTATATTAATATGACATGTTAAAACATATTTATTGTGGCATCACAAACTTCTGAATATGGAACATTGCGTGAATCTTTTAATAAAGAATATGTAATTTTTGGCAGAAGGGCAAACTGAGTGCCAGATTATAGATGGGTGCTAATTTGCTTAGAAACACACAGAAATGGGATAACCAAAATAAAACAAAACAAGTGCTTTATAGGACCAAAGTAATTTATAAGAATCCAGCCTCAGGAGGGAAAATAAACTAGAAATCACAGAGGTTTCTGACCTTTCTTTACGAAGATATTGGGACAGATACCAAAGTCTCCTTGTTTTAAGAAGGACAGCAGAAGGAATGAGAATGAAATAATTATATGAAGTACTAAGATAAATTAGCAAATTAAATTAACAACTAATTAAACATTAATGTCATTAGATCCAGAGGGTATATAGGCAGGAATCCTTGAAGTTCTCAAGTGTGAAATTGGTGAACTAACTACAGGCCCCATAACCCCTAGCTCTGGGTAGCAGCTAATAAAATACTTTGTAGATTCTGGGGTATGGAAGGGAGCCTTTTTAAACTCTCTCTCTCTTTTTCTGATTTGGAAGAAAGGTGGAGAGATACAGTATATTAAGAAAAAGTTACGTCAGAGGAAGCATAACCTATTTTAAATTAGGTTCAGGTTAAAAGGTGCAGAGTTCAATCTAAAATAGTCCATAATGCACATTAAAATAGGATTTAGGACCTATCTGCATTTATCATTTGGGCTTCTCTCTCATTGTCACAATGGCTTGACTTTAAGATGGCTTAAAAAAATCCTGTCCAGACTGAGACGCTTTGGCTGTCCTATTGGACAATTTCCCTGCTGCTGTGTGTTCCCACTTTTCTGTTCCACTAAGTCAAAAGTCATCCTAAACCAAACCCTGATAGTAATTTACAATCTCAAAGAAGCCTAACCATAACCTTAAGGTCACACTAATGCCTATAGGAATTTTAAACCCTAAGTGTTATACATAAACAAAAATAGTACAGTAGGAGAATTCTAGGGCAAGCACTAAGCATAAAACATCACTCTAAGGCTACCTCCTAGAGAACAGTAGTCCTCATTTAACGACCACAATTGGGACTGGCAACTCCATCGCTAAGCAATGAGATTGTTAAGCGAGACATTATGTGACCATGATGGATTTACGACCTCACTTCCGCCGTGGTCATTAAGCAAATCACCCATGGTCATTAAGCGAGACATCACATGACTGCAACTTGCGATTTTACTGCCGGCTTCTCCATTGACTCTGCTTATCAGAAACTGTCTGTGAAGCATGCAAATGGCGATCATGTGATCATGGGATGCTGCAATGGTTGTAAACTCCTGCCAGTTGTGAAGCACCCAAATCTCGATCACATGACTGTGGGGATGCTGCAACAGTTGTAAGTACAAGGACTGGTCATAAAGTTACTTTTTCAGCGCCATCTTAACTTTCAACGGTTGCTAAAGAGGGCAATTGTTAAGCGAGGACTACCTGTACTGGTAACTATTGATCTTAAGGAAGCCTAAACCTAACCCTAAGTTCACTAGAATGCCAATAGGAATTTTTAACCACAAGCATTACATATGAACACAAACTATGTCACACGGTAATTTCAACACTAATATTAAGCAAAAAACTCATCTTAAACCAAACCCTCAGACTAAAGTTAGCAAGATGACGTAAAGGTAGCCTAAACTTAACCCCTTCAGAATTATTATTAACTCTTTGTATTACACAAAATCAAACATGCCACAGCATTATTCACAACATATCTGTTCATGAGTATGTATGCAAAGTTAAGTTAAACTTATATTTACCAAGGATAAAGTATTAAAATGCAAACACAGCAAAGAACTTGACTTTTTTCCCCCCTCATTCCATCATGCACTCTAATAAGTTCTATATTTCTGCTTACCAGCACTAAGGAAATATCATAATGGTTAAGAACTTAGCTTAGCTCAGAAAAGGTTGCCAGTTCAATATACAGCAGAAACAATTTTGTGTTTTTTTTCAAGTGATGATTTCTCTGGAGTAAGTAGTTTTCCTCTCTACTTTTTTATTTTAAATAAATCTAGAGTGATAAGAATTGACTCGACTGCAGGGAGGGTCCTTTCCCGGCAAAGAGGTCAATGGGAAACTTAGGTTAGCCTGCAGCAGTTGAAGTGCTGTAGCCCAAAATGACAGGAAAGCTTGAGCCAACACAGGGTGGAAAAATGTAGTTTTGAAGAGGAGCAGAAAAATATGCGCAGAGGTTGCTTTGAGGTTCAGTAGAGGATACATAGAGAATAATGTCCATTTCTGCCAACCAGTTCTAAGTACAGGCAAGATATAACTCCAGATCTAACCTTATTTCACGGTTCAGAGTCATGAGAGAACCTATTATACAGAATTATATACAGGTAGTCCTCGTTTGGCAACTGCCTCGGATGGCAGCTGTTCACAAATACGGCAGTAATAAACAGTAGTAAAGGGTAGTCAAAAACTCATTTTCTGCCTGGGCTTCTTGGGGAGGTATGGCGAACTGAAGATGGCTCTGCGAAAGACTGCGGCAAAGACCAAGGAACCAGTGAGTAGACCGGTTCCTTGGAACCTCTCTGGATAAGGAGAGGATGGGAGATTGCCCACATGTTCTCCTGATGGCTGTGGGTTTGAGCGCCGGGAGATGATGGGATTAGCCATCTTGCTCGCAACTGTGGCGGAGACTTTTAAAGGACACTAAGTTTGCAAAGCTCACTTTCTAATCACCTTTCGCAATTGCTCATTAACTACTTCTAAGCTATTAGAGACTTTCGGAATGACAAGTTTGAAAACACTGGGTGAGTCTGCCTTTAATCCTGAATGAAATAAACTGTAATTAAAAGCTTAAGAATTTAAAGAATCTGAAATAAACAGCAACCGCTAAATAAGATTTTGATCTTAGAAAGTTATAAATGGACTAAGGGTCCAGATAAAATTGGAATATTGAAACTTTTACAATAAGATTTTGGAATTAATTATAAAGTACAAACAGCTTCTCATGGGAAATAGATCTGTTTTGGTTTTTACAAGACACAACATAGATAAACAATTTCATGATTTCAAAAACTGGACACTAGAGCAGACTAAAGATTTTAGGTAGTGGAAAGATATACAGACCCGCAAGATGGTTATGACAATGAAAATACTGAAGGAGACTTCTGAAGAATGGAATCAGAAAATAGTAGCCATGATAATGTCAGTAATGATGTCTGCTTCTACAGATAGATTATGTCAAAAAGATGTTATTGAAGAAATGTCAGATGTAGAACACATTTTATCTGACAAGATAGAGATGGTATTGAAAGTGGATTTACAACTGACAGGCCAAGAAAATGATTTAGAAAAGGATGTTTAACTGGATCTACAAAAGAAACTAGCTGAGGTTTTAACATTTAAAAAGGAAATAACAAACTAAGAGAGTGACCTGGATAATTTTTCCTACTAGATTTACAAAAGAGGCTTGTTAAATCCTTGAAGAATTCTGTGCAACGGGACAAAGAAGAAATGAAGAGAAATCAAATCCTACGACAATATTTGAATGAACAAAAGATTAAGACTGTTAGAAGGAAGGAATATAAAGTTGGTTTATTTGATCAAGGTTAAAATAAAATATGTTGTTACTTCTGGCTACCCTTTTTGGACTTTCTGCTGACACCAGGAGTGAAAAGATGATGTTTTATGGATTAGATGGGATATAGGATG
The DNA here is from genome assembly GCA_023362775.1 of Charina bottae. Lineage (NCBI taxonomy): Eukaryota > Metazoa > Chordata > Lepidosauria > Squamata > Charinaidae > Charina > Charina bottae. The sequence continues at coordinate 190,064,260 of JALMGJ010000003.1, forward strand.
AAGAGATAAAAGTTTTTAACTTTAGAGAGGGTGAAGAGTGAAGAAAAATTACTAAATTTGTTTATATTTGTTCTGATGAAGGTTGGAAATCACTTCTTTATATATTTCTTTTCTCTTTCTTTATTATATTCCTACTTTTCCCTTTCTTTTCTTTTTCTTTCTTTTTCCTTGCACTTTTTACTCCTTCTCTCTATTTTATTTTCTTTCTTTAAATTTGGTTTGTATTAGATTTTACTATTATAATCAAAATTCTTAATAAAAATTATATTTAAACAAAAAATCATTTTCTGACCAATGTGCACACTTATGCCCAAATTTGTGTGCCTGACAGCAAAGCACACCAGAGTGAGAGTAACACTGGCATTGCTGCATAAGAGATCTTTATCTGAAAGAGATGGCAGCAACCAGCGATCTTCATGGCGTCTCTCTCTCTGTGTGTCAGTCATGTGGTTTGCTTAGCAAACATGTCGCTTAGCGACCATTTCCCTGGAACCAATTGTGGTCACTAAACAAGGACCACCCATATTTTTTTAATAGGAGAGACATGACAAATGTTGAAATGAAAGTCTGTGTTTAAGGAAATGCCAGTACTGGGCAATATCAGCAAACATTGGAATCTAGGGCACAAGGCACTTTGAGATGTGTTGTAGCAGTTCTTGCACAGTGTATCTGTTGCTGCTTTAGACTCCTGTGACATTATTTTCTAAAGTTTGCAATAATAAAATCGGGAATGAATGGAATTTACTAAAAACTGCTTTGGAAAGGCACATGCAACTTCCCAAGTCTCTGTCATGGCTTTCAGGTCAGCTTCAACAGATGGTGAGATGAGGTAATAATTAAAAGCTGAGCTTGGAGACACCTCATTCAAACTTGCTAAGCCTTGCACAACACTAGCTGATTCATTTGCTAATCATTTCCATGCACTTTAAAACCAAGCCATTCCAGGCACTCCATGCTTACTATCTGCATTTCATGTAATCAGCATAGTATTTTATCAATCAATCAATCAATCAATCAATCAATCAATCAATCAATCAATCAATTTATATGGCTGCCCATCTCAAATTCATGAGACTAGGTGGCTAACAATAATTAAAACAGCATAAAGACATAAAACAACAACAACATTGTGATTCTGGAGCTTACAGATAGTACTTTCAGCCAATCATTGCTTAGCCAGTAGCTGAGTGCCAAGAATGCCAGCCAGTGATCACTCACTCTCTGCTATAAACTTGCCAATCACTGAGTTACCATCTCTTAAATTAATAAACATCTCTTCTTCTTCCTTCACAAAAGAGACAAGCAGAAGCTTCACTAGCAGCCAAACAGGAAATGGAGCTAGGAGGCTAAATGAAACAGGACATAAGAAGTGAAGATATTAATTTAATTCATAATTGAAGCTTGGGAAGGGGAAAAAACTGGTTTTGCAAGGTTAGTGAAGAACTAGATTATTTAGGAGTTTGCAAACCTTCAGTGGTGGTTTGAATTCAGATAATGTGATTGCGTATGTGTAGTAGTAGAAGTGGTAGAAAATTGTTGTGTGGTAGGACTCAATAAAGCTACCAGAGATCTTAGAATGATGACTCAGAACCTATTCTGAACATCATCCTAAGAATGCTCCCCTGTGATACTTACTACAACTTCATTCTTTGAAAGACACAATATTGGATCAGGATAAAGGGCAACAACACATCTGCCCATAAAAACTTATTAGCATTTAAATGGAGCCATCCAGGAAGAATAAAATTTCTACTTTTCACCTCATGGGGTTGTCTAGGTAACAGAAGAATACAGATGGGAAGGACAAGAGGTGTATTTTGCTGACTTCCAAATTGGAATATTATATAACAGGAGTAGTTATGCCAAACCGACAGAGCTATCACACTTTTTAGCATGCTGGGTTCATGTGTGTATGGGGCATCCTGTTCAAAATGTGTTTGTAAATAATTTTAAATTAGTATTGAGAAATCAGGGCTATGTTTTATATCTTTATTGTAGAGCTTCCTCAGTGGAAAGTAAATTAGAAAACAATTGCACTCTCTCTATTTAAGCGGAAATTGGGGCTCATTGGAATAATTTGCAGACTCCTAGAGTATTGTGGAAGTGAGCAGAAGGTTACTGTGACTAGCTGAGTATTTGGGCTTTCTCTTATTAGCTAAAGCTAGCAGCCTGGGATCCAACATACTGAGGTAATTTGCATACCCCTAGAATATTCTGAGAAGGGAGCAGAAGGTCACTGTGAGCAGCAGAGAAGTTGGATTTCAACTCATCAGCTCAAGCTATCATACAATGTACCTAATGGTGTGCAAAACTTAACAAATCAATCACCTTCCTCCTTTTTTTCCTCCCCCCCCCTTTCCCCCTGTAGCATATAGGATGTATCTTTTTTTGTTTTGTTCCTGTCCAAACCTAGTTGAAAACCACCAGTTACGGAGCACCTACGGGTCCAGAAGGCAGGCTTAATAGCTCTCAAAGCCAGGAAATTCTTCCCTGTTTCAAGTTTGGATCTTGCTTTTGAAAATTTCTACCCACTGGTGCTTGTCCTGCCAATGGACATTATGGAGAATAAATCCAGCCACTTATCTGGGATGGTCTGAGGATTCCTGCTCTGGGCAGGAGGTTGGAGTAGAAGATCTCCAAGGTTCCTTCCAACCTACAATCCTGTAATAATCCATGACTGGAATGCCCTATTTTCTTCAAGATTGCATATGCAATCCCTTTCAAGAGGTTGTGTTGACGGTATACTTAAATTTAATGTTAACATATAACTGACCAGTACTTTCTATGAAATGATCCAGACTAGTATTGCATAATTCAGTAGCACTTGTGCTGAGTCTATGATATATTCTTTCAATAATCTGTATTAGATGCTCTCAAAGTCCCCTAATATAGCAAAGGAGAATAACCCGTGATCCTACAAATGTTGGGATCAACCATTAGCCATGCTGGCTAGGTCTGATGGGGACTATAGTTCAACAAGCCTGAAGGCCAAATATTGCCCATCCGTAGTTTACTACTTTCCATAACCCTTCTTTTGTGTCAGTAGAGTACTCCGGTGGAGAAAGCACCCATGGATCTGAAACTAATGCTTTTGTGAGAATAAATGCTTGTTTTTGTTCATTGTAGCTAGGAATAAAATTAGAAATTAGAAATTGACAGGGGTAGCTAGTACTACAAATAACAGGGGAACAGGGGAGATACAATGTTAAGTACAGGCATAGATTTATCATTCATTTATTTTACCTTTAAAATGTAAAGGGTAAATGTATCCAATGTAAATAAATAACTTTTAAACAACATTTAGACTTTTATTTATCAGGGTTTGATAAGATTTTTTTTCAGCCAGCATGCTACTCATTTTTTCTATATTCTTTAGTTTTGTTTTGCAATGTATATAGGACATGGCAGCCAATAATAATTTGCATTGGAAAGCACTTTACTGTATCAGGAGCACACATTTCTAGAGGGTTGTCCACCTGGCACTTTCTGTTTAATGACTATATTATTTGGTGCTAAGTATCACATGATGCTCTTAACATCTCTTGCCATCTTTTACATTCTCTAGCATAACAATTTCTGGTAAATTCACATCATTAGGAGTCAACAGATAGGTTGCAGTTTCATAGCAACTTGTACAGTAAAGAAGTCCATTAACGTATCATTTAAAGTTTTGCAGAATTCCAAAGCCACTCTTCCATTAATTTGCTTACTTCATTCAGATATAAAGAAACGGCTTCATTTGCATTTTGATTTTGTATATAGATATACTGTAGATATATATATGTATGTATATAGTAGGGGCGTGGTGGCTTAGTGGGTAAGACACCAGGCTTGTCGATCGGAAGATCAGAGGTTCGAATCCCTAGCCCCGCGTGTCAGAGTGAGCTCCTGCATTAGCCCCAGCTCTTGCCAACCTAGTGATTTGAAAGCATGCAAATACAAGTAGATTAATAGGTACCACTTCAGTGGGTAGGTAACAGCGTTTTGCATGCATCATGCCGGCCACATGACCGCGGAAGCATCTTCGGACAACGCTGGCTCTTCGGCTAACAAACGGAGATGAACACTGGCCCCTAGAGTCGGACACGACTGCAGAAATGTGCAGGGGGAACCTTTACCTTTTTATACTTTAGATATACTGTAAACACTAGTGACTTTGAGGTGCTGTGATTTTGTAGGATATTCTCCATTTCATATTGCATATTGGCTGATGAAATGGGAAGCTGTTGTGTAATGCATTGCATTTTAATCCTAATTACCTTCAGCAAGACTGCTACCTTTTTCTCATAAGATATCCCATTAGCCATTCCATATTGGTCCAATATCTCTATGTAAGTATTCCAGTCCTCCAGAGAGCAATAAAAAACCACATTTTCCCCAAGCAGACAATGATTTTAATTTCTTTCCACTGACTACTTACCTCTTAGTTTCACTTTCTGTTAACCTACTAGTTATTAAACTAAATTAAGGCTTTTTCATTTTATACTGGGATAGGCAATCTTCATAAGTCGAAAAGTCACATGCCCAAACCTTTAAAATCTAAGTATCACTAATACAGCCTATTTCCAGATTTCCAATTCATTGCTTCTTTTGCACTGCCATACTGCTGACCCCTGCCATACTTTGCGTTCCTGACCTTCCAATAATCTAATTTAGAAAGATTAGAAGCTACAGCATTCAAATGCCAGATTAAACTATGGTTTGTTGAATAAAGGAAATGGGCTGGATTTGCACAATATGCTAAGCCGCAAACTATGATTTGCAAGCCACAGTGGCTAGTTTTATTTAATGTGCAAAGCCAAAATTAAGCAAAACATATGATGGTTTAGGGTGTTGTGAACTATACCTGATTCAAGTCAGACTATCAGTCCATCTAGCTCAGTATTGCCCACACTGAGTGGTTTGTTAACTGAGCCACACCAGTCAAGCACATGAATTGCACTAAACCATAAACCATATGTTTTGGTTACATTCCATGTTGAATACACCACACACTCTATGGAAAGTATTTGGATGTAGTTAGTGCAAAATGCTACTGCTAGGCTGCTAACTGTTGCATAATATCCATACTATAGAAAGTGAAATGGTTGTCAGTTGATTACCAGGTACAATTCAAGGCGTGAGTCTTGGCTTTAACACCATAATAATTTAATACCTGTGTATTTGAAAGACAGGCTATCCTGTTCAAACATGTCTGGCCATAAGATCTTCAGAAGAAAGCCTTTAGAAGATGTCCTTCCTGACACAAGGCAGAGGACTTTTTCATGTATTACATTAGCCTTACGAGGTAGTCCAGACAAGACGCACACCCAGAAGTACTAGCTCTATCTTTATTATAAGGTTACATTAACAGAATCTTGCAAGTCTGAAAGTACATCTCTCGCCCCTGGCTTTTACAGTCCAAAAAACTAGGGAGGGCTCTTCTGAGACATTTGCCATGCCCCCTTCCTTCTGTGGCCTCAGCTGCCTCTTTTCTGACCATTGTCTAGTCTGCAGCTCTTCCTCCTGTCCCCATGGTCATTCCCACGTACCGTTACATCTTGTTTTATCACTGTGTATGATTTCAATTTTTTTGTATTCTATCAGTCATCTTAGATGTTTGCCTTAGCAGAAAGATGGGGTATAAATACATAACTAATATGGAGAAACCCTAACCATGTACCCTAATAAAATCAGTGGACTCTTTGTGCCTCTGGGTAATAATACTTACTGCTCCTTGGGGTGAGCTATACATACCAATAGTTATCCACACACCTATGGCTACCTTTCTGCAAAAGATCATAACTGCAGTCTTGGTCTCAAGTCACATCTGCAAGATAGCATCTCTTCTTAAACTTCAGTACATTTCATGTACATTGCAAACCACTAGTGACATCTTTGAATTCTATTTCTGTCAATGTTGGCTAACTCTCTTGGAGCCACTCATATCTTACAACCCATTTTTATTGTTCTTGTGTTGTAGCTTTTATCAGTGTTTTCCCCAAATTCTGGGTCAGATCATCCTGTTTTGTTCTGTTTTTCCCAGTACAACCTGGCCGTAGTAGATTTCAGACAGAAGTCTTTCCTATCGCAGACCTATCTGGTGATGTCATGGATTGAAGTTAGGAGCTTTTATATTATACTTTGGATCTATAGCTCTTCCCTTGAAGTTTTAGGATTAGTAACAAAACGAAACAGCTTAACTTTTCAAAAGTCTTGCCTAGCATTCTGCATCCTAATACCTTGTCTTACGATATGATAAAGAAAGCTAGTGCTCCATACCCCTAGTGGAAAATAAAGGATATGAAGAAAACAAGTCGCATGTGGCCCTGCATTGCAGTACATTCTGCCTATCAAAGATAACCCACAGCTGCAAAAACACTTGTACTATTCTTGATACCTGCACGTGTTGAACCATATTGTTTACAAGATTCTCTGAAAGATAAAGAGGTGAATGAAATAATTTGTTTTTTAAGTGACAAAATGCTGAATGCTTGCTCATTTTTCTGGCACTTAAGAATGCAGAAATATGACTGCCAAAATCAATCTGGTTACTCACAGGTACAAATGAAATCAAATGCCATTACACGCTAATTATTTAGATAATGCAGTGTGACTCTAAATTAATCACAAGGCTTGTTACTAAGCTGTATCATATGTTGTGAGTTCAAGGTTTGCTCAAGGAATAACATGTTTTTTTCCATTCTGTTGGAAGCCCATCACTTTGTACTTTCCTTTCACCGGTAGCCTTAGGCACTAAAGAATAACTTCTCCCTGGGGGCTTCTTGGGCTAATAAGTTTGTTTGAAAAAAGTTTTGGCTGTCCAGCAGCTTGTGCTAGTTTGTTCCTGCAGCTATACTTCAGAAGCAAGAGCTTAAGAGGAAACTATTTCTGCCTAGAGCAGTGTTTCTCAACCTTAGCAACTTTAAGATGTCTGGACTTCAGCTCCCAGAATCCCCAAGAAGTCCAGACATCTTAAAGTTGCCAAGGTTGAGAAACACTGACCTAGAGTATCTCTCCCTGACATAGTAGCACTTCATTTGCATTTTTTAAAATATATCACAATATTCAAATTGTTCTGAAATCTGCAATCTTTTAGAAAGAACTATGTTCTTTAGAAAGAACTATGACCCCTTCATGGATCACTGCCTTGTCCCCTTCATGGATCACTGCCTTGTCGTGGCGAAGGGGCTTGCGTAACTCAATGAAGTCAGGTCAAGAAGAACAGGTCATGACGGAGAGTTCTGACAAAACGTGGTCCACTGGAGGAGGGAATGGCAAACCACTCCAGTATCCTTGCCAAGAAAACCCATGGACAGTATCAAAAGGCTAAAAGATATGACGCCGGAAGATGAGCCCCTCAGGTCGGAAGGTGTCCAAAATGCTACTGGGGAAGAGCGGAGGGCAATTCCGAGTAGCTCCAGAAAGTGTGAAACGGCTGGGCCAAAGCCGAAAGGACGCTCAGTTGTGGATGTGTCTGGAAGTGGAAGGAAAGTCCGATGCTGTAAAGAACAATATTGCATAGGAACCTGGAATGTAAGAACTATGAATCAAGGTAAGCTGGATGTGGTCAAACATGAGATGACAAGATTGAACATCGACATATTGGGAATCAGCGAACTAAAATGGACAGGAATGGGCGAATTTAATTCAGGAGACCATTATATATACTACTGTGGGCAAGAATCCCTTAGAAGAAATGGAGTAGCTCTCATAGTCAATAAAAGAGTGGGAAAGGCAGTACTGGGGTACAACCTCAAAAACGACAGAATGCTTTCAGTTCGAATCCAAGGCAAACCATTCAACATCACAGTGATCCAAGTCTATGCCCCAACCACTGATGCCAAAGAAGCTGAAGTTGACCGGTTCTATGAAGACCTACAACACCTTCTAGAACTAACACCAAAAAAAGATGTCCTTTTCATCATAGGGGACTGGAATGCTAAGGTAGGAAGTCAAAAAATAACCGGAATAACAGGCAAGTTCGGCCTCGGAGTACAAAATGAAGCAGGGCAAAGGCTAATAGAGTTTTGTCAAGAGAACACGCTGGTCATAGCAAACACTCTTTTCCAACAACACAAGAGACGACTCTACACGTGGACATCACCAGATGGTCAATACCGAAATCAGATTGATTATATACTTTGCAGCCAAAGATGGAGAAGCTCTATACAATCAGCAAAAACAAGACCTGGAGCTGACTGTGGCTCAGATCATGAGCTTCTTATTGCAAAATTTAGGCTTAAATTGAAGAACGTAGAGAAAACCACTAGACCAATCAGGTATGACCTAAATCATATCCCTTATGAATATACAGTGGAGGTGAGGAATAGATTTAAAGGATTAGATCTGGTAGACAGAGTGCCTGAAGAACTATGGATGGAGGTTCGTAACATTGTACAGGAGGCAGCAACTAAAACCATCCCAAAGAAAAAGAAATGCAAGAAAGAAAAGTGGCTGACTGATGAGGCTTTACAAATAGCTGAGGAAAGAAGGGAAGCAAAAGGCAAGGGAGAAAGGGAAAGATATAAACAACTGAATGCAGAATTCCAGAGAATAGCAAGGAGAGATAAGAAGGCCTTCTTAAATGAACAATGCAAAGAAATCGAGGAAAACAATAGAATGGGGAAGACTAGAGATCTCTTCAAAAAAATCGGAGATATCAAGGGAACGTTTTGTGCAAAGATGGGCATCATAAAGGACAAAAAAGGCAGGGACCTAACAGAAGCAGAAGAGATTAAGAAGAGGTGGCAAGAATACACAGAAGAACTATACAAGAAAGATCTTAATATCCCTGATAAATACGATGGTGTGGTCACTGACCTTGAGCCGGACATCCTAGAGAGTGAAGTCAAGTGGGCCTTAGGAAGCATTACTAACAACAAAGCTAGCGGAGAAGACAGTATCCCAGCTGAGCTATTTAAAATCCTAAAAGATGATGCTGTTAAAGTGCTGCACTCAATATGCCAACAAATTTGGAAAACTCAACAGTGGCCACAGGATTGGAAAAGGTCAGTTTACGTTCCAATTCCAAAGAAAGGCAATGCCAAAGAATGTTCAAACTACCGTACAATTGCGCTCATTTCACATGCCAGCAAGGTTATGCTCAAAATCCTACAAGCTAGGCTTCAGCAGCATGTGAACCGAGAACTACCAGAAGTGCAAGCTGGGTTTCGAAGAGGCAGAGGAACTAGAGATCAGATTGCCAACATTCGCTGGATCATGGAAAAAGCAAGAGAGTTCCAGAAAAACATCTACTTCTGCTTCATTGACTACGCTAAAGCCTTTGATTGTGTGGATCACAACAAACTGTGGCAAAGTCTTAAAGAGATGGGAGTACCAGACCACCTTACCTGTCTCCTGAGAAACCTGTATGCGGGTCAAGAAGCAACAGTTAGAACCGGACATGGAACAACCGACTGGTTCAAAATTGGGAAAGGAGTACGACAAGGCTGTATATTATCACCCTGCTTATTTAACTTATATGCAGAGTACATCATGAGAACTGCCGGGCTGGATGAATCACAAGCCGGAGTTAAGATTGCCGGGAAAAATATCAACAACCTGAGATATGCAGACGATACCACCCTAATGGCAGAAAGTGAAGAGGAACTAAAGAGCCTCTTGATGAGGGTGAAAGAGGAGAGTGCAAAAGCTGGCTTGAAACTCAACATTAAAAAAACCCAGATCATGGCATCTGGTCCCATCACTTCCTGGCAAATAGAAGGGGAAGAAATGGAAGCAGTGACAGATTTTATTTTCTTGGGCTCCAAGATCACCGCAGACAGTGACTGCAGCCATGAAATTAAAAGACGCTTGCTCCTTGGGAGGAAAGCTATGGCAAACCTAGACAGCATATTAAAAAGCAGAGACATCACCTTGCCGACAAAGGTCCGTATAGTTAAAGCTATGGTTTTTCCAGTAGCAATGTATGGCTGTGAGAGTTGGACCATAAGGAAGGCTGAGCGCCGAAGAATTGATGCTTTCGAGCTGTGGTGCTGGAGAAGACTCTTGAGAGTCCCTTGGACTGCAAGGAGGTCAAACCAGTCAATCCTAAAGGAAATCAACCCTGACTGCTCATTGGAAGGACAGATGCTGAAGCTGAAGCTCAAATACTTTGGCCACCTAATGAGAAGAGAGGACTCACTGGAAAAGACCCTGATGCTGGGAAAGACTGAGGGCAAAAGGAGAAGGGGACGGCAGAGGATGAGATGGTTAGATAGCATCACCGATGTAACGAACATGAATTTGAGTAAACTCCGAGAGACAGTGGAGGACAGGAAGGCCTGGCGTGCTATGGTCCATGAGGTCACGAAGAGTCGGACACGACTGAACGACTGAACAACAACATGTTTCGTTACCCTTCTTTTTTTGTCTTTAAGCACTTTGTCTCCTGTAGAATTATTTTCCAGCTGGAAAGTATGGGAGTTACAGTCTAACATATCTGAGAGCATCAAATTGGGGAAGCCTGCTATAGAGGAATTGAGGCAATATCTTTGCTAGTGGAATCATGGATTCACTTTCTCAGAGAGTATTGTAACCTTATCGTGCGTTGTGGATATTCCCTGCCACATAATTCTGTCACAAGAGTATCTTATCCCTGAACGTCAGTTCCTGAGCCGCTGTCTTTCCGTTTCCATCAAATGTTCCCTATTCTTGTGACAAAGTGATGTACCAGGAACAGCAATGGCTCCAAATGAAGCCATTCTTTTGACAAAGATAGAGAGACTGTAATGAGAACAGAAAATGGCACAAAATCAATTCACACTCATGACAACTTTAAGATTGTAATGAGGACAAGAAAAACAGTCTGAAATTTATCAATTCTTATGACAACCTTGTGGCAGTAATGAAAGCAGCAAATGGTATGAAATTGGTCCACTCTTGGGATTGACACTGAAACAAAACCAAAAAATAGCATTATGCTTATCTGTCCTTCTCACAACCCTGAGAGTGCCACAAGAATGGATGAGGTTAGGAAAATTAATCCATTCCAGTTAGAAACAATCAGCGTGTAGTTAAGAGTCACACATTATGTTAAAAAGCAATGAAACTGAGGATTTGCTCCTAACTACCCCTAAGAGCAGTTAAACCAGTGGAAGTGATTTTGGGATTTTAAATACAGTTACAGTATACTTTCAGTATAATATCATTTTAAAAAGCAACAGCATGGCAGGAAATGGAGAAGCAAAGAATATTTTGCTGCATTCATCAGATACACGGTCATTTGGATTGATTAAAAAATGGAATTGACATGTTAATACATACTTCCTGTGTGTGTGTGTGTGTGTGTGTGTGACTTCCTGTGTGTGTGTGTGTGTCTGTACATACACACACACTTGCCAGTAAAAGTCAAGTGACTAAAAGCAAAGGTATCCAAGGTTAATACAGTGCTCCAGTGACTTCTCCAATATAAAGTGCAGAAGATAAGAGAGGTGCAGCTGTAGGACTGCAGTTTTTCATAGTTTCAGAATGCATGACTGCCCAGGCCTGCTTCTCTCCCATAACTAAAGCTGAAACCAACAAAGTGTGCATAAGTCAATTAAGTTGTCATAATTGTTTGGAGATAGCTTGTACTTAACTAAGTTACAGCCCCAACACAGGTCTATCCTATTAAAGCCGGGGAATGGTTCTTTAAGTATTCTAAAGCATTACTTGGGAGAAGACAGTAGAGGAAGGTCATTGGAGCTAATAAAAAGCATGGGCAAAGGTCACTGTCCTTTTAAGTCAGCTATACCAAGGCTGTTCACTGTCAAAATCAATAGTACTGTTCTAGTGGTATGTGACCTGAGAATTGCAACTGCTGGAAAGGATCTGTTTTGGGGCCACAGTTCAGCAGAGAACACATCCTTTGAATGTAGATGTTCCCCCTGTTTAGCTGTAGTCATCTCCAGGTATTGTTAAGAAATACAGTCATGATTCAGGATAGAAAAGTGAGCTATGGGCCCATGACTTGATATAAGGCACTTAGCTTCCTATGGATAATAATATACTAGTTATCTCTGATACTGATTCACTTTAAACATCTTGCTAAGTTATGGTTAGTTCAACTGTGGTTTGTTGAAAAAGATCCCAATTGTCTGAATTCACAGTCTGTCAAGCTGGCCAGTGACTTTCATTGGAATTCAGGACAGAGCAGAAAGGGAAGAAAACAGTTGTGTGCCTCACGCTGATGATTTGCCCCTTGTGTGCTTCTCCGACTCCAGGGTTAAACCACAGTACAAAACTAGGAACAGGACAGAAGGAATCTCTTTGGAACATCCTGCAATCGTACTTAAGAATAATAAAAGTGCTAAGTTGTTTAGCCCTTGGTTTACCCAAATGACACTAACTGCCAAGGAGGAACATCAGTAAGCATGTGTGGTTGTGTGTGAAATAGAGACACTCTGAACTTAATACTTCTTTTGTTGGTAATATGTATTGCTACATTTACTTCAAAATATGATAAGCTGATCTTGTTTCATTTGAGGATCTTCCTATTCAATCTGCTGAATTAAACCCTGGATTTAAAGCCTTACTCTGATGGCATTACTGCAACCACCACAAACTTAGTTAGTTTTGCATAAGCATGGCTTCAGGGGGAGGGGATATATTTTATGTTGCTTTTGTTTGTTTAGTTGTGTTTCCTTATTGTTTCTCATGCCATCAAAAAGGAAAGGGCAGAGCTCAGTACCTTGTAATTGACAAGTATGTAGGTATATTAACAGGAACTAGATCATCAATTTAGTTTTCAAACTGTATTCCTAGGAACTAGAGTGCTATCAACGAAACTGTTGGAGAGTCTTTCCAAAGATACAATGTCTATCTTGTTGCCCTCCCCTTTGCCCTGGGTACACAGAAAAATCTCATCTGACTTGAGCTCGGCTCATCCATGGAATGTTCTTGGCAATAATATGGAAGTCATTTGCTGTTGTCTTCTTCTGGGATGTTTTTCCAGCTTCCTAATCTGTCCTACTGACCTAGGATTTCCTGCTGCCTAGTAATATTGTGTTTCAAATTGCAGTAAGAGAATTGTTAGGCGCAACCAACATGAGAGGAGACATCCCAAATAAAGTAATGACGATATTTGGAAACCACCTAATTTCTTGCAACACTTGACGTTCTTTAGCAAACATGCATGGGTTGCTTTGTTTTTGAAAACAAAACAAATTTATGTGGAAGTTAATATCCCTAAAGTAGACTCATATATCTAGACTGAGAAATGTTAACAGCATGAACTCTCAATGTATACAGAATTAGAAGCTGGAATGTAGACCTAACTACAATTTATATAGTGTTACAATATTTCTGAGCAAGTAACAGAGTACATGTATGGTGGGTAGATGGGTAGGCCTTCTTTAGTTTTTAGTTTTAGTTTTATAATGGGCCTGCTGGTTTTCATAGAAATTTTATAAAGAAATGATATGTCTATGGTGGAAATAGTCCAGCTACTGCCTCCGATCTCTCCTTGCCTTTTCTGATCACACCTCTGATTTATAGTTTATCGGTCACTTGCCAATTTTTAATAAGACCAGCCAGCACATGAGACAGGAAGAAAAAGAAACAGGGACCGCTTTTGGGTATGGGGAAGAAAAGAGAAAGAAAGAAAGAAAGAAAGAAAGAAAGAAAGAAAGAAAGAAAGAAAGAAAGAAAGAAAGAAAGAAAATGTTTCAGTGTTACAATGATTGTTTCCCCAGTGCCAGCTTTATGCCTTTCCCTAATGTGCTTTTCCAGGAACAGTTTTCAAATGAGAAGTTACGGCTGCTTTTCTGATTGAAACAAACTAGTGTTGATTGCTGATCAGCCATCTGTAAAGGAGGGCATCTCAGGAAGGATATGAGCTAATGAAAAAATGGGCCTGATTTGAAAGTGTGACGTGCTTCATGCCACAGGCCAGTCTGAGTGGCATGAGATTATATCTGTGCAAGTGAGAGGTAGATTGAGAATAAGTAACTTCTGTCTTAAAGATTAAATGGCAAATTTGCTATTAAACGTGAAAGACATAAAATGGAATTAACGCTTTGAGGTTGTTAGCTGTGGTTAAATACACTCTGGAAATGGCACTTCCACCCTGTCACTTACACTGTCAAATGGCACCAACTCCTCATTGTGGCTCAATTAATACTCATTTAGGAGTATCAATTAAAGAAATGAGAAATGAAATCCTGACCCTCCGCAGCCACCTTCATATTGCCCACTCTGGAAGGTGCATTTCTTGTGGCATTAGTTCTCCCTGTGACCTTTGGAACTGGTAAAATATTATTGATGAAATCATTAGGTTTCTTGGTAACCAATTGATAATTCTCCTCGAGGTTGCTTGGTGCTGATGATATTACCCTGCTGTAACTAGGAGACAAATGCTTGCATGGAAGGATATAGGGTTTGCTAAGTGATATTGCTGTTGTGTCCGGCATTTTTATAAATACTCAAGGCACAATTAAATTTGTAGTGACTGCAAATTGAAGGTAAAAAATAAATCACTTCAAAATGTACCAGTATATGTGATATTTAATTCTGTATTTCATCTACTCATGTCTGTTTGTTGGGTTGATGCTATGTAAAAATGACCTGAGATGCAAAATCTAAAAATAGTTAATTCATAACCATATCCCCTTAACAAAACATGATGGGGAGAGTTACATCTGTCCCCATTGTCATGGTCAGATCACGCCCTGTTGGCCTTGAGATTCTCTTATGCCGCACTCCACCGCAGGAAGGCAGGACCCATTAGATTGGTCCAAACCTGGCGACTGATGGACCCGGCAGGGTTCCAGAGGGAGCTAGGGGTTATACCCGAGGATCTGCTGCATGGTCCAGCAGAGACCCTGGCCGCAGCCTGGAATAGGGAGGTGGCTGGGGCCTTGGACAGTATTGCGCCTGTGCGACCTCTCTTGCCCCATTCAACCCGACACTCCCCGTGGTTCACGGAGGAGCTGAGGGTTTTGAAGAGGGTTAAGAAATGTCTAGAGCGCCGCTGGAGGAAGACAAAGACCGAATCTGACCGAACACAAGCTAAAGCCACTATTAAGGCCTACCTTGTGGCGGTAAGAGTGGTGAAACATCAATATTTCTCCGCTCTTATTGCATCTGCAGAATGCCGCCTGACTGCCCTGTTTAAGATCACTCGATCCCTTTTGGGGAGGGTGGGCCCAGTGACCTACCTACAGGGCCATGCGGAGGCATGTTCTGAGCATCTGCAGGATAAAATCGCTCAGATCTGTTCCGAGTTGGACTCCAAGCATGAGGCATGCTCTGGGAAGATACCGAGGGAATGTACTTACCTAGTTATCTGGGAACAGTTTGATCCTGTTGGACCAGAGGAATTGGACAGGATCCTCCGGACTGTAAATGCCACCACTTGTCATCTAGACCCATGCCCCTCCTGGCTGGTGAAGGCAGCCTGGGAGGTGACATGTGCTTGGGTCCAGGTGATGGTTAATACATCTTTGAGAGAGGGGGTGTTTCCAGCTGCCTTTAAGGAGGCACTGGTGCACCCCCTTCTCAGGAAACCATTGTTGGACCCTACTGTGCTGGACAATTTTTGTCCAGTCTCCCACCTCCCCTTTTTGGGGAAGGTGGTTGAGAAGGTGGTGGCGTTGCAACTGCAGTAGATTCTGGATGAAACAGATTATCTAGACCCATTCCAGTCAGGATTCAGGCCTGGATATGGAACAGAAAATGCATTGGTTGTGCTTATGGATGATCTCTGGCAGGAGCGGGATGGGGGCAGTGCATCCATCCTGGCTCTTCGTGACCTCTCAGTGGCCTTCGATACCATCGACCATGGTATCCTTTTGGGGCGGTTCTGGGAATTGGGGGTGGGTGGCGTGGTTTTGTGTTGGTTCACCTCCTTCCTCTGGGGTCGGTCCCAATCGGTGGTGATAGGGAGTGAGAGATCCGACCCTCAACCCCTCCTTTGTGGGGTGCTGCAGGGTTCAGTTCTCTCTCCTCCTATTCAACATCTACATGAAACCACTGGGTGAGATCATCCGTCACCACGGGATGAGGTGTCATCAGTATGCTGATGATACCCAATTATACATCTCTGTCCTAGGTGAAGTAAGTGACTGCCCTCTCTCGATGACTGGGGGGGTCTGGATGGGGAACAACTCATGCCCTGGTCATCTCCCATATAGACTATTGCAATGTGCTCTACATGGGGCTACCCTTGAAGAGTATCCAGAAGCTTCAGATGGTCCAGAATGCGGCTGCACAGGCAATTGTGAATCCCCTGTGGGGGAGATGGCGCGGTGATAAAAGTCTAATAAATAAAATAAATAAATAAATTCTTGGTGCCCCAAGATCGGCACATGTGACACCATTACTACGCAAACTGCATTGGGTGCCAGTTTGCTTCCGGGTCCAATTCAAGGTGTTATCACCTTTAAAGCCCTACATGGTATGGGTCCAGGTTACCTGAGGGACCGTCTCATCCCCATGACATCGACCCGTCCCACCCGGTCATGCAGAGAGGGCATGCTACGGACCCTGTCTGTAAGAGAATTTCTCTTGGCGGGGTCCAGGAAGCGGGCCTTCTCTGCAATGTCTTCCACCCTCTGGAACATCCCCATCACTCCTGACCTTCCGGAAGAACCTGAAGACTTAGCTCTTCCATCTCACTTGGGGCGGGAAGGGGAGTAGTTATTCTTGGGGTGGCTGGCATCTTAGAGCTCTCCTCACTGAATTAGATATTTTATGGCCACTTGGATTTTATATTTTTATTTATATTTATATTTACTTTTATATTTATATTTGGTAATTTTGTATTTATATTTTAGATGTTATTTATGCTTATTGTTTTAATGTGCTTGTTATTGTAAACTGCCCAGAGTCCCTCTTTTTGGGGGAGATGGGCGGTGGCAAAATTTGAAAAACAAACAAACAAACAAACAAACAAACAAATAAATAAATGATGGGTCCCAGCTCCTAATGGGCATATTCAGGGCTCCAGCTAATCTGGGGTAGAAGCTTTGCTCTATTCCAGAGTTTCTTAAACTTGGCAACTTTAAGACGTGTGGACTTCAATTCCCAGAATTCCCCAGCCAGCTGACTGGGGAATTCTGGGAATTGAAGTCCACACATCTTAAAGTTCCTAAGTTTGAGAAACACTGCTTTATTCAGATCTTAAAGAGAAGCTTGACTTTCTGAACTGGAAAAAGGGAGAAGGATGCAGTTGTCCTTTCCTGTTGCAACCTTGGCGCACTGCGCTGTGCAGCGTTAAAGCGCTTGGCTTCAGAGCAGACTGTGATCTTGAACCTGAAATTTTTCATGGGTATCTATGGGTAAGGTTTGCAGAAAAGAGAAAGGAAAGGGAAACACCTGCCTATATTTATCTGATTTATACCCTCACCTTCCCAAACTGGAAACTTAGCTACATAAAGTGTGGGACGATATGTACTCACTAACCTAATATGCAGTCCTAATATCCTCTCTGAGGTACTGTTGTGGTGTTAGGGTCTCAGGACAACCTTTCCCTGTCCCACTTCCTCCCTCCCTCCCTCCCTCCCTCCCTCCCTTCCTTCCTTCCTTCCTTCCTTCCATCCATCCATCCATCCATCCATCCATCCATCCATCCATCTTCAGATGGACTATGGCTCAACTGCTCTCAACCTCCTAAAGGTCTTAGAAGTCCATGGAACTCAGATGCTGATAATATTTCTTCATGGTGTCTGGGCTCCATAAACAATGCAGTGCAGTACTCACCCCAGTATTTTTAAAGATGGGAGTTAATGGCCACAAAATGTGCATCCCTGATTGTACAGTGATAATCTAACCCCAGAAAAGGAGTAACATGGAACTATATGAAATTGAAAAAGAAATGATATATAGAGAATGACAATATGTTAGCCTGTGGGTAGATTTTTTTTAAAAAATATTATTCCTTTTGACCTCGGTAAATCTTTGCCATTTTTCAGCTTTGCAAAAGCATTGTCTTTTATCCCAAAATCAAAATGATGCCATAATGCTCTTCTTGAACTAAATAACCTGTATATAATAAATATAGCAGATTATTTTGGATATTTTAAGTCAATGTCTAATATTTCCCAGGCTTTAGACTTGGAAAAAATGAGGAAAAAAAAATTCCCCGCTACAGTGAGCACCACCAGGTTTAATGAGTCAGGCTTTGTGGGGTCAGGATGTGGTTTGAGTTTTTAATATTATTTTAAATCTATATTTTTATGTTGTAAGCTCTGGATTTTGTTCCACCGTTTGAAATGCTAGCTTCTTTGCCTTGCCAAGTGTTGTTGTGGGTTTTATTTGTTTAAATGACTGACATTCAGGGCTGGAAAAAGGAATTAGAACAACTGTACTTTTTCATGCGCAACCTGAACTTTGGCTGAGTAGCCAACTGATTGGTCCCAAAGAGGAGACCGTTCCTTCTGGTATCTCTTTATTAGAGAGGATATGCAAGCAAGCCTGAATTCACCCTGGGTATGTGAGCGTTGAGTCTTGCTAAGTGCGCTGTCTTGGAATTGCCTGTGGTTTTGCAGCCCATTTGCCAGACCACCCAGTTCGATGTTTTGAGTAAATGCACAGGTTTAAGCAAGTGCTGTCAAAAGCAGCAAGGCAGTTTCTCAGCTCTTGAGAGGAACAGCCTATTGGCTGCAGGGCTGTACATTATCTCAAGTGCACAGTACAGCTGTAAAAAAGTGTAGGCAAACTTTGGTGGAGGTAGCCATTATTAGCAAGAAAAGTAACTGTTAAAAAGGGAGACAGAAATAGTTTATAATTGTTGGAACAAAGTTGGTAAGGCTTATTTATGGTTGGTTCCTTGTGGAAACACGAGTGCTTTGTTGCTAATGGCCATCTTTGAATGGGAATATGAAAATAATTGGCTGTTTCCCAGCTGCTCTTCCTTTCATTTCTCATAGTAACTTTTGTAAGAAGAAAAGCATAAAAAATATGAAGGTGAAACTTAAAAATGTATATGAATGTTCTTTGATCAGACAGAGAGACAGCTAATGAACCAAAGGAAACACAGTATTTCCTTTGCTGGCATTCAATCAGGCTTATAATGACACTTCTTAGAATAAGAGAGTCACAGTGAAATCTCTTGCTTAACTCTCCTCATTACTTATCATTTGGAAAATGAAAGCTTTTCTTTTTCTTTTCAATCCTATGTCTATATGCAGGACTCAGTGTCATGTTACATGACTTTCCTTGGACCATAATTTTTTGGGGCTGGCATTATTGGGGGATTATGATAAATTTAAATTGCTCATCCTCCCAAGGAAGATTGGGTAAGCAACAAAGTTAATGCTCAGGTCTAAAGGTAAAGCTGCACAGCATTTTGATCCTTTGGCAAATGGCAATACTAATTGTATTATGATGATTATATTACATTCACTTCCCAATGGGCAGACATTCTCTGGCTGGTTTACAAACACAAAATCTCAAATGAAAACTGATCAAAGAATAAAACTGGTATAAACAATAATACCCCCCCCCCGCCCAATATCTATAATGGATAGAATTTAGCCTGGCAGCTAAAAATGTGCAGTGAAGAACCCAGCAACTGTGCTTAATGAGAACATTCCATGGACAGGAGGTACTTTTGTGGACATCTGAACTAGGACTACAGCTTTCCAAGATGGTCCTAATACAAGTTGCAGTATTATGGACAGCCAAGAAAACGAACAAATGGATCATTGAACAAATCAATGCAGAGTTCTCACTCAAGGCACAAATGTGGTGGATGGACTCAGGCTTAAATTGTCCTACGTCAGACACATTATGAGAAGACCTAGCTCTCTGGAGAAGGCTCTAATGCTGAGAAAGGTGGAAGGAAAGAGAAGAGGATGACCAGCAGCAAGGTGGATGGACTCAGTTACAGTGGCAATAAGTGTGCGGTTGGAAGAGCTGAAAGACCAGGTTAGGCACAGATAATCATGGAGAAAATCTATCTATGTGATCACTAAGAGTCAACACCAATTTTATGACACATAATCAACCAATCAATGGGAAAAGGCACACTTTCAGACAGTCTAGTTTTTAGATTTTAAAAGTCAACATCTGCATTTTATACAAGGTTATATGCATTGTTCAATAATAAGAGAAAGATAAAGTCTCCTCCCAGTCAGTCTCGACTTTATGGGCATCTTCATGCAGTTTCTTGGCAACAGGATGGAAGTTGTTTACCACTGCTAATTTGGAGGATATTTTTCAACTTTCCAATCTAGCCTACAGCCATACAATTCTTTAGCACTCAGGCCCAATCTGACTCATCTTTAAAGTCAAGATAGGGGCTGTCAACTGCTTAGGTGGTGGTGATAGTAATGATGATGATAATGGAAAATTTACACTCTTTTCAGAATCAGAATAAAACCACAGTTTCAGTTTGTTAGGTTTCTCTATAACAGAGCTTTCCAAACTGTGTGTCGCGACACAAAAGTGTGTCGCCACACACAGCGTGGTGTGTCGCCACACCACCCGGAAGTGGCAGCGTGCGTGTGCACGGCGGCAGTGGTAGCGGTAGCGGCGCGGGATCAGTGCTTCTGTGTTTTAGCGGAGGCCGCCGCCGCCGCCATGCACACGCGCGCTGCCGCATGCCCCCCACACCGCCGCCGTGTGTGCGTGCGCCGCCACCCCCCACGCCACCGCCATGCACGCGTGCACCGCTGCCGCGCCGCTGCCGCCATTCGTGTGTCGCCAGCGGCGCCACTTTGGAAAGCCCTGCTCTATAACATCACCAAAGGCTAGTTTACTTTATGGCAAATAATAGCTGCTAAAGGTTTATACTTCAGCTTGGCCTCCCTCTTTGAGTAAAATCTGATTTGATCTAAATGTTCTAAGACAACACCTGCCAGGTCAACAGATGGTATGAAATTAATTCACATATTATCAATTCAAACTTGCTTAAAATAACTTTCACATTTCTCTTATGCCAACCTTTGCAAATTGTGGCACTCCAGAATTGTCCTGCTAGCATTGTCAAAGGCCATACTCCTTTTGATTTCATACTTGAAATCTGAAAACTGAAGTCCAACTCATCCAGAGAAAACCTGATGGGTGAAGGTTCTCTTAGCACTCTCTATGAAAGAGGTCTTTGTGTAATGGGCTGGGAGAGTAACCTTGGAGGACAGGAGGAAGAGTCACAGCCAAGGCAAGTGACAAGTTGGACAAGAGGTATCTCAGGTTGGACAAGAGATATCTCAGCCCACAGAAGGAATGGGGATGGAGAAAGCATCTCAGAAGGGACCCTCCCTAGTTCTCTGGAAAGTAAAGGCAAGGGAGGGGAGAAGTGCTTTCAGGCTTGCAAGATTCTGTTAATGTAACCTTACAATAAAGGTAGTGTTAGTACTCATGGTTTTCGTTTCTTGTCTGTATATCGCAAAGGGTTGACACTTTGTGAAAGTATATCCAGATGGATATTCAAATACTAAACACTAAGAAGTCCAGTTTTAAAACCAATTCTTAATTTGTAACTTAGCACAGCATATTTTATGTAATATAACATTGGGAAAACTCCTTGTAAGATTTTCATTGATAAAAATCTGCAATGGTCTTAATCATTTGAGATTTCCCAAGAATTGTCTGATTTTCAGTAAACATCTATCTATATTTTAGGCACTTCCAACCTCAAATTTATGAATGGAAGTAGAATCATGTCCACGTGTATCTGTGTGCCAGAACGGTTTGTCTTAGCTGAAGAGAAACTGAGCATACCATTGTGAATTGTGTAAAAAGTTATGGAAATATTGTTGGAAATAATGCTTCAAGGATTCCCAATTTCATGGAAAGGGTACCATTTCTTTATACAACTACACCATCACGGACTCTTTTCAGATATTTAAAACAAATATATGGTCTTGTAAAGAATGTGCAAATGCATACAGATTTGTTGTCAGGGGAAGAAAATTTTGCAAAACAAAGGAAATTTGAAATATCTTCCTGGAAATCATCACAGTATGGTGGATGCATTTTTTTAAAAAAACAAAAGCCTACCTCTAGGGCAGACTAATTGGTACTGTGGGCTGTATGAATGCAAGACAAAACACTACAGAATAAAGATATATGCAACTCAATGATTCAGCAAACTACACAACTGTCCTCCAGTAAGGTGTGTGATGACACATAGTACATTACAGAGGAAGAAGACCTGTTTTAACTATGCAGAAAGAGAAATGCGTCTTTGTAAGATTGTATTTGAGAAAAATGAAATATAATTACAACATGGTCCTGTTCTCATGAAACTAGATTTATATAAATGGTCTATGTCAGGGGTCCCCAACCTGTGGGCCATGGCCCACTAGTGGGCTGTGGCCTGTTCGGAAGTGGGCCGCGGGGCTCCCACCTGCAAACCCCTCCCCCCGGTGCGCACTATTGGCTCCCACCTGCAAGCCCCACCCCAGTCCGTGGAAAAATTGTCTTCCACAACCGGTCCCTGGTGCCAAAAAGGTTGGGGACCGCTGGTATGTGACATAGCACAGAATAGTATGAACTGTATGGAGAGAGGTTTTTATTTATAAGAGCATATATGATCACACAGTTACACAGGTCATATATAACAGGATTGGCAATTTTAAACAATGGCTTCAATTTCAGAGTTTCTTAGTTCTCCCATTACTTCATGAATTCAACAGGGCAGTGGTTTGATGTTGGCATTTTGTTTTGCATTTTGCTTTGCAGCATGCTAACTTCTTATTTATTATTTTTAATTTCAAGAATCTAAAAAATAATCAGGTGGAACATGATTAAGTACCAAGTTCCAAATACCTCCCAGCCAACTTAGTTGTGGCAAACACCAATTTTAACACTAATACAAACAGCAGCTAATTTTAAAGTCATAAATGAAGTTGCATTCCACAGTGGTTCTGATAAATAATTAGGAAATTAAAACAAAGCTGTGTTATTTCTAATCTCATTGGCTACTGCACTTCAAATGCTAAATATGCTTTGTATAAACAAATTATATTAAAGGAAAATACTATTAAGGAATTTTATTCTAAAATAATTTAGAACAAAAGTAAATCAAATAAAGTTGTAACATGCCTATAGATAATTTATAAGGAAAATAAGTGACCAGGTTTATCAAATTATTAGTTGCAAATAACTAATCATTGCTGTGAGTGTTGATGGAACTACAATCCAAGCTGCAACACTAGCTGAATAATTAAAATATAAAAATGGCTCAGATGTAATCCTTTGTCACATTGTATTTCTGTAACTCATTGTAGAAATGTCATATTTACTCGTGACTCATTAAGAAGAAATGGGGAAATGACATTATTAGAAATATAGGTTCAACTGAATCACTGAGCAGAATTTACAGCAATGTTAACAATTCTTAACATTAAAAATGCTTTATATTTCTTGGAAGATTATATATTCACAATTACAGAGTATTTTCATGGGAAAAATAAACAATGGCGTAATTTTCCTATAAATACCTCCAAATGGTGAGGAACAATTGACTGACTATGATAAACTAGGATGCAGTCCAAATACAATTGATGATGATCAAGCTACACCAAAAATAAGATCACTGTTTGGCATATTGTATCATTGTTAAAGGTTGCCGTTAAATATTCTTACAGAATTTATATTCATCTCCAAAAAGGCTGTGCAAATTTTATTTATTTATTTATTTATTTATTTATTTATTTATTTTTATCCCGCCTTTATTATTATTTTTTATAAATAACTCAAAGCGGCGAACATACCTAATACTCCTTCCTCCTCCTCTTTTCCCCACAACAACAACCCTGTGAGGTGAATTGGGCTGAGAGAGCGTGACTGGCCCAAGGTCACCCAGCCGGCTTTCATGCCTAAGGAGAGACTAGAACTCACAGTCTCCTGGTTTCTAGCCCAGCACCTTAACCACTAGACCAAACTGGCAAATGGATTATTATCATTGCAAGAAACAGATAACACACAATTTGTTCAGCACCAAAGTTAGTATGAGGTGTCGTGGTTAGGCAAAGAACAACGCTGAGCCCTAGAATTAAGCTCTAGATCTTTATTGTTCTACCTTACACAGAATCTTGCCAAACTAAGCTACACTAAGCAGTTCTCTGGGGAAAAACCCCAGGCACCCTAAGGCAGGTCCGGCCTGACCTTCTTGGATGGGCACCCAAGGTCTTCGAGGCTGTGAACACGTTTCTCACCCTGGAAGGCACCCCCTCCTCCTTCGCCTGCAATCTCCATAACATGAGGTTTACTAAAATCTTTGCTCCTGTGCACCTACTGAATATAACCTAAACATAACTGTACGGGTTAGGCATGCATTAGAATGAGCAAAATGTAGAGGGCCTCAGTCCTGGAACAAGAAATTATTACCTCTCGTACAACAATGCCTTAGTAGTTTTTTTCCTTGTCCCTATTTGAAGTGGCAATATTCTGTGGGAGAAAGAAAGAAGAAGAATATAAAGATAGTTCTTGGCTAATGTCCAATCATTGCAACAGGTCCTCAAAGTTCCGGCTGTCCCAGCACCCCTATGGTCACATGATCACGATCCAGATGCTTGGCAACCGGCTCGCACTTACAACGGTTGCAGCATCCCGCGGTCACATGATCGCCACTTTCGACTTTCCCTGCTGGCTTCCCACAAGCAAAGTCAATGGGGAAGCTGGCAGGGAAGGTTGCAAGTCACTCCTGTAAGTTGCTCCCACTCCCACCGCTTTTTCTCCGCACTCTCCCACATTCAGCAGCAACCACCCCCTGCCTGGCCATGCTTGCGCTGCACCGCGGTAGCTACCTGGGGACTTGCGACTTCCTGCTGGCTTCCCCATTGACTTTGCTTACTGGAAGCCAGCAGGAAGTTGTGAGGAGGTCCTTGCTTAATGACCATCGATTCTTGCTTAATGACGGCAACAGGAACTGCTGGGATTGCTATCACTAAGCGATGCGGTCACGTGACGTTGTGCTTTATGACTGCATTGCTTAATGAAATTCCAGCCCCAATTACCATAATTACTTGAGGACTACCTGTAAAAACATGCCATGAGTTTTTCTTGTATCTGCATCAGTGACCCTTGTACACTGTTTTTCTAAGTTCTGCGGTCAAAACACTTGCAAACATCTTTGATTCCCTTTCCCTATTTTCTTTGTTTGTCTTTGAATATTATTTTATTTTTATAGTTAACAAAGCTTGAAAGCTTCAATTTAGAAAACAATGCTGGAGTATATAAATAGGCTTCTCTATGTTGTAATAAAACCCCTCCTCCTGTACAGACCCTTAAAGATACAACCCCCGAAGTGTTCCCATGACGAAGAGTTTTATCTTCCTTCTAGTTGAACCCTCCTTCCTTCCCAAAATGAACTGTTAGAATCTTCTTGGAAAACTCAGATGCCAGAAAAGAAAGCAGCAGCTTTGCCCAACTCGTTGCCCACCTTCATACAACATATTACTCTAAACATGGAACTTTATAAGTATTTATTTCCTTAATTGGTCTAAGCCAGCACATCTTGTAGCAGGGTATTCTATTAGCTTAGTTGTTTTGATTATATGCAGACCCAAAGAAAAGCCTCCATAGATCTAGAAAAAACCCTAGTAGAACTTAAGAAGGGGGCATGGGACTTTGACATTCAGGCCGACAGAGCCAAACTTTCCTCTCTCTCATACAGACAAATTGCTCTCTCTCCCCCTGGACACTCCCCAATTAGTTCTATAAGATTCTGTATGCCCCACGTAGAAGGCTCTTCTCCCTAGCCCATAGAGATGCTCTCCCTACTAGGGGGACAGCTGGTCAAATATGCCAACCTTCCATATGAAGATTGAGTATGTATTTGCTAGAATATAGAGGCTGAGTCTATTTCACACATCCTTTTAAAGTGCCCACAGTATACACACTGGTGATCAGAGCTAATATACCTACTCTTTAGTCTGATAAAATCCTCATGATGAGGATATTGAGGTATTTTGATTAAATGACCAATACCCAGGTGTTTCAAAGGCAGTAGCGAAATTTCTATTTATAGCCTTAGCTTATAGAGATGGTTTGGTCCCTTCAGTAAAATGTTAACTTTATAGGGTCTCTTCCTTCTATATATGCATGAACTATGTATGGTTACTTATGCATGCATTAATGATGTGCTGCATTTTTAAATTCAATGACTTGGTCTTGGGCCATAAATAAATAAATAAAGGCGCCTTCATATTTTATATATCAAAACTCCATGAGTTCATTATGTGTGTCCCTCCCTCCCTTCCTTCCCAGTTATCCTACCAGCCCTGGTTTTCATTGGAGGTGTCCCATCTACAGTATGTACTAAACAGGCCAAGCCCTGCTTAGCTTCTGAACTTAGGCGAGGTCATCTGGATGCTACCAACAGTTTATGGCATACATAAAATGATTAATAATAATAATGACTGTATATCAAATATTTAGCTTAAAACTGCTGGAAACTTACAGTGGGTAATTTCCAGTTTACTTTGCACCCAGCGCACTCCCAGTTAGTCCTAGGCTGACCATATTTCCTTGAGACAAAAATGGGGCATTGGGATGGCAAAAATGGGACAGGGTTAAACTTACGTAATATTCCGTATTCATGAAAAAGTAA
Source organism: Charina bottae (assembly GCA_023362775.1). NCBI lineage: Eukaryota > Metazoa > Chordata > Lepidosauria > Squamata > Charinaidae > Charina > Charina bottae. The sequence continues at coordinate 190,090,721 of JALMGJ010000003.1, forward strand.
GATGATAAAAATAGTTTTAAAGAGTTTTTAAGATCCATTTGCTTGTCCTTAAACAGATTACTGTATATATAAAAAGGGTTTTGTTTTCATTAAAATGAAAAAGTTTTATTACATGAACATATTGAGTGGCGCGACACGGAGGGTTCTGGGCGGTTGGCTTGAAGGAACGGCGAGGCAGGATTCAGTTTGGCAAGGCGACAGACGGTGGAGGAAGCACAGGGTGACAGAGTCGGAAGGCGGGTGGAATCGGCAAGGCAGGGAAGGCACAGGAAGGCGGGGTGTGGTGGCAAGCTGGATCAGTGAGGTTACTGAGGTAGGATCGGCAGTGGCGGCAGGCAGGCAAGGCACAGGAAGGCAGAGTGTGGTGGCTGGCTGGATCGGTGAGGCTGGGTCAGGATCGGCAACAGGTAAAGAAGGTGCAGGAAAGCTGGGTACAGTGGAGGAGGGAAGAGGTTCTATGGCACCTTCAAGTTTGAGTTCTGCAGAGGCTTCGGCTGGAGGCAAAAGATGAGGCTTGAAGCAGGAGGTGAACGGTTGTCCCCAACAACCCATTCCTCCTTTGGACGTCCTTTTAAATTCTTTTCTTCCTGCCATTTTTGGATAGGAACCAACTGGTTCGCTTTCCATTTGGTGCGTCTCGTTGCCCCTTTTTCCTTGGTGCTGATAGGCGGTAGCGGCTCCACCTTTTGATCACCGCCAATCAGCTGCTCCTGGTTTTCCCACTGCAGGTTTCCCGCCAAATTAAACTCTGTTGCAATTTTCCAACCATTGCTGCCGAGCTCCCCCTCCCTCAACTCTGAGTCAGGCTCCATTCTGACATCACGAGTGACACGGTTTTTTAAAAAACGGGACAAAATTGACATTTATATTAAACCAACGGGATGGTTGGGAGATGTGAAAAAAACGGTACTGTCCCATTGAAAACGGTACGTATGGTCAGCCTAGTTAGTCCCTGTATCCAGAGCAAGCATCGGTGCCACTCAAGAGAGCTTACAAAAATATAGCTTGAGGTTTATATATTGAACACCAGCAAAGATTAAAAACGTTTAATTACCAAAACAGCACAAAAGGCAAGCAAAAGCAGGGAAAAAGAGTAAGCTATGAAGAACAGGCAAGACTTTATAATTTTTTGGTCACAATTTTTCCCAGGTTCTCTATTGGTTGTAGAACTATTGTTACTTCATTCATTTCTGGGGTCTGAAGCCCCCGGTTTTAACATGTGGCTGAAATAATGGCTAAGAATGTAGCATCATTTTCAAGAGCATGTTTTTTTGACTCCCTCATCCTGCTTTCTGAAAATTCTTTGCTTCTGAATTTTCTATCAAGGGCGAGTTTTTAAAGGCAGCTCTCTCAAATGCTTTTCTGTTTTAGAAATAGAAGTTTCTAATGCCTGCAGTAGACAATGCGACAGGAGTGTTTATGGCTGCAGGCCCTAGTACCTGCTTTCCTATTCCTGCTTGAAGGAGGAATCAATGCAATATGGATTTAACTTTATGTTTGAAATACAGTGTGGCTCACTCAATGTACTGAGTCTTAGGGAATCAGAAGGTCACCATTTCTGTTAGAGTCTCTGATGTGAGAAGTCAGTTATAGTCAGAACCAGGGGACTAAGGCAGAGCTGAAGGACTATTGAAACCCATCTGAGTCAGAAAGGCCACTGTTGCTTAGAAAAAGTCCCACCTAAACAGGAAGTGAGGGATACTTCATGGTCCACAAATATACTCCAGTGGCTCAGCGGGTAAGACGCCAGGCTTGTTGATCGGAAGATTGCAAGTTCGGAGGTTCAGATCCCTAGCCCCGTGTGACAGAGTGAGCTCCTGCACTAGCCCCAGCTCTTGCCAACCTAGCAATTCGAAAGCATGCAAATGCAAGTAGATGAATAGGTACCACTTCGGTGGGTAGGTAACAGTGTTCCGCGTGCGTCATGCCGGCCACATGACCGTGGAAGCGTCTTCGGACAATGCTGGCTCTTTGGCTAATAAACAGAGATGAGCACTGGCCCCTAGAGTCGGACACGACTGCACAAATATGCGGGGGGAACCTTTACCTTTACTATTCCGGTAGCTCTTCATATAGTGGAGTTGTAGTAAAAACGGTGGATTTCTCTGACAACTACGAACGTTTGCTGATCACATCCATCAACCAAATTGCAGTAGAGAGAAGCTGTTGGAGCTGTACTGTGGAAATGCAGATGATGGCCACCATTTGGCATAGACTGCGACCATAACTGAGCAGAGCAAATTAAGTCAGATTTGGAAAGAGGATTTCAAATCCAGATGGTCGTTTTTTTTAAAAAAAAGTAAGAATGACCCATTTTCTTCTGACAGGCGATTTTTATTTAAAAGTTAGTTTTAAAACCCCTTTTCACTCTTGAAAACCAGTTTTTTTGTTTTACCTTTGAAAAATATCTGGAAGTTGCAGTTGGTGCAAAATATGGCTTCAAGGCTGCAAGTCACTTTAGTGCTTGACTGTAAAAGAAAGTAGATCTGGCCTTGGGAAGGAGAGCAGAGCCACGAATCATTAAGGGGGGTTAATATCATCTCATTCCTGGGAAAGTGGAAAGTGTGAGAAAAAACCTCAAAATAACCCCACTTTGATTTTGGTTGGTATAAAGTGGGACAGAGAGTAACTCTGACAGGCTTTCAAGATTCTCTTATCCTGCCCTACAACAATAAAAAGCATTCCTGGAATCCTTGCAGCTTCTGTTTCCTGGACTTGCCTACTTCGAAGGGCTGACACTATCTGAGAAATTCCTGCCCAGTTATTTATTTAAGGAGTCCTTTGGTGCCCATTCTGCCAAAAGCTTGGCTCTGGTATACAGAGAGGACCTTCTGTGGCTTCCAGGCTATGGAATGTGGTTCTCAGGGAAGGTGTCTTTGGATCCCACTCTCTTCCAGTTTCATGAAAATGGCAAAAAAATCATACTCTCTTTAAGAAACCCAAACATTATACTTCCATAAATATATTTTATAGATCTTTGAAAGAAAAATATTTGCCTGCCATTCAGAGGCACTGCAGAAAAACAAAGTTTAGACTCAACTATTGATCTTTGTTCTGATTTGTGAATATGATCCTTGCTTTTATAGTTGGTGTAGATTAGTATCTAGCAGGTGAAAAGATCTCCAGATCCAGTAAGTTATGGGTGATATTTTCTATTTTTTTATAGACATTTTTAAAATAACTTCATATTGAATAATTTTGGGATACTTATTGACTTGGTCAGAACTGAATCAAATGATAATAAACAGTCTGTTTCTGGGATGACTTGCAACTTTGATTTCTGATAATTTATGCAGCTGCTTTGCTTACAGTCTTTTACAGAAGGCACAGCTACAGTAGCTTCACTTGTTAGTAAATCTGTGGTGTTTACCTGAAAATGAGTTATTTTTCATCTATACAAAAATATCATAGATACTGAACTCTATTCCAGAATCTAGTATAACTATAAATCTCTGAGTTGGAAAGTATGTTTATTTCAAAAAACTATGCTCCTAATCTCAATTCTTTACATGTATGCAAAGTCAGGTATTATAACTCCACCTATTCCTATTCCTATACCCATACCTGTGAGAGGCTGTGGGAAAGCGGAGGACGAGGCATTTAAACTTCATTTCAGAAGAGTCAATTCAGTCCAGATGTAAGACAAATGGGGGAAAAGCCTTTCAAAGAGACTGTCTTAATTGACTCAGTATAACTGAGGCCGGGAATTTACTTTTACAGTTTTAAAGCTTTACTCCCCAGAGTGGCATGAAAGATACCTTACTAAAATCCATGTCATTCTTGCTTGCTTGGTTTTGCCAGCTATGGGGCCTCATAATATCTAAGCATTCCATGTCTGATTCTTAGGCTTCTTTATCCTGAATGAAAAAAGAAATTGCACAAATGTAGTGTTCATCTGCAGCACTCATGTTCTATATACTATCATGTATAGGAAGGAGCCTTGTTCATTCAAAGGCAAGTGAATGTACTTCAGGGCTTAGGTGATATATCTTGCAACAAAAAGGATTTCTAATATCAAGTATCTGGATTGATGTTGATAATCATTGGTTGTTAATAGGTAATAATTCTGTTCTTTCCCCCTGTAGTTGAGGGTTGTTGAGTTCTGGATGTTGCTCATTATTTAGGAATTATGTAATTAACAGGTAAGTCTGGAGGTCTCAAAAAAGTTTGTAGCTTTTTAAAATAAAATGATGGAAGATTTTTCTTCAGGATGTTTGAAACAACGATTAGCAGTCATGCCGGGTCAGGGTGCCTCAGAATCGGTTCTGATGTGAACGGCATTTTCAGGCGGTCAAATGCTTGGCATTCTGCAGTCCATTTGAGCGCTGCCCCTGGCCTCGTCGCTGTTTTGAGGTTTCCTTTTCCTTTCGTCTTCAGTAAGTCCATGAGGGGTAGGGCTACTTGCGTGAATTGGGGGATGAATTGTTGGTAGAAGTTTGCAAATCCTAAGAAGCTCTGTAGTTTTCTTCTGGTGTGGGGTGGTTCCCAGGCTACTATGTCATTGACTTTTGCCAGGTCCATTCCCACTCCTTTGTTAGAGATCCTGTACCCTAGGTAATGTAGTTGATTTTTGTGGAATTCGCATTTTGACAGTTGCATGGCGTACAGCTGGTTTTTAAGTAGCCTTTTCAGTACTTCTGTTACTAGTGTCATGTGTTCTTCCATTGTTTCGGAGTAGATTAGTATATAATCCAAATATACTAACACTCCCTGGTAGAGGAAGTTGTGCAGGATTTCGTTAATTAGATGCATGAAGACCCCTGGCACCCCCTTTAGGCCAAATGGCATTACTAAGTACTCGAATGACCCCAGTTCACAGTTGAAGGCAGTCTTCCACTCATCTCCCTCCCTAATTCATACTCTAAAGTACACTTCCCTTGGGTCCAGTTTTGTGAAGATTTTCCCCTTTGACAGGTGGGTCAGCATGTCTTTCGTTAAGGGGAGGGGGTATTTGTTTGAGGTGCAAACCGTATTTAAGCCCCTATAGTCTGTGCAGAGCCTTAGGGATCTATCTTTCTTTGTTCTGAAGAGGACTGGTACAGCCATAGATGATGTAGCAGGTCGGATGAACCCTCGTTGTAAGTTTTTATCTATAAATTCATGTAGCACCTCGAGTTCGTTAGGGGTCACGGGGTACAACTTTGTCTTGGGTAGCTCCGCCCCTGGAATCAGCTCTATGGCACAGTCCAACTTCTGGTGGGGTGGGAGTTGGTCTGACTTGGCTTCTCCAAACATGCCTTTTAAGTGTCTGTATTGTCTGGGTATGCAGGGGCCCCTGTCCTCTGCTGCCCCACCCTTTGCCTCCTCTAGGGTTCCTGTTAACTTGTTATCTGTGTCTCTCCCTGTCGGACCTACTCTGCTGTAGCTCCCATTGGAAAAACTTATTTGTCTGTCTTCCAGTCTATCCTTGGGTTTCTTTCTCGGAGCCAGGCCATCCCTAAAATCATGGAGTGGTTGGCAATTGGGGCTACCAGGAATCTCAAGACCTCCTCATGTGTCCCCACCTGCATGGTCATGGTTTTGGTGTAGTGTTCTATAGGGCCCCCTTTCATGTCCCCCCCATCTAGTTGAGTGAATACGATGGGGTCTTTAAGTTTTTCTACTTTTAATTTTAGTTTGGTCACTATTGCGGGATGCAGTAGGTTGTGTGTGCACCCTGAGTCTAGTAGTCCTGCTAGTTTTGTGTGCCCCCCACCCCTCAGCGGCTTCAGTTGTGCCCATAATTACAGGGCATTTCCTACTCACCATAGGGTCCTCGTGCCCGTACCTCCTCTACTTCACCTGCTAGGCATATCCAGCCTCTCAGCGTTTTGAGGTTCCCTCGAGCCAAGGACCATTCTAATATCTCAGGATGCAGGCCCCCCCTAAAGTACTCTATCTTTAGGGACTCTGGCCAGTCAGTTAGTTTTCCTGCCAGAGCTTTAAACTCCATGGCGTACTCTGATACCTATCTGCCCCCTTGTCTTATGCTCTGTAGGCTTGTTCTAGCTTTCATTGCTGCTAGCGGGTCCTCAAATCTTTCCTTTAGCACTTGCATGAAGTTTTGGAAGTTTTGTAGTTCTGGGGCTGCCACCTCATGCAGTTCTCCTAGCCATTGCACCTCTGCCCTGAGATTTTCTGATACATATCTCACTTTGGCGCTTTCCAATTGGAAGATCCCTTCAAATTCCTCCATGTTTTCTTACGTGCGTTAGAAAACACAACAGCTGTTTGGGGTCCCCATTGAATTTGATGCTCAGGCCTCTGTCCCCGAAGGACTCCTCCCTTTCCCATAATCTTCTCTTGTTCCCGGGGTGGGGTACGGCTTCCCCCCATGTGGTAGGACCCCTCGTGTTCCAGGGGCCCAGTGCGGATTCCCCCCAGGTGGTGGGCTCCCTCACTTTGGCCGGTACCATTGTGTTCTCACATGCAGGGGGTGCCCTCCTCTCTCTCACTGCTGCACTAGCCACTGCCATTTCAGCCTGGGTTTTGAGTCTCCCGGCTCCATATGGCTCCTCCCCTCTCCATGCTCCCCTCGCTTTTGCGGGGGTTGGGGTCTTTGCTCCCCAGAGGGCCAGCGTGGTCCCCCCCAGGGAGCTGGTCCTCTCACTCTGGTTGCCACTGCCACATTTTTGTGTTTGGGCCGCGCCCCCTCCCTATTGCCACTGTGCAGTTTGCTGCCGCTCCGGCCTGAATTTCAAAACTCCCACTTCCAGGTAGCTCCTCCCTTCGCCACACTTCATTTGCTGGGCCAGGGTTTGGGGCTTCCGTATTCCAGGGGGCTGGTGAAATTCCCCCCCAGGCAGTGGGTCCCCTCACCTCGACTCTGGCTGCCGCTGTTGCCATCACTCTGTATGATGCCACTTGGACCTGGGCTGCAGGGTCCAGCCTCCAAAGTAGGATTGCCACGGCCTCCTGCAGGGCAGACATGTCTCACTCCAGCCTCGCTACCCATTTATCCGATACTGCCGGTGAGTTCTGCATGCTGTGGCTGGGGTCCGCCACTGTCTCTCCACTTGCACCCATGTGCCAAGGGGTCCTGGGGGTCCTCAGGTCGCTCTGGATCCACATTTCACTCGGCAGGGTCCAGAGAGTGTGCATGACCTGGCCTTGGTAAGGCTGTGCCACCGCTGCAAAGACTGCCATGGTCCCTCCTGTGGCTTCCCATTGCTCCCCTTGCTCTCCTGGGGTCTGCTGTGGGAAAGCGGCTCTGGGAGTGCGGTTTGGCGCATCCTGCTCTGTGGAGTCCTTGGTGCTCTCTGAGCCTTGTTGTTTTCTTGCAGACATTTCATTGCCAGGCTAGGCAACATCTTCAGTGCGAAAAGGGAGTGGAACTTGCTCTCTGTTTATATACCCTGGCTTGTCCTGCCTGTGTTGGTGGGGGTGTTGTACTCTCCTTGGTAGTACCTTGATTGGGTTGTTGTGTGCTGCTTGGTTGATTGACTGAGTTAATAGTTCCTTGATTAGGGTCTATTGTGTTGTTTGATTGCTCCTCTGCTGCTAATCTTGCTGTTAATCTTTGCATATCTTGTTGTTGATTGCTGGCCAAGAGGTGTTCTGGTCGTCTGGCTTTTCTATTGTCTCTTATGAATGGTATGTAAATGTTGTTTACCTCTATGTGTCTGTTGATGGCTGCTTTGTCTGAGTGCCAAGCTTCCAGGAATTCTCTAGCATTTTTGGATTTGGCTTGGTTTAATATGCTCACAGTTTCCCAGTTGAAAGTATGGTTAAGTCTGTCCATGTGTTGTGAGATTAAGGAGTTTTCATCATGTCTTCTGACTGCTAGTTGGTGTTCATGGATGCGTTCTGCTAGTCTTCTGCCAGTCTTTAATTTAAGTAGTTTAGTTTGAAGTTTAGCTTTCCTTTTTTCTGCTTGTCTCAGTGATGTGGTCTTGATTGTAGTAGTCAGCATGTTGATATGTTCAGGAGTCATAGTCAATTAAATTAAATTAAATTAAATTAAATTAAATTAAATTAAATTAAATTAAATTAAATTAAATTAAATTAAATTAAATTAAATCCCAGAAACAAAGAAGTACAGGACCAGAACACCTCTTGGCCAGCAATCAACAACAAGATATGCAAAGATTAACAGCAAGATTAGCAGCAGAGGAGCAATCAAACAACACAATAGACCCTAATCAAGGAACTATTAACTCAGTCAATCAACCAAGTAGCACACAACAACCCAATCAAGGTACTACCAAGGAGAGTACAACACCCCCCCCCCCAACACAGGCAGGTCAAGCCAGGGTATATAAACAGAGAGCAAGTTCCACTCCCTTTTTGCACTGAAGATGTTGCCTAGCCTGGCAATGAAACGTCTGCAAGAAAACAACAAGGCTCAGAGAGAACCAAGGACTCCACAGTTCAACCCTGAGCTACAAATATTCTCTTCGATTGGCATCCTGCTCTTTCGGTGTGTTTGCTGCTCGGCTTTCCAGGTTGTTCGCGTTGCTCCCCAGTGTAGTCGCCATGTGTGGGCTGCTTTTGGGTTGCTCCGCACTCCCCGGTAAAGTCATCATGCTGATTTGTGGCTTTCTGTGAGGTTCACAATCTTTATGATTCAAAACCAGAAATCTACAACACAAGCCACGAGGGATATGTGCAATTCTTTATTGAATCAGCATCGTGTTCCGTTAAAGCCACAAGTGGGTTTCTTCTCCCCCAGATCTCTCCTTTAAGCATTCGTTTCTCACTTCGTCCTGCCCCTCCCTCTCAGTTCTTTTCTTTGTTGATTTAATTCTTTATTTTGTGTTGATTGCTCTCTTCCGGCCTCATGGCCGCCAGTGTTGGTAGTCCTTTTGTCAGTGGCTTCTTGTGTTTCCTGATCTGGCAATGCTGCTGCTTTCTTGCAGGCTTGTGTTTTCCCCCACCCCCATCTTCCTTTTGTCCCTTATTTTCCTGTCTTCATTAACCCTGTGTAAGGTTGGAGTATCCAGCTGAAATTAACCATTGCTGCTGGATTTTCCATCCTTACAACGGCAAAGGCAAAACATACGTTTGGCCTAGAAAAGGATGTGCTCTCAGCTGTTAAGCCAAGAAGTACATTGCATTTCCAAAAGTGCAAAAGTCAGAGGAAAACTGGGTTCCATTGCATATCTTAGTTTGGGAGCTACAGATCAGGTCGCCTCATATCATATCAGAATTTGAACAACAAATTCCTCAAGGATCCTAATTAGGCAGAACAACCTGTGGAGACAATGCTATATCAGGGCCAATGTTGGTGTAACCTAGCCGTGATCCTATGGTCAGCCCAAAATGAAGATAACAGTAGTGGTAGTCATAGAATCGGAGTTGGAAGAGGCTTTTCTGGCCATGAGTCCAACCGCTTGCTCAGTGCAGTAATCCAAATTAAATCATTCCAGACAGATGGCTGCCTAGTCTCAGCAAGAACATTTCCAGTAAATGAGAGCCTTCTACTTTTTTGGATAATTGGTTGCGCTGTCAACCGGCTCTTATGATAGGAAGTTTTTTCCCCTAACATTTAATTGAAAGCTGCCTTCCTGTAACCTAAATCCATATTCTATGATGTGTACTCTTGAATGATAGAGAACAGGTCTTGATGCCCTTTTGTGTGACCTCCTTTCAGGTGTTTGAGGAGTGCTGTCATATTCCTCCTCAGCCTTCTCTTCTCAAGGTTAAACATGCCCAGCCTCTTGAATTACTCTTCATAGGACTTAGCTCCTGGTTTCCTAATCATCATCTTTGGCCTTCTCTGAATCTGTTCCGATTTCTATTAATTTTTGTTAAAGGGTGGTGCCCAGAACAAGGACAGAAAAAAGTAGAACTTTACTTCTATTGGTGTAGCCTAAAATTGCATTTGCCTTTTTTTGCTGCCACAACTCATATTTGGTTTACTGTCAATTACTTTAGTAAGCTGACATGTTAAAGCAGCCGCATCTTTTGGACGGCTCATATGAAAGTTTGAAAAAAGATGTAGCTGCTTTAAAGAGGGGTTGTTCTTACATTCCCACTCATTCATAAGCATCTCTTCTGAATCACTTTCTAAAACTGTACAGTTATATTATTTATAGTAGTTGGGAACAACTTGAATCTTGATCAATAATAGCAATAAGGCAGTTTCTGCTAATAAGATAATGTTTTAATCTATTTGTCTATTGAGCTATTAGACATTTTTTCCTCAAACATGTTTGTGTAATTCCCACGACATTCACTCTAGTTATTTTATTGTTATAGGGGCTGTCTGAAGTAAATCATTGTTAGGATTAGATTAACCCACTGCTTCAAATAGAAAAATGATCAGTCTGAAGAATCAGTATGCCTGATTTTTGCAGAATGCCATCACAGAACTGACCATTTGATAGACTTGATGGAGTCTTGAAGGTTAATAAAGAACTCCAAGTAGCTAACAACAATCTTGCAGAGTAGAAGCGTGAACTGGCAGGGAACTTGCACTTTAAGCTTAATTGCGTTCAGAAATAAATTCAGTCTTCACACATTAGTTAGATGAAGAAAAATATAGCTTACATTTATTCAGTAGATCTGGATACAAGTAGATTCATTGTAGATCTGTGTGCAAGCGAGATGTAATGGACGAGAGCTGCATGGTGCAGCCCTCTTGCTTGCAGGTGTGCCCAAAGCGTAATGGAGAATGTTAATTTCCCCAAACCAAGAAGAAGGAGGAAGAGGAAATCAGGTGACTCAGGTAACATCCCACAAGCACAGTAGAGATGCGTTTACTAGAAAGACCCCCCATTATGCTTATGAGACAATGCTGAGTTGACTCCTGATAATCCCAACACTTGACACATTCAATTTTCATAGGGTCTTTAGCTTCTGAATCGTGCCTGGGTGGTGGCATGTTTTTTAATTGAGTATCATCTGTTAGTATATGCTAGAGCAAGGGTCGTAAACTCGAACCAGTTCATTACCCAAAGTGTCACATTAATGAATCCTTTTCATACATTGATATAAAAATCTCTAGTCACCAAGCAGGTCCTGTATAGCTGCTGTTGGAAGCAGGGAGAAGTTGCTGGGATGGCAGTGGCAAGGGGAGCAGGCAAGTGGGGAAGAGTATACCCCAGCCCTGTCTCTGGCTCTGATGACATCTCAGGGCAGAGTCAGGAGTTCCTAGCCCGGGCACTGAGCCACGTTTTCTTCTCATCCCAACCCTTATATAGTCTAGCACAGGGGTCGGCAAACTTTTTTATGCCGGGAGCCATTTTGACATGCTCGAGGACATTTTGAAATGCTCGAGAGCCAGGGGGCGGGGTTTGTGGGCGGGGGCCAATAGCGTGGAAGGGGGCGGGGTTTGTGGGCGGGAGCCAATCACGTGGAAGGGGGCGGGGTTTGGGAGCGGGGTTTGGGCTGTGAAGCTGGACGAGCCGCTGGACATGGAGCGCTTCTGCGCACAGCTGAGCGAGGCCCGGCGTGGCAGGGAGGTGGCCGCAGGGCTCGGGTTAGCGGGGGAGAGGACGCTGAACGGCGGGGTGGGGGGATTGATGGGGCGGGAGGGTGCACCCGGAGGGCCTCCCGCGGCCGCTTCTCCACCTCGCTCCTGCAGCCCCTGCCGGCCTTTCCGAAGCGTCACCCCGCCTCCTCCCCCAGGGTCCGAGTAAGCCGCGACAGGCGGGCGGCGAGCGAAGCGTCGCCCCACCTCCTCCCCCGGGGTCCTTCGTGAAGACCTTCTCCATCCTTGCTGCTCCTGCCGCCGCTCCTTACTGCCTTCCTTCTTCTCTCCCTCGCCGGCACCCACCACCCCTGCCCCACCTCCACCCACCCTTCTCCTCCCTCCCCCTCACAGAGATTTCGTCTCTGTCTCCTCCTGTCTTCTGTCTGTCTCCTTCGAAGCCGGAAGCACCACTGGCCGCCTGGGGAGGCCGCCCAAGGGCACCCCAGACCCAGGTCCCAGCCTCCACGCACTGCCGGCAAGATGTGGCTGCCCCCGAAGGAGCGCAGGGATGGCGCGCCTCCCGAGCAGAGCGGGAGAACCTGCAGCGATGGAACGCCGCAGCCCTCGCCTGCTCCGGCCACAGAAGGGGCAGCCCCACCTCGCTCCTGCAGCCCCTGCCAGCCTTTCCACTTCCCATCTCCGGTAAGGCTGCCGCACTGCAGGCGTTGCGGAAGAAGAGGCGCTTGCGGCTCTCCAGCTTGTCGGCCACCCGCCGCAGCGTCTCGGCTGTGCGGCGGGGGGGCAGCGCCGCGTCCCCCAGCCGGTGCTGCAGGTAGTCACCCAGCAGCTGCGCCGTCTCTTCTCGCAGCGCGCCCGGCATGGCAACGCTCTCCTGCCTGCCTGGCGAGCGCTTCGGGGGGGTGGCGGCGGCGGCCGTTGCAACGCGGGCGGAGGAAGAGGCGCTTGTGGCAGCGGTGACCAACCAACTTCCCCACCCGCTGACCTCAAAGAAGCGCTGCCCGACTCGGGCGAAAGTTGGAAGGCTCCCGAGGGCGGAGGAAGAATCAATTGCCCTCCTCCAGCGCTGGCCATCAGAGTTTGGGGGCGGGATCCAATCGCGTGGAAGGGGTGGGGGTGAGTTCAGCTGTGGAAGAGCCACACTCAAGGGGCCAAAGAGCCGCATCTGGCTCGAGAGCCGCCATTTCCGACCCTTGGTCTAGCATGTTTCAATTTTTTTTAAGTCAGTTCTTGTAGCACATTTACCCATTTCTCCCAGAACTGCATAATTTTGGCCCTATATAAATTCTCATGGTTATCAGTACTCGTGGTTCAGTGATATATGTGTTCTGTAATCTTTCCTTTCCATTTCTGAGGAGTCATGCGATCCATAATTTATGTCATAAAATTATAACATTTGGGCTGGTATTAAAGCTTTCACTTTGGCATTAATGTAAGAATTCTAGATGTGATGTAAGAATTCTAGATGTAAGAATTCTCTGTAAGAATTCTAGATGTGATAATGAATTGTTCTTGGACTTCCGGTGGGGACAATGGTGGCTTGAGCTGGTTTTTTCCGCTGTTTGTGGACTGACCTGTCAGTGTGGCTTTTTTTCTTGGGCTCAGGCAGGCTTCCTTGGAGCCCAGAAGCATTCTTTGGATTAAGGAGAGCCCCAGGAACCAACCCACGTGTTCTCCAGACAGCTGGTCACAACCAGAAGACCGCAAAATGGCGTTTCACAATTGACTGGTAAGCGATCATCTGGGAGGCGGGGCCATCATCTTCTTCCCAAGCTGCTCTGAAGCCAAAATGGACCTTAAAGCTGCCCACCCCATTTCTACAGCACTAAGTTTTTTTTTGTTTGTATTTTACCAAAGACAGGCTTTCTACAACAAAGAAATGCAGAATCTCTTGGTGACTCTCATTATTTTTGAAAATTATTAACTTGGTAATTTGGCTTTTTATATATAATTTGTTAAATTGAGATTTAAAGAATTTTGTTTTTTTTATTGCTTTTTTATTAATGTGATTTTTGAGGAATATAAAACTTTCTATTCTTCGTTGAATCTGCGGATTGGAGTTCTGATCTATTTGTTTTCACTTTCCCATGGGAATACTGTTTGTTATTACTTTTTATTTTCCTGATTGGCCACACCAGAGATAAAAAGGCTGGAGAGAGTGTTCAGTTACAGCGTTAATGACTTTACCTTCCTGAGGCACTAGAGGGCACCATAATCTATCTTACTGTTAAGAAATATGGAGGAAATTAATTTGATATTTAAAGATCTCTACAGTGCTGTTATTCAAGTCTTGGAGCATTTCTCAGAATTTGTGGAGTCCAAATTGTGACACGAATCGAGAGAAACTGATAAGGCTGAAAACTACCTTAAGAGTAAAGTGGTTTCTCCAAAGAAAAAGATGAGAATTGGTGACTTACATTTAAATAGTCAAAGGAAAATTGAGTTGCTGAAAGTTGAAGATAAGAAGACAGTGTTGCCACCACACCATGATCAAGAAAGAGAATTAAACTCTAGAGGCTGGAATATTTTGGACAAATATTTGGGCTTTTTAAAGCAGGTTGTAGAATTTGAAATTGACAAGAAGAAAGGTCTGTACATAATACTGAGACATGTAAATGCCTTGGTTTACTTTGAAGTGGGATAATTGTCTAAATGTGTTTATCAGGATGGTTTCTTAAAGGTTTGGATAAATGGTTATGCTGTTTTGAAAATTCTTACATTTTTGGTAAATGCCTAGGTTATTGTTTAAATGTGGTTATCAGGATGGTTTTTTAAGGATTTAGATCAGTGCTTTCCAAAGTCTCGCCATTGTTGACACACCAATGGCGATGGGTGCGGTGCGGTGCGGTGCGCGTGTTGTTTCTGTGTATGGCGGCGGCGGCAGCGGCAGCGGCCTTGTGTTTCACGCTAAAACCCGGAAGTGCTGATGGCGCGCTGCTGCCATTGCCGCTGCCGTTGCCGTGTGCGCTGCTGCAGGGGTGGCGGCAATGCGCCATCAGCACTTCTGGGTTTTGTCCCGACACACTAATGTGTCGCGACACACAGTCTGGAAAGCTATGGTTTAGATAAATGTTTATGCTGTTTGGATAATTTTTATATTTTTGGTTAATGTTAGTTTAGTTGGCAGATAGGAGCAAATTATAGTGAAGGGTAGTATTTGTTACTATATTAGGTTCCAAATTATGTTTGAAGGGTTTTATATGTTTTTCTTTAATTGGGAGGGTAGTTTTGTTTTAGAAGGGAATGTAATAATGAGAATTTAAATGCTTTATAGAAATAATGTTTACTATAATATGAATTGGAGTAAGAGATTGCTATTGATTTACGTATATGTTTGTTATAGAAAGTCGGAAGTCACTTTGTAGTAGTTTGTTTTGTGTTTTTTCACACCTTTTTAGTTCTGTTTCTTTTTCTTTGTAGGCTTCTTTGTTTCAATCTTTTTAGTTTTTATGTATATTTTGAAAATGCTTTAATAAAGTTTTCTAAAAAAATAATGAATTGTTCTTCTGGTTAGATTGTATTTCTATATAGTTTTGGTTCTATGCAAATAAAAAGTTTGAAATGATGGAAGAGGCCAAAGTGAAACAGTGGTCAATAGTATAGGAGGGACAGGTACACAAAATAGACGTAGAAATTCATGCTGTGACCCCATAACTAAGGTCATATGGACTCAATGGGTTTTTCTTTTGAATAGACAATTTGTCTGTTTCCTGTAAACCCCAACAGTTCCTGAAAATAAGTCTTGTCTTACATCAGAAAATATCATCATAAACTGAAAAGAATGCATAGTCCTGTTTCAGAATGGTTTGTGATTTGCGAAAAGTAATTTTTTAGAAAACTTAGATAACGTGTGGAACAGAATTCAGGCATCTAAATTCTTAACATGTATACTGAGGTATCAGTCTCTACTAGGAGAAAAGCAACTTCTCTGCAACTGTAGCATCACATAGTGATTTGTGGACTTGGACAGGTTCACAATCTAACAAAGACTGGTGCATCCATCCCAAAATATTTGCTACCTCTGAGAGTCTTAGTTTTGGTGTAGTGGCTTATCTATGGAACCAGTGAACTTCAGTGGAACATACCAGTTAAAGTGCCTTTAAGACTGAAGTGTGTGTTTAATATGGCACCAGTGAATGTTTACTTTTTACAAGTTAAGGTGGACGTGGTTGAGGTTGCTGGGGAACAGTTGTTTGGTCTTGCTCCGCCCCTTTATTAGTAATTTACATGGAGGGTTCATATGCCACTCCAGTCAAAACTAACTCTGAGCAGCTTACCCTATTTATGTAAATGAGGTTAAAAAGTACAGAGTCTACAACACTCATAACAATATAATACAAACACAGCTCCAGAGATAAATCAACCTGCATTCATTACCCTCCAGATTACAGGAAGGAGCAGATCACAACATTCCCATCCCCAAGGCTTGTTGAAAAAGCCAGGCTTTTTAAAAAATAATAACTATAATAAACAAGTTTGCCTGTGTATCAGACTTGTTGATTTTTCTACCAGGGCCATCTACCCTGACTTGTAGTTTACTTTCTAAATCACATTTATGATTTAGTGATGGACATTCCTATCAGTTTCACTCCCCACCCCTTCTGATTCCATCCATCCTTATGAAGAAATGTGCAAATGTTGCTTTTCCCTACCAATAAATGATGAAACAAAATTCTCACCCATTTTTTTTCAAATCATTGACATGTGAATCTTGCTAAAAGAAGCTTTGACTGTAGTACACAGTGTTCGTGAACAAACAGACATGCTACGGTTCCATTCATGTTCAAAGAATATATCAAAACTCCCAGAAAGCAACCAAACTTCCTGTTTAGCTTCCACTAACCTTTCAGAAACTTTCTGAAGAGACAGGCACTTGTTTAATGTCTGCAATATTGGAATAAACTGGTCACATTTTAAATGTCCCTTATTGTTAATATTAACTAATGCTAATTACAATGGGATTTTTCTGAAAGTGCACACAGCTGTCACATCAATGCAACTAATACATTAATGATGGTGATCTCAGTGAATTCTGAATGATTTCTTAATGGCTGGGAAGGTAATATATGATCAAAAGTATTGCTCCTTATTTTATATACTTGTCATAGAATTAAAACTAATTCTTGACCACCAACTGGAAAATATAACAGTGCTTGGAGCCATTTGCTGAAGCTTTATGGGGAGCTTCACTGTTTCTTAAACTGGGGCCTAACATAGTGTTAACCTTAAATAGTCAATGTTTTTATCCTCTCCTTTCAGAATGAATGGATATTGTTACCAGCTATCTCTAGTCTGACCCATGAAAGATCAATAAAAAAATAAAGAATTGTTCACGCACTTCAGTTTAGAGTCAGTAAGAATTGCAGGTTAGGGCTTGTTATTCAGGTAGTGTCAGTTAGCCCGTGCAAACTGTTGGGTAAAATGGAGCTTTTCCCCTGATCTCCCAGCTGAGGCGAGGCAGCGGAATGCCTTTTTCTGGTGGCCGTAGGAAAATAAAGGGTTTAAGAGCGATTGAGAAATGTGGCTAGAATGCCCTTCTTCATCCTATGCTTTGTACAATAAAGTGAATGACACTTATAACAACCCCCTTTCTCTTCCTTGGACAGAGTGACTGTGCATTTTAAACCAGGCCTATAGTTTGGTAATTCTGGCAAAGGGGCTGTTGTACAAATTAATAGATAAATTACAACTGGTGTTTATCTTAAGTGATGCTAATACCTAGTTTAGCCGAAGAAGCAGAATTCTCCATTTCAGCCTTATGAACACAACTGCTAATTTAAAAGGCAGAAAAATTTGAAGGAAATGATACATTCATTCCATCTATCCTTATAATATCACTGGCAGTTCCCCCCCCCCAACTGATTCCTAAGAAAGATAAAAGGGGTACACTTTGGCAGGGATGATATGCATAACATGAAATATTCTGTTTCTGGGGATATTTGTCCATGCATCAGAAGTGAAATTATTTTTAATGCAGGAATACTATTCTTGGATAAAGTCTGCATTGGAGCTATAATTAGAGATATTGCTTAGGTCCTATAATTGTCATCAAGAGGTAGGCATACATTTGTTGTCAACGATGCACCCCTGTGTCTTTTTCCAGCTGCTGAGGGCTGCAGGTAGCATGGCAAGGATAAAGAAACATCACTAGATGGAACAAAGATGGAATTTGGAAACTTGTTTTCTGAATTTTGGGGGAAGTTGGGTGTGTTTGGTGCATTAAGCTTTGACAGAGATACCACATTACAGAGTGCAGAAAAAAATGATAGAAAGGTATGTGTATGAGGGAAATTGGGGGGAGGGGCATGGGAGGACACCAGTGAATTGCAGTTATTAGATGGCAAAAGGAATCGCTTTGCTACTTGTATGCAAATGGAGAATTTTCATGAAATAAATTAATAAAACCTCCCTACTCTTAATTTCTTCTATTTAAGATGAGGATTGTGTCTTTAATAATGAATGGAAACCTGCTGTGTAGGAATAAAGAGGCAAAATGGAATGTGTTCTGAAAACTGTGAATTATCTTATGACTACTGTGGTGATGGGAACTGTTTGGCTCCTATCATGGAGAATTAATGAAGAACCTCCATTGTAAAGCAAAATGTTTGGCTCCGTTTTGTTTCTCTTTTGCCTTTCTATGTCAGAAAACCATGCTGGAGAGATTCCCTGGAGTCTGGCAGTTGAAATGATATAAAATCCAATGAATCATAGCAGTCACCATAAGGGCAGGGCTGGAGCCGAGAAAGCAACACCTACCAGTGGCTCAGCATCAAAGGAACCATTCTGCTTGTGACATCTGGCCTTCCTGATCAGAACAAATCTGAAGGTTCCAATGCTCCAAAGGCTCAATGCTCCAGGTTATTTGATCGGAACAGGCCATGATGTCTTTGCTGTTTCGTAGGTGAGATGTATTTCAAAGGCTATGAAGAAAGGCCATGGGTGTAGCTTGCAAACTAATTTATTGATGTAATATGCATATATTAAAGAGGAATGGCACTTTCATGACATACTTTTTTTTTAATTAGACATCTGAGACAAATGCCTTGAGGATGAAGCAAAAGGCATATACCTACAATCCTGAACCAGGGTTTTGGCTCAGGACTGGGCATACTTCTTCCAAACAAAAAAATCTTAATCAGGGGTAGATATTCCTGGATGCCCATCAGTCTCCTTGCCTACCTCTTTTGAAAAGGTACTTGTAATAAACAAAATTAAATAGTAGGCCAGGATGCTGTAAAGCAAAACATGAACCTTTAGCATCCTAATAATTTTAAGCGATGCCTTCAGGATGGTAAAGAGCATTATGAATTCCTAGTTTATTCTCTGGTAAATTGGTATTTTATTACTGGCTGTGACAGCCATTTATGACTTGTACCCATCACATCCTCTCAAATTTCACCCTTGGCCCAAAAAGATCACATCTCCCCTGAACACTGTCATTATTTCAATAATACAAAGAAAAGTATTGTGTTGTTATTAATATTTCTGATCTACAGTAAATCAGAGATTTAAGCCAGTAAATGTAAACTGAAATTTAAACCAGTAAACCAGAGATTTAACAGAAGACCTAGCACGTGGGTCTTCAACATGGCACCAATGTGTCTTTCAGTACCTACCTTGGCACTAATTTTATTTTATGTTTAGATTTTTTTGAAGTAAAAAGGAAAATTGCATGCTAAAAAAGGAAAGCAGCAACTGCAAGATTTCCAAGGATGTCTCTAGGACCCATTTAGATTGCAGATCTTGGAGATATCTGGAAATGTGTCCAGCTTCCCTTCACTCCATCCCAAAGACAAAAAGTAGGTAAAATGATAGGGAGGCTAGAAGTGGTGGTGGTGGAAACGATCTCTGAGGGAGTGTTTTATACTTCGCAATGCTTACCGTAGCAGCAGCATTTCATGGGAGTGCCTAGAATCTGCCCAATATGCTCACTAGCCCAAAACAATAACCACCTTGCCTGTTTTGCCCCCTGTGGAAGCCGTTGACCTGGGAGCCAAAAAAGAGACAGCTATACTATATATGCATCTTCCTGAAATGGTGAAAAAGTTTAATCTTTAACCTTTTCTCAAAGTAAAGGCATTCTAGATGGTCTAAAACAAACAGCCAATGACTTATGTGATGGACTTTTTTTCTCCCGCTATGACTTTTATTGTATCTATCTGCAGATGACAGCAGCTGAGATCAAACCCAGAAATAAAATTATTGCCGTTTTTATATTAAATGTAGATTTAACATTTATACTCTTGGTATTGATAAAACATGCTGATATTTTGTCATCCTTTCTGATCAGCTCTGCATACTGTCACTGAGCTGTTTGGAATAAAATGGAATCAATTTCCTGTGATTTGCTAGTCTCAAAGATGATTTGTAGCTCAGTATTGAGAGCATAAATAAAACACCAGCTCTTTGACATTCTGTGATTTATTTCGTTGTGTAAACTAGTACTGGACATGTTGTTCAGTACAGAAGACCTAATGAGAAATATGTCATGAGCCAGAGGGCCACCATTAATTTGTGTGTTTTTAAATACAAGGAGTTTGCATTATTTTCTTGGCTATGTCAGGTGACAAGTTTCAGTTAATGAGCACATTGTCATCATACTATACTAGCATTCTTATTTAAGAAGATCTACATTTCAAGTGCAGAACATATGTAACAAGAACATTAAGAAGAGTAGTTTTAGGAATTTCTTATTTGGCTTGCAATGCGCTAAAATTATTTAAAGGTTAAAAAGTCATTTTTAACATTTCTTTGTACAACAGTGAGGGCTAGAAACAAATTCTGCTCTATGGTGAGAGTGTTATTCTCAGAATTGTAACAAGAGCAACCAGTGGTATAGAATTGGCCTAGGAATAGGAGGGTGTGACCAGTGGATCGCATGTGGCCTAATTCTGCCCAATTAATTAATTAATTAATTAATGTATGTGCTTAATAGCTTAATAGCTTAATAGCTTCTTAGCAATAGCAAGTGCTTAATAGCTTCTTAGAATAGTTATAAGGCACTGAAGGCAGATTGCTTGTCCATAAAATGAACATGTGATGCTTATTTTAAAGAGGTGCACATATGCTTTGTGTTGAAGGCTTTTTCAGAGTCATACAGTATATCTTAACACTTGATGTATCCTGGGAGAAAAGCTATAGGAAAGTATGGGAGTGTAAGCTTTTCTGCATTGCGGTCTTAAACTGCATGATTCCTGTATGTATGCCAGCTTAAGAAATTCCTTTCAGAATTCAACCTTTTCCTTGGCTTTTGGATGCTATTTATCATAGACCTCAACTGGTGAATTCCCCTGCTTCTTTACCCCTTCTGCCCATTTTGGAAAATTAAGCCTCAATCTTTCTTTGAGTCTTTGATAGCATGTACTTTCTATTGACCTTTTGTATGAACCCCCCTCTGTGGACACCCTCCTCCACCTAATACTGGCTGGTTAAATCCCTGGAAGGCCCTTTTATTGTTTTTCCTGTTACTTGGGCTAGAAAGGGAAACTGGCAGAGCTCTTATCACTTTCACCTGGTGAAAAAGCAAGACAAAATGGTACCATTTCAGCTTTCCATCCATGACTTGTTGAAAAGGAAAGAAAACACCACAGCTCTACCATTTTTCCTGTCAGCTGGACTGGAAGAAGAAACCAGCAGAACTTCTGTTAATTTTCCTTGGAGAAAAGAAAAGAAAAGAAAAGAAAAGAAAAGAAAAGAAAAGAAAAGAAAAGGAAGGTCCACCCTTTCACTGTTCTATCAGTAAACTTTCTGGGGGGAGGAAAGTTCAGCCTTTCATGGTTTCACTGGTGAAAAAAAAGAAGCTAAGGATAAAATGGCCAGAGAGCAGGGGACACACCTGCCAAGGAACAGAGTCGCAAATTGAGTTTGCCTACAATGAAATGAATGCAACGGGTGAACCAGGCCATTAAAAAACACTACTTCTGATGCAACGGTGTTTGGAGGTTGCCTTTCCAGTGGGCTGGGGGCAGCTAGAGGACCACATTGTACAGTTCGGCTCTCGAGAAACAGCTAGAAGAGTGTACTCCTGCTGGCCATGCAGATTAACTCTATGACTCAGTTTTTCCAGTACAAAGTTATAAGTTATTATAATAAGTACAAGATAAACAAATGTATTCCTTCTGGAACTGTATTGGACATACTGTAGCATGCTTTAAGCTGCGATAGCCTCAGCTTAACTGTTCTTCATCTTTGGCATCTGGGCTTGTTTTGTTAAGATATGATGGGAGAGGGATGAACAAAACAGTTCACTAGGGAGGCCCATAAGGAAGTCCTAACTCAGAGCCAAAACCAGGATGAAACATAGATAAAAAGGCAGTCACCAGCCAGGATTGCAAGCAGAAATCATGTGTTGGTCCATGCAAGAGGATCAGACCAGGGAGAGGGAAACAAGCAGGCAAACACAGGAATTTTTATGCATAGTATTTTGTAGATATGGCCAATACACTCAAGAGTACTGTATCTCAACTGTATTTCATGATCATTAACAACATATGGGTTTGGCTGTGAGTTCTTTAAAACAACACAGAGTCATTGGCCTATACTACATAATGTCTAGAAGTGATGAAATATCATTCATTCTCAAAATAATCTTACAGAAAGATAAATATATATCTTGCATATTAGTATCAATGGAACTAACTAGGCATAAGACTAATTACTGTACTTTTCTTTAACTCAGCTTCAGATTTCGACTACTTTGTTTTGACCAAAAACTGAATCCTAGTTGAGAAGAATAGTGTTGCACAACATGATGAAAAGAAATAGATTATCAGAAGTTTAAAGCTAAGCTTCTTAACTGATAAAGCTATCTTCTCATGAAAGTTTTATACAAACGTGAAAACTTTTAAGTAACCCAGAAAGATTACCCTGAAGCTTGTCATTACAGAATGATAGAAATATTATCTGCCTTTGTATAAACTTGTTCTTCAGTGTTGTGTCATTAGAATTTGGGAATAATACATTTGCTTTGACATTACTATAATGTTTTAGATTGTAAAAAACCGATCGGACATGAGCATAAAAATAAAAATGCAACCCCAAATCCTGCTAGTAGATATGTATTTGTAGATGTAGATGTACGTATATGTATATGTATATGTATATGTATATGTATATGTATATGTATATGTATATGTATATGTATATGTATATATATTAACATTGGAGTTGGAGCCAAGGTTTAATATAGCCTATGTTTTTAAACCATTAAGGTTGAAGTCCTAATACATTTACCAGGTAGAAAAGCTGGCATGTATTGGATTGCACTGCAAGTAACCAAATAAACTCTCTGCATTTCTAACATGCTATTTTCATGTCATGATTTTAATTTTTATTATGGGATGGCTCTGCTAAATATATTATTTTTAGTTCAATAAAATGTTTAAAAAGAAAAGGCTGCCTTCCCTTTCTTGAGTCACCCAGTTAATTCACTTGGCAGTGTATATGTCATTCATGCTACTACACAAACATGGTGCTTTGAGTCAAGGACACAGAGTCTGCCTTAACATTGGATCTCCTTGTCTTTTTGTCAGTAGATGTCTCATCCTTAAACATACATCTTATGTAGGGTGTTAATTATTTCCCTTTCATGTCTCAATAGCACAATGCTTTAGCACCTTAAGTTGTTCAATTTGATCTTTGTGCTCAGGAACGAGGTAATTAAGCAAGCTACAATTTAAGGAAACGTTTGCTATGCCTTGGCGTGAGCCTTCAGACAGCACTCCATCCTAAATCATTTGATAATGTGGGAAGCTCTGTGCACTTCTCTATTTGACTGAGGTTTAGTTCAACAGGTCACAAATCAGTAATTGATTCGCAGTGTGCCTCTGCTGGTTTTATTACAGTAATGAGGACTATCTTTTCTCATCTCCGCTAATATGTTACCAAACCATCAGCTGCTCAGTTTGGTATCAGGATGACTTTGACAGGTTGTTAGCAGCTATATGATGTACGGAACTTCAGAGAAATGACTCGAATAGTTGTTGTGTGCCTTATAAGTCTTAGGTAATGTTTAAATAAGCAAAACCACTTGTAAGAGAAGTTTCACTCTTGAATAGAAACGTCTCTTAAAGAAGTGAAATCTCAACAGAATTATTGGTGCCATATTCATCTCCTAGAAAAGTTTGCAAAAAATCTCAGCTGTAATCCATTACATGACTTGATAAGACTGGGAAAATTCTTGTAGGAAATGCTAGGAAGTCACTTCCATCCTTCTCCAATGCATTATCCTCTAGGTTTTAGGATAACAACTTCCAGGTATCTCAGAAAGCTTGAGGGCATTAATCTCAACATTTGAGCAGTCTGGCAAAGGTTGCTGTAGATAAAATGGTTGAATGATCCAGTTTGGCATAAGGGAATTTCTGATGTACAGAATTTAAAGAATGAAAGGTTGAAGCAGTATAATTCAGGTGTGTGGTGGATTTTGACAGTGCCACTGGTTCTCAGAAAGGAGGGAGCACATTCCAAGGAGATGGAGGAGATAAGAGGAGGCACAGTCTGGGAGGCAATGGTGGGAAAACGAAGAGGTTCAGGATAGCCCCGCCCTAGAGTCTCCCAGGTTATTTCCCCTTAGGTTAGGTAGAATAGCTTTAGTCTGGCAAGATTCTGTCTATACGGTGTGAGCAAATAAAGAACTGGAGTTTGAATGGACTGACTCTTCGTTGTTCTTGGGCTGAGCCTGACAGGCAACAGTTTCAGTTGGTGATGGAGACAATTTCAGTGATCCAGTCTGGCTGAAGTTAACTTTGACTAGCTGATTTGATACCAGTGCAAAACACTGGCCATGAAGGATTTGTTCAAATTATAGTTTCTCAGTGGATTTTATCATGAGTAATCAAAATTGGAAAACAACCATAACTACTGCATGACATAATTTAATGACTGTGGATTTAAAAGATTTTCAACAAAAATGTAGCTACTAATTCTCCACCCCCCAACTACTCACCATTTAATACATTATTGATAACCAAAGATACCTTTCATACTTAATTTTAAGTTTTGGAAAGTTGACCTACATCTACTCTTGCCCTGAGAATCTGATGGTATAAGAGAATTTCACATTTTATATGATTGGATAATTACCTGGGATTTGAATTGGAATTCATTCTTCACATATTATCTGTCTTATTCTGTCTTCACATATTATCTTCACATAATAATCTGTATTATTATCAAGAGATTAAATAATACAAGTTAACATACTCTTAATTCTCTCTCTCTCTCTCTCTCTCTCTCTCTCTCTCTCTCTGTGTGTGTGTGTGTGTGTGTGTGTGTGTGTGACAGAGAGGGACTATTTTGTTGCTCTAAACATCTTAACATGTGAATGACATTTAGATACCTGAGTTGGATGAACGTCATTGCTTCACTTATATAACTGCTATCATTGCTTTGATGCAGTTGTAAGCCAAACCTGAACTCTATTATGTAAAGAGCTAGTTTTGGAATAATTTATTTATTAAATTACATTATTTATTAAATATCTCTGATGTTTGAAAACTTCTCCACACAGAGCAGCAACAGACAACCAATACATATTCCTCTACAATTCAGTCTACAGCTCTGGCATGTCTATGATTCCAAGCACTTCTAAGCATGAATTTGCACAAGGGTACTGGTTCCAAAATGTGCCACTCCTATTCCAACTGCCAGGAAAGTGACACACTTCTAACCATGGGCTTGAAATAGTGAAACTTGTTTAGACCCAAGATTAGGGTTTTGACTAAGAGATAAAGTAAGTGGCACCCTTATGAACTGATGGAGATAAAAATGCTTCAAATGATTCTTCTGTGTTCTGTGTAATTAAATAAATGAAATTATTGAAATATATAAGACAAATTCTGGAAATCAACAATGAAAGAGTTGAGGATTATATTTCAACACATACAGTACATCCTTCCATTATACAAGCTTATGGAATTCCAAGGAAAACAGTTATTTGAAGCAGTATTGTCATTAGAAAGGAAATCCTTGATTATGTTAATATTCTCAATAATGTATTATTTATTGGCCTGTTCAAAATATAAATCAAATAAATAAGCCAAGATTCAGGATACCTCACAGTATAAAAACAAGCATTTTGTGCATGATGACAAGCCACTGAAGAGTTCAGTGCAAGTATACATTTTAAACTAATATCTCAACTTAATATTGCTATTTAATTACATCAATAATATTTCTCTTTGGATTTCACATTTCCCCCCTGCTTATGCAGAGTAGTGGACTATTTGTGTGGCCTTTGACAAGTCACTGTTTCTTTTGTCAAAACAAGAGGCCCCCTTGAGTTTTGCAAAAATAGCAGTGCAAGCTGCGCATAAACCAAAGGAGCACTAAGCAAGTAATAAATATAAACAAAACTAAAAAATTAAGGGAAAATAGGAGCCACTATTTCCTAAAACCATTATACATTTGGTTAAGTATTTCACTGCAGAGATTTTTAAAAGAATATACATCAAGTGTTCATGAGGGCTTAGCTCCGATGGATAAGGTACTGTACATGTAAAATCTCTCTTACATGTAACCTGCATCTACATAATTACCCTGTATTCCTTTCCTTTCCCCCACCTCATCCCAATTTAAATCCTACATCATCCTTACCACTCCATGCATCTGCTGAAGTGAGCTATACGTAGTGAAAGCTGATGCCTTTTAATAAAATTTTTAGTCTGAATAGGTACTAACAGACTGCTCCTCCATTTTGTGTATCAACCACAGGAACTCTTGCCATATGAAGTTCTGGTGCAGTTGCAGGTTCTGCTTGTTTTTTATTATGCTCACCTAGTTTTTATAGTGAAGCTATTGGTGCATGATGAGACAAAGGGTTTTGTTTTTGAGTTGGATTTCATTTTAGCCCAACACTGATTTGAAATGAGAGGGAATGATTGGCCCAAGGTCACCCAGTTAGCTTCTATGTTTAAGGGAGGACCAGAGTCTGGATCTCCCCATTCCTTGTCCATCACCTTGGTCCATGGTTACACTATACCATGCTGGCTTTCTCTTGCCACATGAAGATTGCATGGAAAAAGTTTTTCCACATATATTGAGGTATATAGATAGAGTTGTTCCACATGAGAAGGAAGTGTGGTTCAGAAGGTTCCTCCTCATTTGGAGAAACACTAAATGCCTACATTATTATACACTGAAAATCATTTTTTTCTGCCATCCAGATGTGTATACAACAGCAAACAACATTTGTACTGAAGTTTTTGCTAGAGCTGCAACTTACCATGCGACAATAGCCCTACAATGGGATTAGTATTTAGCAAGTTCTTCCAGTGCTTAGACAGCTTATATGAGCTGTCTGACTCTTTCTGACTTCTGAACAATAATTATCATAAGAAAAAGGAATATGTTTGCATATCCGTGATTTTAAAAATTTCATTATTTATTTATTATATTTTTATCAGAGCAGTGACAGTACCTATCCAACCTTGGCTGATCTTGAAAAAGCTAAATTGGAATTGGACTACTTAATATTTGAATAAGGAAATTCCATACTTGTCAACTAGACTGGGAAGTTGGAAATTTATCCTAGAAGAGGGCAGTGGTACAGTATTTCTGTATTCTTGCTAAGAAAACAAAGAAGACCTGTCCAGATAGTCACCAGGAGTCAAGTTGACTCAAAAGAAATTTCACATTATAGTTTCCAAAAGCCAAAGCATTCTGGGCAATTTGCTGAACAAATAGTACTTCTACCTACCATCTCTTTAGCATGCAAAAGCAATATAATCAATTCACTGCTGGTAAAAGTGCAGTTGCTAACTGAAGCAGTTTAGAAAGCTTTCAACAGATCTTAATTAAATATATAACTTAATAAATTAAACATATGCTCATAGGGTGAGATGTAGATTCAGTAGAGACAGGCCCTAAGATGGTGCTATGACATTCACTTAGAGTTGTTATCTAGCCAGTCTGATCAAGTTAATGAAAACCGGGTGTTACATTTCACGCACATCAGAGCAGCTTAGACAAAAACCTTTCATTTTTCTTGCTTATCCAGGCAGAGCAGGGGAAAAAAAAGCTCAGAATGCATCAGCAGGGATTGGGCTTTGCAGGTGCAGGCAAAACCACAACCCTCACTCTGGCCCTCTTTAGGTGTTCTAGACAGCAGCTTGTCCAGGCAGAACAGGAAAAATGTGAGGCTTTGGCTTTGCTGCTTTCATTAGACAGAAAAATACTGGGACTTAAGCACCTAATGAAGAATTACCTTCCACTGATTCCTTTTTAATAGAACTTGATGTGCATAATGGAGTTTTAAAGATGAAAATCCCTACCAAATTTTATGTGTATACACTTATTAGATAAGTAGGACTTTGGATGAAAAATAATAATATATAAACCCAGTTCTAAGCAGAACTAAGTTTAGATTGCAGCTGATGTCTGTTAACTACAGTCTTTCAACTGTTTTCATTATATAACTGTAAAACGTATCAGGAATATTGAGAAATGGAGGGAATTAAATACGAAAATAGAATGACTGTAAGCGTTCCTACTTTCATTACCCATGCTTAAAAAGGATATCAGGCTCTTTCTTCTCATGTCTTCAGTTCTTTGAATAAAGAAACCAGGACCAAATTTTCTAACTTTTTATTGAGAAATGCCATCCAGTTTAAAGGAAATATTCATATGGAAGATTTTTTTTCAGTCAGACTTACATTCCAAAATTTACATTTCTCAAAGGTGTCAATGTAAGTTTAATTAAATAGTGTTATTTAGAGCAGATATTTCTTATTAGTGTGGCATATACATTTCAGGAAATAATAATTTATGATATTAAGGTGATAAGAAAGGTCAAAGTTTGAACTCCTCTCTTTTTGGTGTTGTGACTCAACATGATTTTTATATTTCTTGAAATAATGCAGCCTTTTTGGGGTGATTATTAACTCATAACTCATCCTGATTATTAACTACTATATTTCTCATTCTAAAGGGCAACAAGATGAATTACTGTTGGACCTGTTGCCTTTTTAAGATAACATCTCTGGGTTCACTGCATCCCCACAGCTTGTATTTTTCAAGGTTATCCACACCTTGATTACATCACAGATTATTGTAGTGTTCTATGTGAAGAATATCCAGAAGTTTCAAACATTGTAAAATGCAGCAGCTAGATGGCTAACCAGTGCACAAAACTGGGATCATATTATGCCCATATTGAAAGCCCTGCACTGTCTGCCAATTTTTAAGAACTATGCAATTTTCTAATTTTATATCTCTAAACTATTTGAGGACCACCTAACTTTCTACCTGAAAGGATCCAAACTAAAGAACACCATGTAAAACAGATATTAGTGAATGTACATGTCACCTGCTTTTCATTGATAAAATAATACTAAAGTTGTGATAGCATAAATAAATTCCCCCAATAAAAACAGCTTTAGAATAAAATTCCCTCAATTAATGGGTCTTAAATCGCTGCGATGAATTGTCTTACTACTGCTATGGTACTCCCCGTAAGAAACATACTCTGACTATTGCCTCATAATTAACAATAACCATTCTGAAATTTAACAGTATAAGAAAACAGCAGAATTGAGAGCAATAAAATTTCAGAAAAATTAAAAAGATTATGTATTATTTTAAATGGCTTTTTAAAAAAAAGCCACACCTTTTCCTGTTTCGGATTATTGATAGATAATATATAAATTAAATTAAAGTAATAATATTATATTGGCAGAGTAAAATGAAGCTGAAAAATATGATTCTGCTCGGGTCCTTACCACTATCTTTGTTCCCAGGTCAAAATAAAACAACCCCCCTTTTGCTACAAAGTGGCCATATCCAAGCCCAGCTCCACGTTTCTGCATATCAGTCTTGCCAATAACTTGCCAACCTGTATGTCTATTTGAAGCCTTCCTACCTGTGCTTTTAATATTTGGCCGGAATGTTCTTTACAATATCCACACATTTCAGAAAACGGCTTGGTGAGAACCCTATTCTTCCCCTTCCTTTATTCATCACTCTATGATTTCCCTTTTTAAATAAGAGTGGCAGTCACCACATTCTATTAGTGCATTATTTTACCAGCAGTAAGTGAAAATACTTTTGGTATTAAGAAGTGCAAAAGGGGAGAAATGCATTTGTTGGTTTATTACCCATGGTGCTTTTGGTTTGCCCATAAATTAAAGGCAAGAAGGAAACTTTCCTACTCTAGTGGATCTATTGAAGAACCAGCTATTTTTGGCTTTTATCAGCTCACTGGTTCCTTGCCCTTCCTCCCTATAACAAATGCTAATCAACAATCCTCCTGAAAGAGTTTCAGGCAGAGCTGTTCAGTGTTCAACATGCAGTTCTTACAGGGCAGTAGAAAACTTCATATTCTCTCAGCTGGGGAGAAGGGAGTCATTGTAGGTGTAAATCTCTGGCAGCTGACTGTTGGAGCCCATGAGCTGTACCTTGTAAATAATTCGCTTAGGGAAAGAGGGGGGAAAAATCTGCATATGAGAATGAAATGTCGTTTATAACTCATAGAATATTGGCTTGGCTAAGAAAAACTTTCCAACCCCTTCCACTCATTACATATCACTGAGAAGGGAAACTGGGAGGAGGGCCTGGAGAGGGTGTAGCATAAAATCTCTACCTGTCAGTTTCACAGAATAGTTTTTCAAATACGATCATAAAAAGGGGTTGCTGGAAGTGCAAAGATGGTTGGAATCGTCACTTTTTTTTTTTTGCTTTGCAAAGACCAGGGAAACTTTAGCCGATATAATTTTAGACTTGTGTTTTGTGATTTTTATACACAGATTTACTGTATTTATCCCAAAGAAAAATCATGCTGGGTTTTATATGAACTGATCCCCCCTTCCCTAAATTAGACAAAACACAACCACCTCTTCTCCTTCCTTTACAGAATTCTCAGTGAATGTAAAATAAATCTTGGTTTCAAAAGTAACTTACTCAGGAATTGTACTGTGTTTTCTTTTCACATAAATGAAGTGCCTTGCTAGATGTTCTCATTCTTTACAGCATGGCTGGGCAAACTTTTTTTTCTGGCAATAGCCTCATGACTTCACAAATGATACGTTGAGGGTGCTATGCACATAGCAGGCAGGGCTGAAGCCAATGGGGAATATAACAAGAGACACTGGCATTCACGGGAAGGGCACCGAGGACTCAAATTATGACATGCTTCATGACATGACTCACATCCAACATATGCTGCGCATATGTAATTGCATCATTTGTGCGATGAAGTCATGATGTATGCTCTGTCTATCATCTATCTATCTATCTATCTATCTATCTATCTATCTATCTATCTATCAAATTTTGTCACCACCCATCTCCCCCAAAAGAGTCATTATGATTCCATCAAGCCATGGACACCTATGGGCAGAGCCAAAATTGGGTGGGAGCATTCATTCATTTTTGGAGTCTCTTCTTCTGACACCTCATCTCATTTTCTCTCTCTCACTGTCTTGGATAACCTACATTCTCCTTCTTTCCCTTTCTCCTTTCCCCTTTGCTTGGAGACTAAATATTGCAGTAGTCTTTAGAAACTAGACCCATGGCAGCATGCGATCTAAAGGCTGCAAAGTTTCACTTCTGGTTTGTAGCTCTCAGCATAATGTGTAACCTGCTTCTGTAAAAAAGAGGAGTGAGTGGGGTCCTTGATTTATCATTGATTGTTTTTATACATGCAGCCTACAGATGAAAAGCAGTGGTACAGTTCCGTCACTGGGAAAAGATCCCACTGATGGGAATGGAAGGAGTAATTGTCTATATCTCCTGGAACCCCCAACCCCCTGCCAAGCTGCTCCGGAGACATCCCTGCTTCTCAGAAAGGTTTTTAGCAGTGTGAAGGGGACTGCTCTCAGAAATAGAGGCAACCTTGCACTCATGTAACATGTTCTATCAAAGAATCCTTCAGTCATCAAATCATAAAAAAAAAATGTATACATCTATTTTTTATCATACGAACAGGATATATGCCTAGAAAAAAGAAAGGCTGGGAGGGGGATGTCATTTCCTGTATTATTGCAGTCTGTCCTGGTTTGAACATCTAAATTAATGGATATCCAGATGAATGGAATTTCCACTTGGAGAAAGACTGTGTGCAGAGACCTTAGTATGAGTAAGCTTCTGTATTACTGGAATCCTGCATATGCATGTACAATTTATATCAGGACCACATGATCTTGGAGACAGGAAAACCACATGAGTTTGAGGTGGGGGGAAATGTGTGCTCCTATTGCATTGTTCCTGAGAGTAGGGTGGGGAGAGAGAGAAAGGACCAAGAGTGAACAGGGCTTCTCTTGGATCTCATTGCCCTAACATCCCACGAGAGTAAATAACCTGATACTGAAGAGTTGTTGCCTCATACTGAATTCCCTGAATTGTTATTACAATATTCCCTTGTTTGTGTTAGCATAATCTATATTCAAAACCCAACCTTTAAAAATATTCTATTACTAAAAGTATATTGAATGCATGCAGAATAGACTAACTTTACTGTATTCTTTTCCTATCTTTCCAAACGGTGACATTTTGAAGGGGGGGAAAATCACATAGGTGTATATATAGAGCTTGGATTGAAAGCTAAGCATCTGTGCTAATGTTTTTTTTTTCCTTCAATACTTTTCTTTTTTGGTTCACCAAATCAACACACCAACAACATTATATAGCATGAATAAAGTTCAAACATTGAAATACAAAAATCTCCTTGCAAAATCTGATAAAAATATCAACATTTCCTTTCCCATATAGGCTCTGTTAAGCTTCTGCTCATTTTGATCTCACCAAGGACAGCAGGGGGGGGGGTCTGTATTCTCTCTCATGTTGTATTTGCCAGTTCTTGATCCATCTCTGCTTAATGTCTCCTAGGTTGAGGATTGTAGACAGATGATGCAGGATAATTCATTATGAAGCAATTGCCAGGAAGCCCGGGCCACTGGTCCAGGGAAAGGTCCTAACCAGTTGACTCTTGTATTGGGATGATTTTATGCTTTTGAGACAAATAAAACATGTTGCTGTAATGCCACAGGCTGAATTTGCTATAGAGCTACGATTGCCAGTAAATACAGAAGTTTCATTAATGTATTTTCAGGTCTAGGGATTCTCTGAATTATCCTGAACTTTCAAAAAGGTAGAATGCAACTGCTTTCAAATGCAAAATCATTAGGCTTGATAGCAACCTTGAGTTGTCATGTTACATCCCTTATTTAATGTGTTCTATCATTTTACTTATTTGATTTTTTTATTATCTATCTATTCAAGTAACAAAATAAAAATCAAAAGCAACAGCATTAAAACTTAATTAAAATACATCCATACTACTTCAAACATCCTTTTCACTGATTTAAAAGGTATGTTTTAATTATATTTTCCAAGCAGAAATGGTAGAGTAAAACAATCTCTGAAGTACAGTAAGTGCTTTCTGTAGTTTGGGAATGGTAAGAGAATTCTGGACAATTACTAGAGAGCCTCAAAAAGATCCAGATAGTGTGGAGTCCTTGGTGGTCTCTGAGCCTTGTTGTTTTCTTGCAGATGTTTCATTGCCAGGCTAGGCAACATCTTCAGTGCGAAAAGGGAGTGGGACTTGCTCTCTGTTTATATACCATGGCATGTCCTGCTTGTGTTGGTGGGGGTGTTCTTCTCTCCTTGGTAGTTCCTTGATTGGGCTGTTGAGATTAGGGAGTTTTCATTGTGTCTTCTGACTGCTAGTTGGTGTTTGTGGATGTATTCTGCTAGTCTTCTGCTGGTCTGTCCTACGTAGTGGCTGCTACAGTCCTTACACTGTATGTTGGGTTACTTACAATGTTCTGAAGGGTTTTGGTTGGTTTATGTGCTATGGTGATGCCATGTGGTTGTAACAGACTATTAGTAGTTTCTGAGATGTTTCTGATGTATGGCAGTGTAATCCTTTTCATTGCTTCTGTTGGTTTTGCTGTGGTGGGTTGAGTGGTCAGGCACTTTTTGATAAAGTTGCGTGGGTATCCGTTTTGCTGGAGGATGCTATATAAGTGGTCTGTTTCCTTTTTCTGGTGTTCTGGATTGCTGAAGTGCATTTGTGCTCGTCTGAATAGTGTTCTTACACATCTCCTCTTGTGGGAGCTTGGGTTATTGCTTTGGTAGTGGAGCACTTGGTTAGTGTGGGTAGATTTCTGGTAGACCCAGAAGAAAAAACAGGAGTTATCTACAACATACAGTGTAAGGACTGTAGTAGTCACTATGTAGGACAGACTGGCAGAAGACTAGCAGAATGCATCCACGAACACCAACTAGCAATCAGAAGACATGATGAAAACTCCTTAATCTTACAACACATGGACAGACTCAACCATACTTTCAACTGGGAAACTGTGAGCATCTTAAACCAAGACGAATCCAAAAATGCTAGAGAATTCCTGGAAGCAGCCATCAACAGACAAAGCAGCCATCAACAGACACATAGTGGTAAACAACATTTACATACCATTCATAAGAGACAATAGAAAAGCCAGAAGACCAGAACACCTCCTTGCCAGTAATCAACACCCAGATATGCAAAGATGAACACCAGGATTAGCACCAGAGGAACAATCAAACAGCACAATATACCCTAATCAAGGAACTATTAACTCAGTCAATCAACCAAGCAGAAAACAACAGCCCAATCAAGGAACTACCAAGGAGAGAAGAACACCCCCACCAACACAAGCAGGACAAGCCATGGTATATAAACAGAGAGCAAGTCCCACTCCCTTTTTGCACTGAAGATGTTGCCTTGCCTGGCAATGAAACATCTGCAAGAAAACAACAAGGCTCAGAGAGCACCAAGGACTCCACAGTTCAACCCTGAGCTACAAATATTCTCTTCAATTAGATCCAGATAGCTGTATCTTCCCTCTAGTGTTGTCCAGATGTTTGCAGCCTAGATATGGTAGCCCTTGTTCAGTAGGACTTACAACTAGGAAAATGATATAACTATAAAATGTCTATTTACCCCAGAAAGAGCAGCCAGTGATGGGAAATGGTAGAGGGGAGAGATATGACCAGTGTAATGGAATCATACTTGAGTTCAGGTCTTGATGCACTATTAAAGTGGCAAAGACAAAGATGTGATGGGGATACATCATCTTGTCTTGAATACACATTTTTTTCATTATCAAAGGCTGTTGATCACTGGTGTGTCAGTACAATTTGCAATAAATATGGTAAAACTGTTTTTTTTTCTTTTTAGTATCAGACTTGATACAGTTGTTGGTGCTATTATATTGGGATGGCAATGTGTAGACACATTCATTTTGCATAATCAAAGGATGCAGTCGGGAAAAGCTTTAAAAAGAAAAATAATAGCAAGGACATTAACATTATCTTCTCTCTTTCGGCTGGAAAACATCTTACTGGTGTGACTTGGTATGAATAGTCAGTTCTTTGGAAGTAAATTACGATCAAAATCCAAAGTCAACCATAAATTAAATGTGCCTTTTTTCTTCCTACTTTGGTATACATGACTTTCCATTAAGCTAGCCTCATATAATATACCTCGGATGTGTTCAATAAAGGCCTGTAAATTATAGTAAGTATTTAAAATGGTAAATAGACATTGAAAAAGGCCACATTAGGATTAATGAATGAAAGGGTTGATACTGAAAATGCACTTGTAAATAAATAACAAGGAAAGTAAAATGACACACTCTTAGGTTAGAGTTACAAGTAGGAAATGATGATAAATTGTGGGGCTTTTTGCCCAGGCAGCTCATTTTGGGTAACTGTCTCTCGAAGACCTTGGAAAGAAGCCCTCTTCTTTCCCATTCTGTTCTCCACTGCAGACGTTGGACAAGCTCAGACTGGTTTCTGTGGCTCAGGAAGGCCAGATGCAAAAGAGAAGAAGGTCCTGCACCTTTAACAGTTTTGTCTAAGAGGGAATTCTGGAAGATAGCACTTAACATGCAGGAGACACCTGCTGAAATGACCTCTTCCACATAACTGTTAAAACTACTTTCCTCCTTTTCTTGTTTGCATCTGGCCTCCCTAAGCTCTTCCACCTTGCATCTGACTGGTGATTACAAAAGTAAAAGAAGAGCAGTTTTCAAAATTTGGGGGTTGTTTTATTAATTTTTATTTTCATTAATTTATTCATGCATTGTATTTGCATGCTAATTTATCAAGGCATGTCAATGTTTCTTCTTCTGTACCTCAATCTTTCCTTAAATTTTCAAAAATGGTATTCCACATACTTTTATTTCATAGTGGAAATGTAGGCTCCTTCTTTTTCCGTACTGCATGCATGTCTATTTGGCAAAATTTATAATTCTGGCAAATGATCTGACTGTAGACATTCCTGCATATAACTGACTGTATTGCCAAGTGTCCAAGCAGTGATCAGATGCTCAGGCAATTGGTGCTTTTTATCTCTGTCTAAAATCTAAAAGAACCAATTGCCTGAGCATCTAATCCAGGGCGTTCCAAAGTTTTCCCGTGGCGACACACCACCTGCCGTTGGTGTGTTGCCGTGGGAAAACCCGGAAGTGCCGCCGTTGCGGCAGCGTGCAAAAACCCGGAAGTGCCGCTGCCGCTTTCGGGTTTTTGCGTGCCGCCGTTGGTGTGTCGCCGCGGGAAAACCCGGAAGCACTGATGATGATCAGCGCTTCCAGGTTGTGTGGTGACACACCAGACTGTGTGTGGTGACACACTTTTGTGTCGCGACACACAGTTTGGAAAGCTCTGATCTAATCACTGCTTGGACACTTGGCAATACACTGACCCTATTCTTCAGATAGAAACCAATGTTATTTAGTATCTCTTTAATGTCGATGATTATTAATTTTATTTGTAAACCTCTGTTCCTCCCAAAGGAACCCAAAGCAATTATAAAAGAAATATTTATTTATTTACTTACTAATATTTCTATGCCACTCTATTCCCAATGATTCAGAATAAAAAACCTTAAAGAAAACTATCAACAATAACATCTAAAAGGCAATAAATTTTCAAAAAATTAAAATAAGTTCCATTTAAAGAAAAGGCCTCTCTCTTTTTGTAAAGTGGTATTACTGAGTGTGTCACAGTAGTCATTCTGTAACACAATGCCAGTTTTGCCCACGGAGCTCACGGGCAAAGCTGTTCAGTCCGCCATGTTCCCACCGGAAGTCAATAATCATGAGTTAAATGGAACAGGCATCAGCATCTGGATGTAGGAAACATCTTTCTGTAGTCCAAGAGATGCTGTAAAAGTCCTTTTTAACATATGCCTAGCTATCTCTTTTGTAGCTATTGACTTCTATATCGGATTTTCTTGCAATATGGGGCTATTAGAGAAGCATGATGAAGATGTGCCTTTGAGTCAGTGTTGACTTGTGGTGACTGCCTGGACAAGTTCCTGCAATTTTCTTGGCAAGGTTTTGGAAGTGGTTTGGCATTGCCTCCTTCCTAGGGCTGAGAGAGTGACTGGCCCAAGGTCACCGAGCTGGCTTTATGCCTAAGTCAGGACTAAAAGTCATGGTCTCCTGGCTTCTAGCCTGATGCCTAACCACTACATCAAACTTGCTCTCTAGAGAAGTATAGTCTATTTTTTAAAAAAAATCAGAACCATAAGTAATGTTTCTGTTATTTGTGTGTGGACTTTACTATCTATCCTTTCTGACCTCTAATCTTAGACCACACAAATGAATGCAGGTCAGTTGTATGTGCATATGCATGTGTGCATGTGTGTGTATGTATACAGTATGTATGCAATAATTCATCTGCTTGATGACAGAATGAACACTTTGAACTTTGTGGAAGTTGCACTGCAACTACCTGTTCTGGGGTATAGCCATTATCATGGTTATCTAATGCTTCTTTTCAGGTGAATTCTAAATCAATTTCCCTGTTGCCCTATAGCAATATATACTACACTAAAATGTCATTCCTTATGACCTGAACTTGTAAGTAACCTAATATTTTGGATGTCCACAGAATAATGCAGACAGAAAAGATTTATATAGAGCCAGTTTGGTCTAGTGGTCAAGGCAACGGGCTAGAAACCAGGAGGCTGTGAGTTCTAGTCCCGCCTTAGGCATGAAAGCCAGCTGGGTGACCTTGGGCCAGTCAATCTCTCTCAGCCCAACTCACCTCACAGGGTTGTTGTTGTGGGGAAAATAGGAGGAGAAAGGAGTATTTGGTATGTTCGCCGCCTTGAGTTATTTATAAAAATAATAAAGGTGGGATATAAAATAAATGAAATAAATAAATAAATAAATAAATAAATAAATAAATAAATTGTCATATATATAAACTAAAGGCAGATGAAACAAAACTACAAACAGCTATAACAGAAAATATGCACCTACATCAGGAAATAAGCTTTTATTTATTTATTTTATTTATTAGATTTATCACCGCCCAACTCCCCCAAGGGGGACTCTTTATATATAATAGCTGCATCTTTTATAGGGAACACCACCATCCTGTACACCTTATCTCATTAGGCTGCAAATCCATGCATCTGCCACTCTGCCAAATAGATGGCCAGCAGTGTTGATGTTGACCTTTCACTGTCTGCAGAGCAGATGGAGAATGCTGTCTGTGGGTACAATGTTAAGCATTGGTTTGGTCCATTTACACCCTGACGTGATCCATCAGACATCTCTGGATGAACATGTTGTAATACTATGCAGCATCCATAATGGAAACTACTATTTTTGTTTTGGAACAAATGCTTTTGGGATAGAGATGCTAATATGGTATTAATGAAATGCAAGATATGTGATTAAGCCTAAACATAGGAATTGATTATATAAAAATGTGAAAGTAAAGTTGATTCTTCTGGCTGAGTCAGGACAGTTAATTAACTATTATAGTGAACTATCTCAAACTGGCTCTCACACTTCTGAAGCCCTACTTTTTGTAGGTGGGATGGGATTTTGACTACTGACATTTGCCCTTTTATTTACAGATCTGGTGAAAAATTGTTGTTCAGTCATTTAGTGGTGTCCGACTCTTCGTGACCTCATGGACCATAGCATGCCAGGCCTTCCTGTCCTCCACTGTCTCCTGGAGTTTGCTCAAATTCATGTTCATTACATCGGTGGTGCTATCTAACCATCTCATCTTATGACGTCCCCTTCTCCTTTTGCCCTCAGTCTTTCCCAGCATCAGGGTCTTTTCCAGTGAGTCCTCTCTTCGCATTAGGTGGCCAAAGTATTTGAGCTTCAGCTTCAGCATCTGTCCTTCCAATGAGCAGTCAGCATTGATTTCCTTTAGGATTGACTGATTTGACCTCCTTGCAGTCCAAGGGACTCTTAAGAGTCTTCTCCAGCACCACAGCTCGAAAGCATCAATTCTTCGGCGCTCGGCCTTCCTTATGGTCCAACTCTCACATCCATGCATTACTACTGGGAAAACCATAGCTTTAATTATACGGACCTTTGTCGGCAAGGTGATGTCTCTGCTTTTTTTTTAATATGCTGTCTAGGTTTGCCATAGCTTTCCTCCCAAGGAGCAAGCGTCTTTTAATTTCATGGCTGCAGTCATCGTCTGCAGTGATCTTGGAGCCCAAGAAAATAAAATCTGTCACTGCTTCCATTTCTTCCCCTTTTATTTGCCAGGAAGTGATGGGACCAGATGCCATGATCTGAGAGTTTTTAATGTTGAGTTTCAAGCCAGCTTTTGCACTCTCCTCTTTCACCCTCATCAAGAGGCTCTTTAGTTCCTCTTCACTTTCTGCCATTAGGGTGGTACCGTCTGCATATCTGAGGTTGTTGATATTTCTCCTGGCAATCTTAACTCCGGCTTGTGATTCATCCAGCCCGGCATTTCTCATGATGTACTCCGCATATAAGTTAAATAAGCAGGGTGATAATATACAGCCTTGTCATACTCCTTTCCCAATTTTGAACCAATCGGTTGTTCCATGTCCGGTTCTAACTGTTGCTTCTTGACCCGCATACAGGTTTCTCAGGAGACAGGTCAGGTGGTCTGGTACTCCCATATCTTTAAGAATTTGCCACAGTTTATTGTGATCCACACAATCAAAGGCTTTAGCGTAGTCAATGAAGCAGAAGTAGATGTTTTTCTGGAACACTTGTATTTTCAGGAAAAAAATAGTGAGATCAAAAAGAAAGTTCCAAGTATGAATGTATGAATTCAAGAAAGATCCAAGACTGGACTTCTGGTGGGAGACATGGCCAACTGAACAGCTGTGCCCATGATCGCAGCGGGCAGATCTGACAGCGCCAGCTTTTTTCGGGAGGCTTAGGCTTTTTCTGATGCCCTGGAGTGCTTTAATGGACAGAAAATGCTCGGAATCATCCCATTTGCACTCCAAAATGTCGCGTCGCAGCCCGAGGACCGCCAGCAGCATTGGCGCTAATCTGGTAAGAGACGACGGGAGT
Organism: Charina bottae; assembly: GCA_023362775.1. Lineage (NCBI taxonomy): Eukaryota > Metazoa > Chordata > Lepidosauria > Squamata > Charinaidae > Charina > Charina bottae. The sequence continues at coordinate 190,130,366 of JALMGJ010000003.1, forward strand.
TGGGGACACCATAATTTCCAGACTGCACTGTAGCCTTAAAGGAACATTAAGTCGAGCCAGCCCCATTTCTAAATCACCCAATTTATATTTTTTAAGTTTATGTACCCTAAGAGATACTCTCTACAGCAAGAAGAATCGAAATCTCTTGGTGCTTATCGTTATTTCTGGATTAATTTTAAAAACTTTTTTCAACTTTGGCTTACAGTATTTCCCATTTAAATATTAAGGTGGACTGAGAATAAATAATCATCTCCCCACTATTATTTTTGTATTTAATTTGAAGGATTTAACATTTTCCTACACGTTGAATCTGCCGCTTTCAGTTTTCAGTTTCTTGTTCACTTTCCTTGGGAGCCGCAGCTGCTGGTCAACATACTTTCTCTTTTGTCAATTACTCTTGGAAGCCTTTCATTAACCCATTAGCTCCTATCTGCTCTAGTCACGTAGTTAGAGGGCATCATTATCTACTGCCTGAATTATGGAAGAGTTTAAGGAGATTTTCTCAGAGCTGTGTTCTGAGCTTTGTTGTGATTCCAAACAGATTTTTCATGACAGCCTTCAAGCTATTCTGCACAATGTTCAGGATATTGTAGAAAATATCAGTCTTAAAATGTGTCAGCTGGCTGAGGGTGTTCTGAAAGAGGAAGAATTCAATCAAAATGGTGATGCTTTTACTGACAGTGAGATTGGAGTCTTTGAGGAAATGCCAGGCGACGAATATACTTTGGTATTGAAGGGGTTAAGACTGCCTGACTTGCAAGATACCAACGGGTTTGTTTTTCTGAGGAAATGTTTTGGGAAAGAAATGGCTCTGTTCTGTGGGAGGTTTTCTGCTCAGAAGTCTGAGTTTTTAAGGGGGGCAGTTGGGCTGTTTGATTTCTCTATGAAAAATGCCCTGTGTATAATATGGAGACAAGTAAATGTTCTGGTATACTTCAATGTGGGAGAAAAATTAAGAATATGTATTTGGTTTGATATTAAGGCTTACAGGATTCCATTTTTCTTTAATGAATTGGATTAAGATTTATTGCATTGCAAGAATTAAGAATATGTATTTGGTTTGATATTAAGGCTTATATGATTGCACTTTTTTCAATGATTTGGATTATTGCTTTTAAAGTTTACTTGATTTTTTGGGATCTATAAGATATAATAATAATTGTTTGGTTTTAGGTTTAATAGAGTTAAGATTGTTATAGTATTATTAAATAGAAAAGTAGACAATTTAAATGTTTTTATAATTTGATTTTTATTATAACAATTAAGAATATTACTATTTGGATTGATATTAAGGTTTGTATAATTCCATTTTTATGTAATGTTTTGGATTAAGATCTATAGGATTGCTTTTAAAGTTCGTTTGATCTTTTAAGATTTATAAGATGTAATAATAAGTGTATGGTTTTAGGCTTAATAGGGTTAAGATTGTTATAACATTATTAAGTACAAAAGTAGATAATTTAAATGTTTTTATAATTTGATTTTTATTATAGTGATCAAAAATATATAGAATAGTGGTAGGAAGGAAATATTTAAATAAATGTTGGTTTTTTGGGGGCGGGGAGATGGTTTGGAGGTTAATATATTTGGTTACTTTTTTATATAAGGGGAAGGATCAGTGGTGTTTAGTGACTTTTATTATATACCAATGGAATAATTTATAGAAATAATGTTATCTTGGTTTGATATAGAGTAAGGGATTGATTATGGAAATTGTTGTATATTCCTGATGTTGAAAGCTGGAAGTCATCTATTTATGTAATCTTCTAAAAATCTTTTTTCAACTTGTGTTTTTCTCACCTTTTTTGGGTTTTTTTGTAGTTTTTTGCTTTTTTGTAGTTTTTATCTTTGCTTTAAACTTAATAAAATTCTTATTAAAAAAAAAGAAAGATCCAAAACTGCTTCTTCTCCTTATGTTTTCATAAATAAAACTTGTAAATGACCACCATCACCAAACTGGACGCTGTTTGATGCTATTGTGTGAAAAAGTATGTTTATTTATTTATTTATTTTTCAAATTTTGTCACCACCCATCTCGAATGAAGCAACTCTGGGTGGTTCACAATAAAACCTTTTACAAGTAGTTCATTTATTCATATATAAGAAAAGCCACTATGTATATAGTGTATGATGAATACATGACAGAAGAGAAAGCAAATAAATACACACAGTCCACACAATTATATGTAAACTTCTGAAGGGATACAGAATAGTCTCATAACTGGATGTCCAGTTCAGCTAACCAAGCGATCGCTTCCGGTGTTACTTCGTGCAGATCTTGTAAGGAGCCAGGGAATGCACTTTGTGGACAGTCTTGTACAATGTGTTTAATAGTTTGCATTTCGGCACCAAGTAAAAAGTTACCCGCGTCCGTAGCATTCCTTAAGCTACTGTACATGTGCTCCCTGGGTGGTGCTAAATGGGTGACAATGATGTGATGCAGCCGTACTGCCCCTCCGGGCCTCAAGGCCATGACAATCAGAAGTGAACAAAACCAAGAAAAGCCACTTATAAATATTTATAGTAGTAATATAATATAATAGTAAGGGATGAATTAGTTTTTATTATTTATCAGCCACTTTTAAGGACACAGTCTATAGAAAGCAAGATATACAAAGAATGAGATAGAAAATGTGTTACTATAGAAAAGCTGCTCTTAACTATACCCTTTTTAGACTTGCTTAAAGGTTGATACTGACAGGACCAAGTGGAAATTGACTGAACGGAATTCCGGAGCTGTAAGTTCATCACTAGGAAGGCTTTGTCTGTCATGAGAGTAGCTTGTGTTACTGATGGAACAGGCCTTTTTATTTACTCATTATGCTTTATTTATGGTCAAAATCAGATGTTCTTTACACCTTGACTACAGGTAATAGGAAAAAATAATGAAATGGGGAAGCACAAAGAATATCCAAAAATCCTGAGTAATGTACTTCATTAGGTGATACAGTTTTCATAGGATGCATAATATTTATGCATGTAAAATTCAGAAGGCCAAATTACAATTCTCCAAACAGCAATCACAACAGAGCAGAGTTTGGGCACATTTCTGGAGATTTCTGGGAGTGAGTCTGCTAATAGGAAGAATACATTCATCTCATCTGACCTGTCTGGGCATTAAGTAACAAAGGTGCTATTAAATCAATGTGCCAGAGCAGATAGAATGGGCAGTAGAATAAAACATGTGTGACTGACTCACGCTCCCCAGCTGGGCATGGACAAAGGTGAGTTTGAATTTGGGAGTTAATGTATTCCCTTATATTAGCGCAGATGGTAAAGTATTGAACCTGGCTAATGTAAAGGCAGTCCAACGGGACACACAGAGAATATTAATAAAGTAGTTTGCTGGGCTAAATGGGCTTTTAGACAAGCCACCATTACAGAAGTGGAGGGATTATACTCCAATCTTCCTGAAGATCAGTCAAAAACACATTGTTTCAACTCCAACATTGACTCTCCGGATCTCAAATGGAATAAAAAGATTGAGCAGAAAGCCATAATTCAGTGCCTTTTCCCCACAGATGATACAAAATTATAAGGTTCAACGGGGTTAGAAGTTCTTCATTGAAAGCCAATTTTAGCCAATATCTGAGACTGCAGGGTCCCAAACATGCCTCTATGGAGACTATCCCAGTTCCAGGCACAAAGAGGAACTGGAGAGACAAGTGAAGCAAAGCCCTTATGAATTTTATTGAACTGTTTCCATAGCTTTTAGATCTTTATAAATACAGGTTTACATACATAAATTAGCAGAACTTGCTTGCTGTCTTTACGATTAACTTGATGTAAAATGATACAACTTGCTATGCTTTGCAACCGAATGGTATAGTATATAAAATACTTTGAATTAGGACAAACTTTTATTCACCTGTGCTGGAAAGGACAGCTCAACCTCCTTGTCTAAATTAAAAAACCTCCAAGAGCTCAGATGGGATGTGGTCACAATGTGTCAGTTATACCAAAATGAGGAGGGGGTTGAATAGCATTTCACTACTTGTCTATGAAGGTTCTCAGTCATCCAGGTGGAATTGTCTGTAGCTTGAATCATGTCAACTGGATTTCTATTTTCTTAGTGGAAACGTTTCGCTCCTTATCCAAGGAGCTTCTTGGATAACTGAAGAAGCTCCTTGGATAAGGAGCGAAACGTTTCCACTAAGAAAATAGAAATCCAGTTGACATGATTCAAGCTACAGACATTTCACTACTTGCTTCCATAAAATGCCTTGTTGATGTGAAAAGAAAAGTATTGACATTCTCAAGTTGGAGTGATTCTTGCAATCTGATCATAGAATGGTTGTTCCAACCACAGCATTGTAAGAGATCTTGGGAGAAAAATCTTAAATCCAATTTTTTGCTGTACAATGGTTTGCCATAGCTTTTTATTTCTAAACATTTCACCTTTATTACCTTATTACTTCTATGATGTTACTTTGTGAGCTGCCTGCTGGCTTAAATATTGTTTAGGGAATAGTCAACCCCCAAAATTATTTCCACTATATTGGGGAAACAGCAAAATTATTTCTTACCATTGAAGGGATGTCTGCAGGGTGTAAAAAAAGTCAAGATGGCAGCCAATCTTGACTTTTGATCTTGGATTGCACCATTGCAGCCATCATCTTGATTTTTCTTCACAACATTCTGCAGACACCATTATCCCTATGTGTTCTGTAAAATTCCTTAACCTATCTGTCTGAAATTCACATGATAGGAATGAGTTTTCCTGCAAATTTTATAATATTACATCTCAAAATAAAACAAATCCTTAATATCACCTTCTTCTTATTTCTAAAACAGATTTTTAAAACTATAGCCTGAAGAATTCAGCACCAGCTTCTATCACATTTGTGCAGCTTCCTCTCCTTATAATAATTTAGCTTTCATGTAAATGACATTACATCCTAATGAAAAACAAAAAACTACATGGACTTTTTAATAAAAGTGATTAGTTTAAAAAACGTATGCCAACTTCGATGAAATTTAGTGTGCTTTTTCTCATAATGGTCTAATATTCTGGCCAATTTAATCTTGTTTTGATAACAAAGGTAAAAGAATAGTTGGAGCATAATCTTCCTAATCCAGGATGGACCTTTTCTAGAACATTGGATCCAAACCTTGAAGCAAACTGGATGCTCTCGAAAATGGAAACTGGATGCCTTAATTTGAGCTGTTTAAAATGGAGTATGGAACATGCCCAGACATGTGTATTGTTGGTTCACTGTGGCCATTCAGAGTTACAGTTGCAAGTGACTCAATTAATGCAAAAGTTAAGCACTTACTGTATGTTCCAAAATGTGCACCCTTAATGCATCCACTTCCTTTTATGTATTTAGGGACATGTCACTATACTTGAATGGTCAAAGAAACAATCAGTTCTACCACTTCCTGTGCTGACTCAGAATCTGTACATTTGTTTAATAATTCTTGAAACAATTTCACTGTGCTATTTTGTGAAATTATCAGTGATAGACAAATTCATTACATCAGGTAGTTAAAGAGATGTTCAGGTTGGTGTAGATGAATATACTTATTTGCTGCCAGAAACTTATGATCATTCCAGGCTCAGAACTACTGTATTTAAAAAGATTATTTTGGGCTAAGTTATGTGAAGATGAGAAATGCTTCCTTGATTTTAGACAATGTTTATATGTGTGTTCTTTCTTTCTCCTGATTGGCAGATAATATTCCAGTTGATTTGATGTAATTTCTGGAATATGGCAAACTATTTTCCAGAAGACATTGTGCATGGTTTAATATTTAGATTAACTTCATTTAGTGTATTTAGATTCCCTTCATTTATCTATATGACTTTTGTGTCCTTCCCTAGATTCTGAATCTATAAAATAATATGTGATGGAAAGGCAGTTTTATAATCATTAAAAGAAACTTTTCCTATATGACATTATTCTTATTCTGCATGAGTCCAAAGAGAGAGACAGATTCCTGATAATGAATTTGTAGCCACTCAAAGAAATAGGAAAGAAAACTTTTTTAAAAATGCCTGCAGCATTTTTAATATGTCTGAATGGGTAGAAATATTTTCTGAGGAAGGATAAATCCACAGACCATGTTGAATGAAGGGCTTAATTACAATCAGAGCCATCTAATTTTTTTTATAGACTCCAGAGTGTGATTTAAGTTTAGGTTCCTATTTGAATAAGTTCTGTGAAAAGTAGGCTGACCATATTTCCTTGAGATGAAGTCGGGACCCTAACCTACCCACGGCTCGCCGGACAAAGTGGGCGTGCGTGCATTCATATGCACGGACTCCGTCTAACAGCCTTGCCGGCAGCGCTTTCCCTACGACGCCCCAGCAAAGAGGGCGGGTGGGTGCTCTCTCATTGAAAACGGGACAAAATGGACATTTTTATTAAAACGACGGGACGGTCGGGAATTGTTTAAAAAACGGGACTGTCCCATTCAAAATGGGACATATGGTCAGTCTAGTGAAAAGACAATAACATAAATGATAGTAAAAGATTATGAATAATACAATAACTAGAGAAAGAAGGTCTATATACTTGACTAGAAATCAATTGATAGAAATCCCCATATTTTTACAATAACATATATACACACACACATATAGCATTTTTATCCTGCTTTTTATCCCATAGTTCATTATTAAATGCGGCAGATCAATGGCCAATACCAAAATGCCACCAATCATTTAAATTGTTTTAAATTGTCTAATGCTTTCTGGAATAGACAAACCTCCAGTCATCTGCTGGAAGATGATGAAAGGCAAATAGGTCTCCTGCAGAATTCCACAGTCTGGGAGCAATTATTAAAATGGTCATATAAAACTGCCTCTCCATTTGCAGGAGGACATGGAGCAGATCTACTGCTTATAAATATGTGATCAGTCAGATTAGGTGATAAAATACTCTTGCTCTGGCTGTTAAGGGATTTAATGGTTAGCTTAATCTAGAAGCCATTGGAAACCAATAAAAATGGTTATATACAAATGATATGTTCAAATGATATGTTCTGTGCTGTAGATCCCAGTATGAACCATTACTGCAACAAGCAATTTCACTTAGAATATTTTATAGTAATCCAATCTGAAAGTAACCATAGCAGTTACAACTATTATAAAAGTGGGCTTTCCAGGAAAATGCATATCAGTATACCAGCCATAAGGCAATTCTGGAATAAGTTACCCCCAGAGTTGAGGCAGGCCCCCACTCTCCCGGCCTTCCGAAAGGGGGTTAAGACTTGGTTGTGCCACTGCGCTTGGGGTGGGACGGGGGATAATCAATCATGGGGGTGGTTGGCACCTTGACGGGGCCAATGATGACACCATTAGTCCACCATCTTGGATTTTATATTTTATATTCTTATATTTATGTGTATTTATATTTTATACTATGATCATTCATCATTGGCAATCACTCGTAGCCGAGTAAGATTGTCTTCCAAAGGTAAAATTTTAACAGTGGATCCGTAAGTGGCTATAAAGGCCAATTCTGGATCCGCACAACCTCCCACAATGGCATAGGTTTCCGGGTGGGAGACAGTCATGATGAGGGTCTGCCTGACGTGCCTTCCTTTTAGCTCTTTTCTCCTTTTCGTCCTGTACTCGTGCTTCTTCAAAGTCCATAGCGCCATTAATAAAGGATGACCTCCAATTGAAACGCTCATGAATTAGGGCTTCCCAGTTCTCAATGCTGATATTACATTTTTTAAAATTAGCTTTGAGAGTATCTTTGAATCTCTTTTGCTGTCCACCAATATTCCGTTTTCCATTCTTAAGTTGGGAGTAAAGTAGCTGCTTTGGAAGACGATGGTCAGGCATTCGAACAACATGACCGGTCCAGCGAAGTTGATGTTGGATGATCATTGTTTCAATGCTGGTGGTTTTCGCTTCTTCTAATACGCTAACATTAGTCCGCCTATCTTCCCAAGTAATTTGCAGAATTTTTCGGAGGCAGCGTTGATGGAATCTTTCAAGAAGTTGGAGGTGGCGTTTGTAGAGGGTCCATGTTTCACAGGCATACAGAAGGGTTGGTAGTACAATGGCTTTGTAAACAAGCATTTTGGTCTCCCTGCGAATGTCCCGATCCTCAAATACTCTACGCTTCATTCAGGAGAAAGCTACACTCACAGAGCTCAGGCGATGCTGAATTTCAGCGTCGATGTTGGCTTTTGTAGATAGATGGCTGCCGAGATAAGAAAAGTGGTCAACATTTTCTAGTGACACACCTTTAAGCTGGATTGATGGCGCTGCGGAGGGATTGGTTCGAACTTGCTGGTAAAGCACTTTGGTTTTTTTAATGTTAATCGAGAGGCCGAGCTTTTCATATGCTTCTGCAAAGATGTTTAGGATAGTTTGAAGATCTTCCTCGGAGTGTGCACAGACTACGTTATCATCAGCATATTGAAGTTCTATAACAGAAGTTGCAATTACCTTATTTTTTGCTTTCAGCCTGCTAAGATTAAAAAGCTTTCCATCTGTTTGATATATAATTTCTACACTAGTAGGAAGTTTCTCTTCAACAAGGTGTATAATCATAGCGATGAAGATAGCGAATAAGGTTGGAGCAATAACACATCCCTGTTTAATGCCGGATTCCACTTTAAATGGATCGCTTTGAGAGCCACTGTTATTCAGGATTGTTGCCATCATGTCGTCATGGAGTAACCGCAAGATGTTCACAAATTTATCAGGGCATCCGATTTTCAGAAGGATGGTCCAGAGAGCAGTACGATTTACAGTATCAAAAGCTTTAGTCAGATCAATAAACGCCATGTACAGAGGGCAGTTTTGCTCCTTGCATTTTTCTTGAAGCTGTCGTGCAGTGAAGATCATATCCACTGTTCCCCTGGAAGGGCGGAAGCCATTTTGCGTTTCAGGGAGGATGTCTTCTGATACAGATAGGAGACGGTTTGCAATGATCTTTGCCAGGATTTTGCCTGCTGTGGCTAGAAGGGAGATGCCTCGATAGTTTCCACAGTCTGTTCTATCACCCTTTTTAAAGAGAGTGATAATTATGGCATCCCTAAAGTCTGCTGGAATCTCCTCCCTCATCCAGATTTTTTCGATGAGCTTATGAAGTTGTTGTGTAAGTTCAGGCCCGCCTTCTTTAAAGACTTCAGCAGGAATCCCATCAGATCCACTAGCTTTGTTATTTTTCATTTGATTAGTGGCTTTACTGACTTCCTCCAAACTAGGGGGTACTGCAAGCTCATCTCTTACTTGTTTTTGCGGGATTTGCAAGAAGACTTCATCAGCCACAGTAGAGTGACGATTAAGGAGATTGTAGTAATGCTCTTTCCAGCGCAGTGCAATAGACTCTTTGTCCTTTAGAAGTTTAGCACCATCTACTGAGCGTAAGGGATTTGTACCATGGTTTGTTGGACCATAGATAGCCTTTATGGCATTAAAAAAGCCCCGTGCATCATGAGCATCTGCAAAATGTTGGGTTTCTTGGGCTTTTTTTATCCACCATATGTTCTTAAGTTCTCTAGTTCTTCTTTGGACTTCTGCCTTTGCACTGGCGTAGATTTTTTTCTTAACGGCACAGTTAATATCTTTTTGCCATATCTGGAAGGCTTTCCTTTTCTTGTCAATAATATGTTCAATCTCACTATCGTTCTCATCAAACCAGTCCTGATGTCTCTTAGTCTGGTATCCGATAGTTTGTTCACAGGTTGAAATAATAGAAGTCTTCAATTTAATCCAGTGTTCCTCAAAATTTTCAGGAAGTTCCATAGGCAGATGTTCCTTGAGAGTTGATTGAAAGCAAGCTCGTTTAATAGGATCTTGAAGGGCCAGTGTATTCATTTTACGCCTTGGTTTTCTTCCTTGGAGCCTACGATGAGGGACAATCTTTATGGCCATCATGGATCGAATTAATCGATGGTCTGTCCAGCAGTCATCGGCGCTCGTCATGGCTCTGGTGAGAAGTACATCACGGTGATCTCTAGCACGGACAATTACATAATCTAAAAGATGCCAGTGCTTCGACCGTGGGTGCTTCCATGATGTTTTAAATTTATTTTTCTGACGAAAGAGTGTGTTAGTAATGACAAGGTTATGCTCTGCACATTTAGTCAGAAGTAAGATTCCATTCGTGTTGCTGTTGTCAACTCCTTCTTTCCCAATGATCCCTGGCCACAAATCAAAATCACGCCCAACTCTTGCATTGAAATCACCCAGGAGGATAATTTTATCCTCCTTTGGTATCTCTGATAAGATGGTGTCCAGCTGGGTATAAAATTTTTCCTTGATATCCTCATCTGCATCTAGTGTTGGTGCGTAAGCACTTAGGATAGTTGCCTGTTGGTTTTTGGCCAGTTTTATTCGCAGAGTTGAGAGTCGTTCGTTAATCCCAGTGGGAACTTCTGACAAGAGCTTCACAAGGTCGTTTTTGATAGCAAAGCCTACCCCATGTATTCATCATTCTTGTTCAGGCAGTCCTTTCCAAAAGAAGGTATAACCTCCTTTTTCTTCCTTCAACTGTCCTTCTCCTGCTCTTCGAGTTTCTTGGAGTGCTGCTATATCAATATTAAAACGTCTCAGCTCCCTTGCCATAATGGCAGTCCTACGTTCAGGTCGTTCACTATCCATATTGTCTTGCAGTGTCCGTATATTCCATGTTCCAAAATTCATGTGTTTTTTACGACCGCTAGATGGTGACCCCACTGGTCGCGGTAATCCAGTCAGGGAGAAAATGAGGCAGACTATGTTTAGGGCACCTTTTCTAGCCCCCTCCCCATATGGGGTGAGCAGAGTGGATCCTAAATAGGGCTGCTCAGTCGTGGATACAGCTGCCGAACTACTCAACTGCCTCGATCCTTGAGTCAGGGCGACTGAATCCGTATCCACTGCCCATGTGCTGGTCCATGACTAGCTCACTCTCTCACTCGCTGGATCGTCACCTTGTTGTGGTGAGTGGGCTTGTGTGTTCCCAATGAACCCTGTGAGCGAAGCCGTCGGGAGTCATGTACTCCTGGTAGGGTCACCCATGGCGGTAAGGTCCAGGGGGAGGAACCAGACAAAGAACGATCCAAGAAAGTCCTCAACGGCAGAACAGGCGGAAGATAACAAGGTGTATTGTTACAACGGCTATGAAGGCGGATGAAGGCTGAAGCAGACAAAAGGTCACCAATCGTCATGATATCCATGCCATTGGATTAGAGCCTTTTTCTGTGAAGGTTGTGTGCTGATCGTTGTGCACCGATCTCCACACATAAAACAAATTCACGCACAGGCGTCTTCCAACCACACCAAACCCAAAACAACCAAAAGTCCCATGGCGATTGACGAATGGCAATGGGGGCAGGACTGTGAAATTTTATACTGTATATGTTTGTAATGATATTTTAATTTTTTTATTTTAAATTGCTTGTAAACCGCCCAGAGTTGTTGCAATACGAGTTGGGCAGTAAAGAAATATGATAAATAAATAAATAATTTTTTGACATCATCTTCTGAATGTTCAACAGCAACTCAGCATTTTGAATATAGTTCAGTGTCTCTCACCTCAAGTTGTAAAAATAATAGCTAGAAAAACATTAGGTGTAATTTGAAGGGGAAAAAATCCTTGCTTTTTAATGAATTGTTGAACTTTTGCAAGTGGAAAGATTGTATCTAATATTTTACTTATCCAGGGATAAATTATTTTAGGAAGTTAAGATCTTCATAAGTATTCCAGGTCCAAGTTGTTTAGACTCTCTGTAGAGAAATACATTGATAGACATGCCAAATTGGGAATGTTTTAACAGTTTTCAAAAGGTTGCAGTATTGGGAAATTATTTAAAATATGGAGAAATATAGAGCAACTTACCAAAATGCAATCAAATTGAGAATATTCACTTGAAAATCATATCTCAACCCTGTGTCTACATCTATCCAGTGTCTGCTGTTGTCTGGGGTCATTAATGTAACTGAACAGTATTTAAGATTAATCCCTAATTTCCACCCAAATACATTTTAATAGGCTGCAATCATATACATGTTGAACTGAGAATTAGCACCACCAAATATAGCAAAGTTTACTTTGAAGTAGAAAAGCAAGAATTGCTTTATTATTTTCTAGTAGAATGATGCTTATATTTTAGCTTTTATTTCAAGGATACTCAACATGCAGGGCTCCATATGTTGCTGAACCAAGCAAGTTCTAGTCAGCGTGGCCAATAATAAAGGATGCTGCGAATATGACATGCTTATTTGATGAAATTTTGATCACCTATTTTATAGGATGCAATCCAAAATGGAATTGTATCACTTGCTCAGTTAGCAAGAAAATTGCAGTATAAACAATTCTTCTGCCCTGCAATTTTAAATATGTTCTAGAAGTCTTCAGCTGGTATAAATACCCAGGCCTTTTATATATCAAATTCATTTCAGGTTTAAGAACTGAACCGTTTTTTTAAGGTTATTTGATGGCTAAAGGTATAAGTAGACAATTTTGCTGTTTGGGTATATTATGTCTGTTCATGGTGTCTAATCCATTTGGGAGTGGCTTAGACAACATGGCTTTAGGATTTGTTTCTGATATACAATATTTATCCCCAAACAGCAACCCCTTTACCTGTTTCAGAATTTCACTTAGTGATGCTGCAATAAATAAAATGTATAAAAGCTTCAGCAGAGCCCCTGAAAAGAATCTCCTTTTCTTAGTTATTATTGAAGCAATAATTACTGTAAAAAAAAATCCTATTACTAATGACTTCTGTAGGAGATAGGCAGTGAGCTATCTGCTGTAGGCCCTGGCCATCTACTGTACACCTGGCTGCCCGATAAGATCCAGCAGGGAAGCTGCCTATGGGTCTCCTTGATTAGAAATCACCATTGTCAGGAGCCATGGAAGCAGCCCTTTACTGCCTCCTTCCTCCAGAATAGTTTTCATCCTGATTAGTCATCCTGCTTAGGAGAGCAAAATAGACTAAATAAGCTATTAAGAGAGATTTTTTTTTATTATCTCTAACTTTGGAAAGCAGACTTACTGTTTTCATTGTCTTACTGTAAACAAGCACGTTGTCCCAGAACAATGTATGGGATGTTCAATCAGACCCTTCCCTCTTGGTATTTAGAAAACTGGCAAAAACTTGGTTATTTCACCAAGCCAGGGAAGTTGAATTGTTATGACTATTCCTCTGGATGACAGATTGTTTTTAATATTATTGTTGTTGGTGTTTTGGTCATGACTTCTATAGGATTATAACATATGACGTTGTTTTCAATTTGATTTATATTGCTTTATTTAATCCCAGTTATGTGTTGATGAGGTGTACGTCTCTCAGAATTGGTTGACTGCCAATAAGCCTAAACAGGTATTCAAGAACATGCAGTGCAACACTGTTGAATGCTGCTATCTTTTTACCAGATTAGAATCTAGTAACCATCAGTTATACTGTAACTAATGGTATGTAAAATATCATTTTAAAACCAAGCTTTACGATTAGAGAAAGTGTCTGTGTATTTTTCATATATGAGCCTTTATCAGTACAAATGTGGTGCAATTTTTTAAAAAATTGTCATAAAATGCTCATCTCTATTGTATTGCAAATACACTTTCCTTCAAAAATTCAGACTTATTATCACAACTGAACTCTTAATGAGAATTTAACAATGACAGAGACATGTGATTGTATATGTTGCTAGACAACCCATGACCCATTGGGTCATCCTTCTTTCCACATGTAATATAGGCTGGTACCATTTCCCATCCCCTCACGACCTCAGCAGAGCTCCAGTGAAGCTTCTTCCTCCTCCTAGAACCCATGGAACTTCCTGCCACTTTGTTGGGAGAGGGGGAACAAAGGGAGCTGTGGACCGCAAGGAAAACTGCACCCCCACTCCCCATACCAGCATGTTGCCAAGGGCCTCCTCCCTCCAGGGAGGAAGAGAGCTCACCTGTTGGCCACCGGCACCCCCCAGCCATCCTACCTCACCAGTAGGCATCCAAATCACTTCCTTGCATTCTCTCACTGCCTACTCCCATTAAGAGATTTCAGTTTTTAGCCTTGGTTCCCTAGCAGCCAATCACCACTCGCCCATTGGCCTTGCTGCCAGCCGATTGGGTGCAGGGGCCAGAGGGAAGTGGGAAAGAGGGCAGGGACATGTCCCTCCCATCTTCCCTTGCGCCATGCAACCTACAGGTTTCTGGGAAGTATTGTCTGAAATCACAATCACATGACTGTGGCTAACTGTGATGATGCTGCAGCAGCCACAACTTTGTGAAGAGAACTGGTGTGAAGGTCCTTGAAATTTCAGTTCCACAGGAGTCATGGGTCCCAGATTTTGGACACATTCTTTAAGTTATCCCATTTGAGTTACCTTGCTTCAAAAATTGTTGCTCTATATGCATCATTTTGGCCAATTGAAGGTTACAAACAGACAAACAGACAGGAGCTATTTGATTTACAGTGGATCACAATATATGGTTGGCTTGCCACTTTGAGAAATGTCTTATGAGTCAAGTTTGAAGGGTGACTACTGCTATCCCATAACAAGGCTAACAGACCTAACTGCAGTTTGTCTACCTTTCTAATGGTATGTGGGAAAGGTCTTGGGAGATGGGGTGAAGAAATGTTGCCTAGGGAACGGTCAGATAAGAGACAGCATAGCCCGCAGCTGGATAGTGGGCAGGGCAAGAGGCTCAGAAGGGACCCTCCCTAATTTCTTGGGCTGTAAAGGAGACGGCAGGAGAATTGTACTTTCAGACATGTAAGATTCTATTAGTGTAGTTTTACAATAAAGTAGAATTAGCTTATCTGGTTGTGTTTCCTGTCTGGTCTACCTGGGAAAGCTGACAACCTTTGCCCCTACTGATAGAGATAGAGACCCACCCACCCCACAAGTACCTTGGTTCAGAATTAATTTACTCTTTCTGGAAAGGTGGGTTTTGTTGTTTGGGAGGAGCTCTTGAAAAATTGTGTTGTCTTGGCTATCATTTGACAGTTTCTGTTCTTCTTTCTCCTTTCCATAGTCTCTCAAATTTAACATTATGCGGTAGGAGGCAGAACTGGCAAAGCCCATTTGTTTAGTAATTTCAAAAGAATGGGTTAAAGCAGAGCTTTCCAAACTGTGTGTCAGGACACGTTCGTGTGTCGGCTGCAGTGTCTGGGTGTGTTGCGGCTGCTGCTGCCTCCAAGCCCTGCCAGGATTTCACGCAGGTCCTAGTGCCTGCCTTGTGCCCTGCTGCCTCCAAACCTGCTGTGATTCCGTGCAGGTCCTAGTACCTGCCCTGTGCCCTGCTGTAAGAGTGTGTTGCAAAATGATGCATGTCTAAAAAGTGTGTCACCAACATGAAAAGTTTGGAAAGCTCTGGGTTAAAGGAATATATGTTAACCCTTTTCCAGCAAAGTGATGATGGAGATTAATTTTAGTTCTGAAATAAGACATATATAATCTGGGAGCAATACAAGGGAAGGCCCTTTGTCTTAGGCTGTGAACATGGAGAAAATAACCAGGCAGGTTCACAGTAAGTCCAGCAGTTCCTTTTTGCCAGGCCATAAGCAGTATTAAAGCTTTAAGGCTAACATGAACTGAGCTCAGAAAACAACCGGGTGCTATTATAGAGCTTTCAATATGGGAGCAATATTTATGCTTTCATATATCAACTTAGCTGTCACCTTTTGTACTAAATGAAGTTTCCAGACATTGTTCAAGGTGGCCTTACATGCTGCAATAATTTAGATGCAATATAACCAGCAAATAGATAACTGTTGCAAGATCTGTTTGAAAGAAAGACTCAAGAACAGTTGCAGTTGTGCAAATATATTACTTGCTCTGCCTCCAGTATAGATCCAGCAACAGCATGGGTGGAGGAAGCATTGCCAAGGTACAACACCAGTTTTTCAGTAAGAGTAAAGCATAGTAGTTTATTTTTTATTTTATTTTTTTTACTTTAGGGATATATACTGTACATAAGCTTTGCATCCATATACTTTTAAGTGTGATAGATTGAGTTTGCTTCCTTTCTATCCATAACTCATTGGAGTTTTATAGGCATCTTTTGTTAGCAAATGGTTTTATAGATACATACTGTAGCTGTGTTAAGCTGTGTCTGATAGTTTTGTATCAACAAAAATATACTTTATCATGCTTACCAAATTTTGATTCTTTCTTTCTGCAATCCCATTTTCCTCATAAGAGCTATAACAATATTTTTTATATTTTTATGCCTTTATTATTCAAATATTCTTTCAAATTCCTGACTGCAATATTTTCCATGTCTTCAAACCTTCATCTCTTTACTTTTCCATTAAACCTGTTTTCTACGGAAGCACAGTAATGTTTGAGAAATTCACTCATCATTTTACTTTTAGTGGTTGGTAGGTGTAAGTATACTTTCAGTGACAGCCTATGAATATTACAAAGTAGTTTTTCTTGCTCTTCATTTTGATTGTCCCAGGACCACAAATGACTGGAAAAATAAGGTCCAACAGCTGGCTGACTTGTTTGAATTCAAGCCCAGGACAACTGTTTTTTGTTTTGCTTTTAAAGAATAGTCATACTGTGATTCCCTTTGTTTCAAAGGGACATTCAATCCAAGTGCTAAATCCTCATCCTTTAATTTATTAATGAAAGACTCATCTGTGTGAACAAAATATTTTATGCCATTTTGCAAGATTATTATTATTTATTTATTTATTATTTAAATTTATATGACCGCCCAACTCCCCCCAACGGGGGACTCTGAGCGGTTTACAATAAAATTAAAGTTAAAATATAAATATAAAATTACAAATTAGTAGCATGACATAAATAAATACAAATAATAAATAAATACATATTATGCATGCATCCTGCTACTCTGTTTGCTCTGGGTTGCATAAGTTACAGAAAATTGTGTGTTCCTTTTGACTTGATGGTCCTTTATAACAGTGCAAAGTCCATTCTGAAGCACAATTTTACAGCCACATTGTATAAGGTAACATAGATGTATGTAATTTGCATCCAGTTCAGATATATAATATGATTCTTGGAATATTATATTCCTGCTTTCATTATAATTTATTAAACATTTCAGTTAATCCTGCCTTTTTAAATACATCTATTGACATTCCATTTGTTGAATTAACTTTTCCTTAGAGAGATTAATCAAGGCTTATAAACACATTTTAGTTGCAGATATACTGACTTCATGTACCACTATCTAGTGAAAATCTCTTTTTCTTTTCAATTTCAGAATCATGTCCAAGTTCATGCTGGTGTTTATTTGCTAACATAAATACTGTTTCTTCTCTGTACCTGATTGTTTTCGCAACCCCTGTGCAGGCTTGATTTTTCTTTTAGGACATTTGATCTCATTACCTCTCTGTAGTATGGGACTTAGCTCTGCATTCTTTTTTAATATGTTCCTTTCTATTTTAGTAATTGAGAGCCAGTTTGGTGTAGTGGTTAAGGCATCAGGCTAGAAACCAGGAGACCACGAGTTCTAGTCCTGCCTTAGGCACAAAGCCAGTGGGGTGGCCTTAAGCCAGTTACTCTCTCTCAGCCCTGGGAAGGAGGCAATGGCAAACCATTTCCAAAAGTGTTGCCAAGAAAACTGCAGGGAGTAGTCCAGGCTGTCACCAGGCATCAACACTGACTCGAAGGTACCCCCCACCCCCCCTCCCACCTATATATATCTATACCTCAAAGGACCCAGAACTTTCCAGAAACAATACTGAAGGTAACTAGCATGGAGTAGCCATTGATTGTTCTAACTTTAAACCTTTTATTTACATAATGGCAGCAGAATAGAGATGGAAAGTAGAGCAGTAGGTGACACCTCCTATATTCTGCAGCATGAAATAAACAATATGTGGATGGGGATAATGTACCCAACATAGACTGAGACACAATTTTGCTACTTGAAATGAGGTAGCATATTTCCTGCCACTCCACTTCAATAAAGAGGCATAAAAATACAAAGAAAACTAATTAAACAGCTAATAATTTGCTGTTGTTTCATTATAACCCAAATCTGCTGTCTCAGGCAACAGCCTTACTCTCTATAATGGCAAGGTGACCATAAAGCACTGAAGTAATGAGTTACTACTACATGCTCCCCCCCTTCCTGAACAATATTTCCAGTCATTTACAGATTATTATTTTTAGTTGCCAAAATTCTGTTAGGAAGACCACACAGAAAACCAGCTTGTCCTATATATATCTCCTGTGTTGAAGGGAGAGTGGTGGTGTGAATTTTGATTTACTGATAGTACTAAAAAAAGGAGGCCACCACCTAAGAAACGGATGACAGCATCTGAAAGTGGTTCCAGCTTTTCAAAAGCAATTACAAAGATAGATTTATGTACCAAACCTGTTCTGTATACAGTATTTGTTAAAAAGCTGTGGATTAAATCAGTTGAAAGAGAAAAACAGCCACCTAATAATAAGTGCAACAGGATATTCCAATACTTGTTTGAGCCTTGGTCTGTGTGTGTGTGGGGTGGGCTGGGGGTGGAGTACTATATGTGTTCATACACACACACTGAAGAAAGGATGCAAGAACAAAACTATGATACAAGGCTTCCTGAATCAAAAAAAAAAAAAAACTAAAACAAAACAAAGCAGGGAGTATGAGAGAAATTCTTCAAAAATACAGAGGGAATGGCAAAGTAGTAATGCATTCTTCACTCCAATGGAAATTAATGGAGCATGCATTCTTCATTCGCAGTCTATTTGAGTTTGTAACAGGGGACACCACATCTGGCACAACTACTTTGAGCCATGTTATTCCACTTCTCTGGACATTATGAAACAGCTTTCTGGAAAAGAAGTAATACTGTACAACTGCCTTGTTGAGAGGCACTGATGACTTGCATAGTCTGAGAAACTCAGGGCCTCATTTTGAAAACCTGCATTTACAGGGAATATTCTTACACTTTCATACAGCAAATTATGTGCTCCTGCAATTTTTGAACTATTTTGAACTCAAAAGTGCCAGCTTTTGAGCAAACAACAGGGTATACATTCTTGCTCCAATCCTGAATCAGAAAAAAAAATGGGCTTAGGAGAGCAAAATAGACTAAATAAGCTATTAAGAGAGTTTTTTTTTTATTATCTCTAACTTTGGAAAGCAGACTTACTGTTTTCATTGTCTTACTGTACACAAGCACGTTGTCCCAGAACAATGTATGGGATGTCATCCACATTTTAGTTTCAGTGAGATCAGATTTTCACTGCTGATATTTTATATACCATCTGGTTTCCCATAGAAAGACATGAACACATGTTTTTCTAATCCAAGGAGCATTCTTTTAAGCAATGTTGTTATTGAATATGGAATACTTCATATTTATAAACCTTTCCTGAATTCAGTAATGCTCCAATAATAAGGTACCTTAAACTTTACAGATGGAGCATTTTGTGGCTTAACTGAAGATTCCATCTAAAGTTTGTGGCCAAATTAGCTGTTGTGGTATACTGACAAGGCTGCCAAAAGTAATACACGGGTACATAGTTTCCTTTTCTTCTATTATATCCAATAGATCTTCTTGATGTTATAATATCAGAATATTCTACTTTTCTGTGTTCCCATTTGACACATTGCACATTAGTAGCAAGGAACAGGAAAAAGTGGAATCTTCCAACCTCCTAAACATAATATTAATATTATTAGATATTACAAAGTGGATAAAGCTGCCAAGTTGGAGTTTGGGGGTGGGGGCTGCCTAAATGTTAAAATAACATTTAATCTTACTCATAAAACATTTAAATGTTACAAATGGGTCATTTCAGGGTTAGTCTAATCTCCCTAGAATTGTTCCTTACATTCCAATTTTTTTCTAGCGTGACCTGGAGTTGGTTTAATATCCTTGCTTGTTTTGCATATGGCAGCTGAATTTCACAGTTCAAGTGATAAAGGAATGGTGTCATTGAATGAATGGACAAATTACTCATATATCCATTGGCTTATTAATATTTCAAAGGAAGCTAGAGCATATAGTCACAATATCCTATCTTGCATTTGGCTGCATTTTGGCTCCCAAAATATTGACTCAGCAATATTTCATAGGTTACAGGGGAAAGTATGGAAGAGCCAAAATGATGCCTAGGGATTTTCCCCATCTTTGAAAAGTTGGCAAAATTTCTTAAATTCTTCTTTATATATGTGAGCTAGTAGGAGGTTACATTTAATCTTTATCAGGTATTAAATGTTGCTGGTTTTTGAAGGAGAAAAGGAGCTTCAACATCACACCGTTCTTTCTTGAGATTGACTGAATGGGAGAGTTAATATATGGTCAAGTAATTTTGTTCCCATAGACATTATTGTATTGAAGAAGGAGAAGAGGAAAGGTCCTCCTCCTCCTCCTCCTCCTCCTCCTCCTCCTCCTCCTCCTCCTCCTCCTCCTCCTCCTCCTCCACAGCCCTCTGCCATCTTATATTTATCAGGTAAGCTCTTCATGAAAAGAAAAAAAAAATCCCTGAAAAATTCTGAAGCTGCCCTTCAGAAAAATGTCATTTTCAGCCAAGCCCTAATAGATACTCTTTTGTTAATTTGAAGACTTTAGCTATTCAGGTTGACTAACACCGATGCCCTCCCTCACAAAAATTAGAAAGAAACCCATGCTGTAAGTACAGGGTGTTTTTTCCCTGATGTTCAGCTTTTTCCAGTGCTAGTTATAAATGCCCCTAGTGTCTCATACTGCACCTGTGATTATAAAAAAATTTAAAGTCAAAGATAAGATATACAGCTAACTAGAAACCCATTTTGATTTATGTTACGTATGCTATGAACACACATTTGAAAGCAAGGTTTTTGGCTGACAGCAGCATCACACTTGCCATCTTCCACCAATATATTACGGTGATGATCCCTTGAAATTATCAAAATTTAATACAAGGCTATAATATAATATTTCTTAACAAACAACGAACCCTCCTATACATAAGCAGAGACAACATAAATAGTCATGTTACTATTTATGAGCCATCAAATCATATTAGTAGTGATTTGATCACATAAAATACCAAAATGGGTTTTCTGAATTATGGAAATAAAAGAAAAATGTTCATATAGGGACAATATATTAAAGAATAACAACAAATGGGCAACAGTATTATGGCTGTAGGATAGAAATGGGATGGGTGAAATGTCTTTGGATGCATTTTTGAATTTGTGTTATTTAAATGAATATTTCTGGTGGCTTATGTTTCCATACATAAGAAGAACATATGACATATCCCAACCTAATTAGACATGTATGCATTAAATCTATGCGCTGAAAGGGAACTGATACCCAGATTAGTGTTACTCAAGCATGTTGGATTCTATATTATTATTGATTTGGGACTTTGAACATGTTTCTCACATAACTGGCTTATGTTTTTGCAAGAATGAAACTTTTATTTTTCCTCAAACAGAGGAGCCAACTTGGCCCCGGCGTGAATTTCATGTTGTGAATATGTGTGACATAACTGCAGGAAGCACAGATTACTGGCTTCTCTATAATACACTGTCTGGATTATGTTTTTATCTTCGGAATGTTGCCTAGCTGAATTTAGAAGGTGTGAATAGGAATGTAATAGAACCATTTTTCTGAAGCAGTGCATCTTATCCTAAATCTTTAAAAATGCTTTAAAGATGCTGATTCACTGGACAAAGTTATTAACCTTCCATTATTCTGCAACCCAGTGGGGGAAAAAAATCTTTTCAATAAGATGCTACTCTCTGTTTAAAGGGGTGGGTATAGCAATCCTGTGTTCAAATGATGTTAGGACCACAGAAATGGCATTGCTTTGTGCACTCAGCCTATAGGAGGAAAAACCATGAAAACATCAAAAACTGGGGGGAAAATAATTCATAAAATACCCATGGTATTTTTGGAAAGGCCATAGCACTAATCAATCTGGAATGCTTTCTGCAATATTTCTGTATCTTGTCCCTGCAGAAAAGGGCCCTGAGGAGAGGAAGGGCTGATTCAGGAAAACAAGCAACAGTCATTTTCTGTAGTTCATGGTGATGGAGTGTTTGAAGTGAAATCAACAACTCAATCATGTAATTAAAAAAATAGAATAAAGGTTAGCATTAGTTACATACAAGAACTGAGTAATGAAGAATTAGAATATTCTGTCTTGGAAAATCAGTAACTCCAAGTTTGAAAAAATCTAAAACATACTTCTGATGATATAAGAATGACATTAATTCATCAGAAAATATTTTTTCATGTCTATTGCATCCTTCAAAGAATATTTTAAAAGGGTTGAACATTAGATTCTTTGTTCTAGCATTGAGATAATTTAACTCATATGATTTGGTTACATCTAGCCATAGCTTGTTTGTTTCAAATCATAATATATGTTAAAACAACTTTGGAAAGAAATATAATAAAGATGTAAATGTCATGTTAAGCTATATTCCTAAAATATAGAATCTGTCATTTTATAAAGTGCTTTGGCCATACTGAGCCTATGGCTCAGCAATGAGGATAATCTTACACAAATGGAAAGAAATGTATTCTCTTGATACCAAAGAATAGATTCAGAATATGAGTATGTTATCTATTTTTGAAAAGTCTGTATGAGAAAATGAAGATGAAGCAATGTATTTCCATATAATCAATAATTAATAATAAATAATAATAATTAATAATAATTAATAATAATGCCTCAGGCACAATCTTTCCCCTATTTTCCTTCCTGCTTTGTCTTCTGTGCCTAGGAAGATTAAGACCATTTCGCAATCTCAACAACAGCAAGGTAATCTTAACGATCCTCCTTTGGATGATAAAGGGACTTAGAAATAAACATCTCAAATAACCATGACCTAGACCCAGGTGCAAGGTCACACAGCCACCCTAGAAACATATTTAAGGATTCCCTTACAAACTTTGCTCAGACTGAAGAAGCTTCTTGGATAAGGAGCGAAACGTTTCCACTGAGAAAATAGAAATCCAGTTGACATGATTCAAGCTACAGACAATTCCACCTGGATGACTGAGAACCTTCATCAACATATAATCAATAAGTTTAAGGATTGAGTTAATTTTATATTGATACCAAATGAATATTATATGGAACTTTTCTTTTCCTTCCTTCCTTCCTTCCTTCCTTCCTTCCTTCCTTCCTTCCTTCCTTCCTTCCTTCCTTCCTTCCTCCCTTCCCTTCCCTTCCCTTCCCTTCCCTTCCCTTCCCTTCCCTTCCCTTCCCTTCCCTTCCCTTCCCTTCCTTCCTTCCCTTCCCTTCCTTCCTTCCTTCCTTCCTTCCTTCCTTCCTTCCTTCCTTCCTTCCTTCCTTCCTTCTTTCTTTCTTTCTTTCTTTCTTTCTTTCTTTCTTTCTTTCTTTCTTTCTTTCTTTCTTTCAATTTATATGACCCCCCCAACTCCCCCAACAGGGGACTATAACTAGTTTCCCCCTTTTTTCTTTCTTTTTGTTACGTTTATTTTATTTTAATCACCAACAATGACCGTTATGCCTTTTTGTGTGTGTGTGAGGTAATGCTGTCTGATATTCCTTTGGAGTAATCAAGTGGCTCATATGGCCTGCCTTGTCTGTGCTTAAAAGCTAAGCAGGGTCAGACCTGGTTAGTACTTGGGTAGAACACTTACTAGACTGTAATGCTAGACTCGGAAGTCAAAAAAGGCAGTGGCAAACAGTTCCATGTTGCTGTCAAGGAAACTACATGGATACATTCATAATGTCACCAAGAGACTTCAATTTCTGATGTTATGAGGAAGTGAACTTGTTAGTAATATCAATGCACGTTATTAAAAATTGGAAAGTTTCTGGTGCATGTATGACTAAAAGTATTAAACAGTTTGCAAATTATCTTTTCCCTGTTCTCCTAGATTAGGGCTAACAGAAAACTCTTGTTGCTGTCATCTAATGGTCATCTGGATTTTTGCAGACCAAGTCTGGTAGGGACTGCAGATGGGACTTCTCCCCATCTCTTTAGCAGCTCTGTTTGGGCACTGAGGGAGAAAAGTATACAGCTGCTCAGAATTAGGATTTCATAAAGTATTGTAAGGTACTTGGTTATGACAATATCTGAATCTCTCGTGTGTTATGTACAAAGCAGAGTTTAGGAGTGAGAGGCAAACTAGAATAAATGAAATGTATGTAATTGAAAGAAACCAAGGAAAATGTTATCTACAAAATTGTACTCAAGATGGCTAGCAATTCTTTGACTGATCTGGAGCCTCTCCATTAAATCTTGATTAAGCATCACTTTGTTTTTTTTCAGATGGATATATAATATCAAAGCTATTTTAGAATTTCAATAATTGAGGTTTTAATTCCAGGCCAAAAGTTACTGTTTGGATTCATAGTTTACAGTGCCCAAATCCCAGGTTTGCAGGGCCAAAATATAAGGATGTAGGGGTTGCACATTTTACTGGATCCTGTGATCATAACCAAGGCTTCACAAATGATTGTAGATCATGCTTCAGTATATTTATGGAAATTCATTTTCTAGAGCCAGTCAGAATTAATGTTAGCACAGAGCAAGAATTATTCCAAAGTGTGAGTCACTGCCTCAGGTCTTTTCTCTAGAACAGAGAAAATGCATTTGTTAGGATTTGTGGTCTCTCCTGACACTTTTAGCTTGTTGTCTAATTCATTCATTCATTCATTGGCAATCACTCGTAGCCGAGTAAGATTGTCTTCCAAGGGTAAAATTTTAACAGTGGATCCGTAAGTGGCTGTAAAGGCCAATTCTGGATCCGTACAACCTCCCACAATGAGGGCATAGGTTTCCGGGTGGGAGACGGTCATGATGAGGGTTTGCTTGACGTGCCTTCCTTTTAGCTCTTTTCTCCCTTTCGCCCTGTACTCGTGCTTCTTCAAAGTCCATAGCGCCTTTAATAAAGGCTGGCCTCCAATTGAAACGCTCATGAGTTAGGGCTTCCCAGTTCTCAATGCTGATATTACATTTTTTAAAATTAGCTTTGAGAGTGTCTTTGAATCTCTTTTGCTGTCCACCAATATTCCGTTTTCCATTCTTAAGTTGGGATTAAAGTAGCTGCTTTGGAAGACAATGGTCAGGCATTCAAACAACATGGTTGGTCCAGCGAAGTTGATGTTGTCTAATAAAATGTTCTGGAGCATCTGAAAACTTATATGCTATTATTTGACCTTGAGTTGACATAACAAAGATATTATTGTCCTAACACAGATTTTTAAAAGATTTATGATCCTCTAGGTGACATGGTTTCTAACTCTAATCCAGAGTGCCTTGTGCATAGAAATATAATTCTCAGAGATAGTAGATGATGCTGGTAGGATCTTCAGGCTCCATCCATCCATCCATCCATCCATCCATCCATCCATCCATCCATCATCATCATCCCAAAATAAATAAATGTCAAGTTTTTTCCCTCTCCCTTGCTCATATATACCAAAGTACAGCACAGCCCACAATAATGCACTGTCCCGCTACATACAAATCTGAGACATAACAAAATTAAACATAAAGAATTAAAAAATCTAAAGAATACCAATCATTCTCCAGTTTTTCTATAACTACCTCTGGGATTGATGTATTCATTAGATTTATATTCAGACTTTCTTCCAGGAGTACAAGGTAGCATATATAGTACTCCTCCAATTTTTATTAACTCTATGATGCAGGTTGAGTTAGTGTATTCATCCTGTGTACTTCCACGACTGAAACTTTTCCTATGTCTTCCCATGCCTAATCAGTTTCTCTAACCATTAGTCCACACAGCAGGCTAACTAGGACAGCTGTGTATTATTATGAAAACACAGGTGGGCCTTCATGTACAAAATGGGTGGAAGTTGCAAAGGACTTTTAAAAGTATAAGTACAATTGCAAATAACAAAGAGGAACTTCATTAGAAAAAGAGGTGAAAAAGGAAAACAGATTTGGATTAAAACTGCATTATTCATTTATAGGTATAATTACAGAATGATTA
The DNA here is from genome assembly GCA_023362775.1 of Charina bottae. NCBI lineage: Eukaryota > Metazoa > Chordata > Lepidosauria > Squamata > Charinaidae > Charina > Charina bottae. Next base: position 190,156,181 of record JALMGJ010000003.1, read on the forward strand.
TCAGGTAAACAGAAGTCAGTCACAGTAGGTAGCAGCAGCTAGTTAGCTTGATGACTTCAAAAAAGCTTGGAAGAGACACCCCAGGGAACTCCAGGGCCAGAGACAGATTGGGAATGAGAGAAAACATCCTGGAAAAAAGGCAAAGCCCTTCGGTATTATTACAAAAAACTCCCACCAAGGATATGTCTGTAGAGTCACAGGAATCAAGAATAATACCAATCAAAGAGAATATTTGTAGCTCCGGGTTGAACTGTGGAGTCCTTGGTGCTCTCTGAGCCTTGTTGTTTTCTTGCAGACATTTCATTGCCAGGCTAGGCAACATCTTCAGTGAGAAATGGGAGTGGGACTTGCTCTCTGTTGCTCTTCATGGTATATAAACAGAGAGCAAGTCCCACTCCCTTTTCGCACTGAAGATGTTGCCTAGCCTGGCAATGAAACGTCTGCAAGAAAACAAGGCTCAGAGAGCACCAAGGACTCCACATCAAGAATAATTTCAGGAAGAATTATCTTAACCCACTTGGTATAGTTACAAACTTGAACTTCAGAACCAAACTCTAGCCCCTACTGATGCCATTTCATATCAACAATCAATTTTGCGAAGGCATGTAGAAAGTGTAGCTGGTGTTCATGTATTCTATATTTTGGCATTATCTACTGCTGCTGATGTGAGCATTTTGAATATATAATACACCCATGTTTGACACCATAAATAGCTACCCTCTTTCTGTCCTCCTGATTTTCCAGACTCTTGGCTTCCTCATACATCCAGACCTTATGAAAGTTGGAATAGCTCATCCCATAAATGGCAGTGAGGAATCCCACATCCCCCATAACACCTATGAGGAAGTTCCAGAGGTGGGGTGTGTGGAACCTGGGTGTACAACTGTACACTGGTGACCTCTATGTGAGCCAAACTCTAAGATATCAAGGTTTGGGATCACATGGAAATCTGAAATCTGTTTGAATAAATTATGCTTGTGAAGTCCTTCTTGGTACAAATATCAGTGCTATAGCTGTGGATACCTGCCCCCCCCCCCAAGACGTAACCATGTGATGATAACGAAGGGGGCAGGGCTTCTCACCATTGCTCAGATTTCACAGCCAACGTTGGATTGGTGAAGATGTCACTCTGCAAAGTAAAGTTTTTCCCAGTGCATCTTACAAAAGATTTTAAGATTATTATATATTAGAACATCAGCTACAAAACAAACCCTAATAATTTCTCTAAACTGCAAAAAATAAAAAAGTGGATACAATATTAATTAAAAAGCTAAGTTAAAATATTATTTTATTAAAAGCCTGGGAGGATAAAAATGTCTTTGCCTGATATCAAAAAGATTATAGTAGGACTGGGTGTGCCTTGTTTGAGAGTCACTTCAGAAGCAGGTGATGTCACCATTTAGATACCTGCTGTATCTTAGCAATTAGAAACCTCTCATATTCATAGGAAAAAGGTTTAAATAAATCTGGTTGGTGTTCTCCACTTCATTCTCTGGGAGTTGCATTTAGCAGAAGCTACATGGGTGAGTAGAACCAAACCCTTTAGGAATGTCTAGACAGAGAGAGACTTAAGTTCCAAAAAACTTAAGTTTACATTTTTAAAGTTTACATTGATGTTTATTGAGGAAGTTATATGCTTTAATAGAAAGACTGCATCTCTGTTGTTTTCAGGAGGAGGAGGAGGAGGAACTATTATGCTCTGCATAAATCAGGCAAAATGGGAGTACTTAAGAGTCTTCTAGTCTAGGAAAACAGAACAGAGACCAACTCCCCCCCCCCGCCCTTTCCTCACTGATGAATTGAGGTGCTATCCACCCATCCTTAAGTTGGCAGAAAACTATACCGGCATGAAATTTGCTGTCCCTTTGCCGATCCGTATCCTGTCTCTATTGCCTCTGTTTCAAGTCACTGCATTCATGAGACTTCACTCCAAGGTAATGGTGACAAAGCCTAACAAATTTTATACACTTTGAAGCTGTCCTTGGATGGTATTATAAGAAGAGATAAAGTTAAATGCTACTTTAATACTGTTACAGCTGGCTAAAACCTGTTTTACTCTGGGCTGCGGATGAGACAAAGGTAATGTCATGGGGTTGGGGCAGAAAAGAGAAATTGCCAATGCATGTTTGCGCCTTGGTTAGGTATAATTTGGGAAGGGCCCAAAGGAAGGAATATCCCTATCTCTTCTTCTAATGCCTCTAGCAGTCAATAGGATAAAAGGTGCAAAAATCAATGTTCTGGGTATTTAGTTCCACAACAGCAAGGAAGACCAGGAGGAACAGGGCCTCTGAAGATAATTTTAGGGTTCATGAAGGAATATACAGGAAAAGGAGTTCCTTCAGGGTTATTTTGGAAGTAGGATTATATCTGTCACTTGGAGTTCCAAGATGAAAGACTGGATATATATCTAAGGAATAGGTAAATAAGCTTTTGGGTGCTTGGAAGTGGTAGCAGCCTCAATGAGTTAGAGTGGGTGGACTATTATTTACCTCCTAGTGAACACCTGCATCCTAGTTCTTTCCATACAGTAGTCTTGACTGTGGACACAGCCTACAGGTGATGTTTTGCTTATGATGCAGCTCAACCAAAGAATTTCCGGTAGTGCAGATGTGGGAAACTGGGTTTCCCTTGGGCTTGTATGTCCAGTCTGGAATCTCCTGAAGAATAGCAGAGAAATGCAGCAATTTTGTCAGGCCTGTTGTCAGGTCTGGGGGGTCTTTGGGAACAGGGAACAGGGAATTATTATTTTAATACTTACTTTTATCTTTTATAACAATTATTTTTACTTATTTGCTGTTTTTATTTAATTGTTGTACGCCACCCAGAGTCCCCTTGTGTGAGATGGACAGCCATATAAATGTGAGCAATAAATAAATAAATAGCCTTATTTAGAACCATTGGTCCATTCAGCTATCTATGCATTCTCTATATTGATGTGCAGAGAAGCTCTAGAGTTGCAAATAACATCTTCTCCCATCTCTACCTGGTGATACTGAGGGTTGGACCCAGAACCTTCTGAATGGAAAGCAACTGCTTGATCAGTG
>JALMGJ010000003.1:190164224-190314224 GCA_023362775.1 Charina bottae
CTGCTAGGTTGGCAGGAGCTGGACGAGAATGGGAGCTCACCCCGTTATGCAGTGCTTCCGGGTCTCAAACTGCCAACCTGCTGTCCTTTCATTCAACAGTCGGTAGTCTTAACTGTTATGACACCGTGCCACCCTTATTAGATAAAGCAAGGGTGTAACTGCAGTGTACTTGTTAAAAGTCATGTGTAGTTTGTTCCTTAATGCTCAGGTCTAGGAAGTAAGAGCAGGAATGAGTTATTACCTTTATGTAATTCTGGGGGGCTTTTTGGAGCATTTGCTTGGACACTAAAGAAGTAGGATACTAGCATAGATAGACCTTCAGTTTTGTGAACTAAAGAATTCTGTATCAATAGAATTGTGCATGTATAAGAACAATGGATGTGGTCAAACATGAGATGACAAGATTGAACATCGACATATTGGGAATCAGCGAACTAAAATGGACAGGAATGGGCAAATTTAATTCAGGAGACCATTATATATACTACTGTGGGCAAGAATCCCTTAGAAGAAATGGAGTAGCTCTCATAGTCAATAAAAGAGTGGGAAAGGCAGTACTGGGGTACAACCTCAAAAACGACAGAATGCTTTCAGTTCGAATCCAAGGCAAACCATTCAACATCACAGTGATCCAAGTCTATGCCCCAACCACTGATGCCAAAGAAGCTGAAGTTGACCGGTTCTATGAAGACCTACAACACCTTCTAGAACTAACACCAAAAAAAGATGTCCTTTTCATCATAGGGGACTGGAATGCTAAGGTAGGAAGTCAAAAAATAACCGGAATAACAGGCAAGTTCGGCCTCGGAGTACAAAATGAAGCAGGGCAAAGGCTAATAGAGTTTTGTCAAGGGAACACGCTGGTCATAGCAAACACTCTTTTCCAACAACACAAGAGACGACTCTACACATGGACATCACCAGATGGTCAATACCGAAATCAGATTGATTATATACTTTGCAGCCAAAGATGGAGAAGCTCTATACAATCAGCAAAAACAAGACCTGGAGCTGACTGTGGCTCAGATCATGAGCTTCTTATTGCAAAATTTAGGCTTAAATTGAAGAACGTAGAGAAAACCACTAGACCAATCAGGTATGACCTAAATCATATCCCTTATGAATATACAGTGGAAGTGAGGAATAGATTTAAAGGATTAGATCTGGTAGACAGAGTGCCTGAAGAACTATGGATGGAGGTTCGTAACATTGTACAGGAGGCAGCAACTAAAACCATCCCAAAGAAAAAGAAATGCAAGAAAGCAAAGTGGCTGACTGATGAGGCTTTACAAATAGCTGAGGAAAGAAGGGAAGCAAAAGGCAAGGGAGAAAGGGAAAGATATAAACAACTGAATGCAGAATTCCAGAGAATAGCAAGGAGAGATAAATACGATGGTGTGGTCACTGACCTTGAGCCGGACATCCTAGAGAGTGAAGTCAAGTGGGCCTTAGGAAGCATTACTAACAACAAAGCTAGCGGAGAAGACAGTATCCCAGCTGAGCTATTTAAAATCCTAAAAGATGATGCTGTTAAAGTGCTGCACTCAATATGCCAACAAATTTGGAAAACTCAACAGTGGCCACAGGATTGGAAAAGGTCAGTTTACGTTCCAATTCCAAAGAAAGGCAATGCCAAAGAATGTTCAAACTACCGTACAATTGCGCTCATTTCACATGCCAGCAAGGTTATGCTCAAAATCCTACAAGCTAGGCTTCAGCAGCATGTGAACCGAGAACTACCAGAAGTGCAAGCTGGGTTTCGAAGAGGCAGAGGAACTAGAGATCAGATTGCCAACATTCGCTGGATCATGGAAAAAGCAAGAGAGTTCCAGAAAAACATCTACTTCTGCTTCATTGACTACGCTAAAGCCTTTGATTGTGTGGATCACAACAAACTGTGGCAAATTCTTAAAGAGATGGGAGTACCAGACCACCTTACCTGTCTCCTGAGAAACCTGTATGTGGGTCAAGAAGCAACAGTTAGAACCGGACATGGAACAACCGACTGGTTCAAAATTGGGAAAGGAGTACGACAAGGCTGTATATTATCACCCTGCTTATTTAACTTATATGCAGAGTACATCATGAGAAATGCCGGGCTGGATGAATCACAAGCCGGAGTTAAGATTGCCGGGAAAAATATCAACAACCTCAGATATGCAGACGATACCACCCTAATGGCAGAAAGTGAAGAGGAACTAAAGAGCCTCTTGATGAGGGTAAAAGAGGAGAGTGCAAAAGCTGGCTTGAAACTCAACATTAAAAAAACCCAGATCATGGCATCTGGTCCCATCACTTCCTGGCAAATAGAAGGGGAAGAAATGGAAGCAGTGACAGATTTTATTTTCTTGGGCTCCAAGATCACCGCAGACGGTGACTGCAGCCATGAAATTAAAAGACGCTTGCTCCTTGGAAGGAAAGCTATGGCAAACCTAGACAGCATATTAAAAAGCAGAGACATCACCTTGCCGACAAAGGTCCGTATAGTTAAAGCTATGGTTTTTCCAGTAGCAATGTATGGCTGTGAGAGTTGGACCATAAGGAAGGCTGAGCGCCGAAGAATTGATGCTTTCAAACTGTGGTGCTGGAGAAGACTCTTGAGAGTCCCTTGGACTGCAAGGAGGTCAAACCAGTCAATCCTAAAGGAAATCAACCCTGACTGCTCATTGGAAGGACAGATGCTGAAGCTGAAGCTCAAATACTTTGGCCACCTAATGAGAAGAGAGGACTCACTGGAAAAGACCCTGATGCTGGGAAAGACTGAGGGCAAAAGGAGAAGGGGACGGCAGAGGAGGGAGATGGTTAGATAGCATCACCGATGTAATGAACATGAATTTGAGTAAACTCCGAGAGACAGTGGAGGACAGGAAGGCCTGGCGTGCTATGGTCCATGAGGTCACGAAGAGTCGGACACGACTGAACGACTGAACAACAACAAAAAGAACAATATCACAACAATAACATCAGAGTTCCAATGAATTATACAAGACAGAAACTGAAATAATATATCACACTTGTTTGAGTCTTATTTTTTTTTTTAGAAGAATCTTGTTGATGAGTGCATCATGCTGGCCACATGACCGCAGAAGCATCTTCGGACAACGCTGGCTCTTTGGCTAACAAACGGAGATGAGCACTGGCCCCTAGAGTCGGACACGACTGTGTGGGGGAACCTTTACCTTTGCTTGTTGATGATCTCTAACTCCATCTGTATTATTTGTTTTAGGTATATATATGCCTTCCTCCATATGTACCTACCTAGACCATGAGATCTCATCTAGAGGTCCTTACCTATTATCCTCACCACTTCAGGTAAGGTGTGACAGATGGTTACTAATGGAAGGACCTTTCTACAGTGCCATTACAGCTGCAAAATCCATCCCCTGGAGAAAGGATCACCTGGTACATAAGTTATGTTTGAAAGTAAGATAAAACTTTTTTAGTTTTCCTGTATCAGTGTCAAATAAGAACTTTAAATACTTTTCCTGAGTCTTCTAAATCTATTTTCTTTCTTTCTCTTATTTTCTTCCTTTTATTTTTGAAGTTTAAGCTGTATCATATTTTGCTTTTATAGGCATGCTTACTGATTCTATTTTATTTACTGTTGCAAGCTGCCTTGAGAACTTTTTGTTATAGGACATTCTACGAGCCTTGCAGGCTTTTAAAAATACATTTGCAAATTTATGTTCCTAAAAGAATGTACAAACAACCCTCCTTATACTGACCCATATATTGTGTCCCTTTTTATGGCCTCCAATTGCCTATCCTTACCTATTCCATAATATAAGGCAGACCAACTGTGGTGTTGGAGGAAAATTCTGAGAGTGCCTTGGACTGCAAGAAGATCAAACCTGTCCATACTCCAGGAAATAAAGCCAGACTGCTCACATGAGGGAATGATATTAAAGGCAAAACTGAACTACTTTGGCCACATAATGAGAAGACAGGATACCCTGGAGAAGATGCTGATGCTAGGGAAAGTGGAAGGCAAAAGGAAGATGGGCTGATCAAGGGCAAGATGGATGTATGATATTCTGGAGGTGACGGACTCGACCATGGGGGAGCTGGGGGTGGTGACGGCCGACAGGAAGCTCTGGCGTGGGCTGGTCCACGAAGTCACGAAGAGTTGGAAGCAACTGAACAAATAAACAACAAGAGATACCATCTTTTTCTTCTTCAGCAACTATCAAAACAGTACAGCAACTTAGTCAAAAAACTCGAGTCTTTTGACAGCAGCAATTAAGCAACCTAATTAATGAGTGAATAAAAATGATAATATTTATTGAACAGGAACATCCTGTTTTGCATTTCTATTCCAAATGTGCACCTGAAGAACATCAGCGACTACAGTGTGCTGTGATCCTTCTATATGACTGTTGCAAGGTGTTGGTAGGTAAAACATTCATAAAAGTACTCCGTTCAAATGATGTAAAGGAACTATATACGGATATCCTTGCTATGGTTCTTTAAAAACAAACACCGGTATCCAGTTCATATCTGATGGACAGTTTCCACAGATTATTTGCAACACTGAATTTTATATCTAAATGAGTGATTAATTCCTGATAAAAGGTCTAATGAAACATGAATGCATCTTGTAATTAAAGAGCTTTTGAATGACAAGTCCCCTAACGTACACATGGCTAACATGCAATCAACAGATGCTTTTCTTTCCCTGTCATCCTTATTTGGCCGCTAATCTCAGTGATGCTCTCAATGAATTACTCTTTTTTTTAAGGTTGCATACATATATTCTCAATGAAATGTATAATCCATCTAGGGTGCAAGTAAAGCCCCATACATAATTATTTCAGAATGACAGACAGTGAATTTCTTAGCTATTATTTTTGACAACCTTGTCATGGATGCCAAGCATATATTGTGGTTAGACCCTGAGAAACTTGGGGAAAATCCATGTGGGGAGTGAGTTCCTTTTTTCTTTATGGAAAAGTTCCTCGAATGACAGGCCCACGATCCTGGCTAAGCTTTAATGAAAAGTCGAAAAAAGAGAAAAACCGAAGTGCTAGAAATTAATTATTGAATTTGGGCTCCTCAGCTCTTCTCTCTACTTCTATTCACTTGAGGGATAAAATCTATTAAAAAGCAGCTTATTAGGTACCCTCAGTTTCTTTGATTGTCCATTTTAAGGCTCTGTGGCTGATATTCTCAAACTACTAATTTTAGAGTAAGCGGTTGAGCTTTTCCAGAGTTAACCGAAATACAAATTTACTTAATCTAACAAGACTGGTAATTAAAGAATGGTGCTGGTTCTTCTGTGGTATTCTTCATGATCTAGTATGGCATAATAATTATTGCTTATAAATCTTGCTATTGTTATCTCTTTTCTAGGGACTAAGTACTATTATGAAGGAGAGGAGTCACCTATTTAAGGGATATACCCAAAGTCCCTATTCAGATTGAAGCTAGAAGTGAAAAACACATGTTTCTCATGTTTACAACAAAGAGCTCAGTTCATTTTACATAGGGAATATTCATTTTGTTTATTCAACCACTTTGAGATTTAAGCAAGAATAATACACAAAATATGTAGTATTAGCTCACCTTCCATGGTTCTTTACTGGTATATAAGATGACTGTGACCCAATCAAGATTGGGACTTCTGTTCATAGTAAAGAGGAAACCAGATCAAGTTTCTCAGTGTTTGTTTAGAAAAAAAATATCACTTCATATGGAATAACGAAAAACCCAATTAGTCCCCCAGTGGAGACCTTTTCTTAAAGGAAAAAAAAGTGCTTGTCAGTGTGCGTGTGATTTTTTTGTTAAACCAAAAAAGGGTGGAGGAAGATTAGTTTATCCCCCAACATAGTGGTCCTAATCTCAATATTGATTTGTCCCCAAGAGGTGGAATTGAGGAACAGTTTTCCTGTTAATTCAGTTAGTACCACTTTCACATAATTGTCACATCCTAGAATACTAAGGAAAATTTGAAGTAAAAAGCACAAATACGCACACATGGGAAGACTCAGTGGATATTTACAGCTTTTAGATTGTTAATTGTATCACAGTGGTGGGCAGTCAACTTGACTTACCCTTGGTTTATTCCTAAGGTCAATTAAAATGCTGGTTTTGATGTCAGTTATTTTTCAAGGATTACCTCTCTCCATAAATCCTTGTTTGTTTATTACTGTCCCCCATATATTCTTCCTCAGATTCCCTTGACATTCCAAGGAATGGCAATTAGGTGAAGGTAATTCCTGGTGATTAAATGCTGTCCTGAGGGGTTGAAATGGGATCCACACTGTTTATTTTAGATTCATTTGGTTTGCTTTATCTCATTTTTTTTTAAAATATCATGGCTCCTAGTCACTGACTGTTTTGGTTTATTTGAGATGTGTACATTTTACTTCCCGCCCCCCCCCCTGCATGTTAAAATGTTGTAAACACTATTGGCATCGCTACTGACAGTGCTTCAAACTAAATAGTAATATGGCTTTGCACTAACTATCAATCCTAGGAAATGGCATTGCTGGAAGTGACATTGTTTAGAAACCACATAGAGTGTCCACAGGGGGGTCCACAGCATCAAAAGCCATGCCCCTTTTTACACGTGTTGTACACATCGCACATTTAAAAAGGGACAGCAAAAAAAAAATCAGGAGGAGCCTGGTAGCACCATTTCTGACCAACAAATTGTATTAAAAGCCATAAACTTTTGTAAGCTGTAATAAGTGTAAGTTCACTCTATCAGATACTGTCAGGATGGTGGCTGAGTCCGTTGAGTCCGATGAGTTCGATTTGGGAATAGAAGGGCCAATAACAATAGAAACAAGAAAGAACAGAATTGGAGCGAAATTTGAATTAGATTCAGAACAGCTGATTGGAGGCAGCCCGGAAGGAGACTCGCCTGCACCTATTAGTGTGAGAGAATGGCAGTGGGAAAGGCGGGCAGAGGAATGCGAGGCACGATTGGATCCCGCTCACAAACGGTGCAAAAATCAAAGAAATAAAAGGTGAGCGCAGCGTGCACCCATTCTGTTCAGTTTCCTGGAGTAAATTGCGATCCTGATGCTGTGCCAGAACCCCTGCTTGGACCTCATCTCGTTTTCAAGCCAGAGCCTTGCCATGCAGCCCTGCCAAGCCTCACGCCAGAGCCCTGCTGTGTCGCCTCATCACACACCTCATTGGAAGCCAGCGCTGCAGCACAGCCATGCTTCGTGCCAGAACCTAGCCTTGCTGCCGTGCCCCGTCCTGCGCCGGAATCCTGTCCAGCCTTTGGGTCCAGTCTTGAGCCACAGTCTTGCCTTGCCCCCACACCCAGCCTCGAGCTGGAACCTCGCCTTGTAGCCGCCGCATCCAGTCCTGTGCCGGAATCGTCCTTCACAGTTGTGCCGAGTCTTGTGTAAGAACCTTGTCTTGCCTTCGCTCCCAGCCTCGAGCTGGAACCTCATCCTGCAGTCACCGCACCAAGCCTCGTGTCAGAGTCGCACCCTGCCACCGTGCCAAGCCTCGTACCAGAGCTGTTTCCTGCCGCATTGCCAAGTCTCGTGCCAGAGCCATTTCTCACCACAGTGCCAAGCCCTGCATCAGAACCTTGCATAGCTGCCACATGGTGGTTGCCCGTGTGCACGCCAACTGGGAATGGATCACTGCTGACCACCTGAACTCTGTGAGCACCTCATGTCGACTTGTTTCTCTAGATTTTATTTGTGTGTTTTTATTGTAAATAAAGTACTTTATCCACACCTTCCTGCTTCGGGGCTTAGTTGGGACAGGACAGATTGTCTCTGGCCATACCCCAGTGGGGGAAAAGGAAGGTTGTTGTTGTTGTTGTTCAGTCGTTCAGTCATGTCCGACTCTTCGTGACCTCATGGACCATAGCACGCCAGGCCTTCCTGTCCTCCACTGTCTCTCGGAGTTTACTCAAATTCATGTTCATTACATCGGTGATGCTATCTAACCATCTCATCCTCTGCCGTCCCCTTCTCCTTTTGCCCTCAGTCTTTCCCAGCATCAGGGTCTTTTCCAGTGAGTCCTCTCTTCTCATTAGGTGGCCAAAGTATTTGAGCTTCTGCTTCAGCATATGTCCTTCCAATGAGCAGTCAGGGTTGATTTCCTTTAGGATTGACTGGTTTGACCTCCTTGCAGTCCAAGGGACTCTCAAGAGTCTTCTCCAGCACCACAGTTCAAAAGCATCAATTCTTCGGCGCTCAGCCTTCCTTATGGTCCAACTCTCACAGCCATACATTGCTACTGGAAAAACCATAGCTTTAACTATACGGACCTTTGTCGGCAAGGTGATGTCACTGCTTCCATTTCTTCCCCTTTTATTTGCCAGGAAGTGATGGGACCAGATGCCATGATCTGAGTGTTTTTAATGTTGAGTTTCAAGCCAGCTTTTGCGCTCTCCTCTTTCACCCTCATCAAGAGGCTCTTTAGTTCCTCTTCACTTTCTGCCATTAGGGTGGTATCGTCTGCATATCTGAGGTTGTTGATATTTCTCCCGGCAATCTTAACTCCGGCTTGTGATTCATCCAGCCCGGCATTTCTCATGATGTACTCTGCATATAAGTTAAATAAGCAGGGTGATAATATACAGCCTTGTCGTACTCCTTTCCCAATTTTGAACCAGTCGGTTGTTCCATGTCCGGTTCTAACTGTTGCTTCTTGACCCACATACAGGTTTCTCAGGAGACAGGTAAGGTGGTCTGGTACTCCCATCTCTTTAAGAATTTGCCACAGTTTGTTGTGATCCACACAATCAAAGGCTTTAGCGTAGTCAATGAAGCAGAAGTAGATGTTTTTCTGGAACTCTCTTGCTTTTTCCATGATCCAGCGAATGTTGGCAATCTGATCTCTAGTTCCTCTGCCTCTTCGAAACCCAGCTTGCACTTCTGGTAGTTCTCGGTTCACATGCTGCTGAAGCCTAGCTTGTAGGATTTTGAGCATAACCTTGCTGGCATGTGAAATGAGTGCAATTGTACGGTAGTTTGAACATTCTTTGGCATTGCCTTTCTTTGGAATTGGAACGTAAACTGACCTTTTCCAATCCTGTGGCCACTGCTGAGTTTTCCAAATTTGTTGGCATATTGAGTGCAGCACTTTAACAGCATCATCTTTTAGGATTTTAAATAGCTCAGCTGGGATACTGTCTTCTCCGCTAGCTTTGTTGTTAGTAATGCTTCCTAAGGCCCACTTGACTTCACTCTCTAGGATGTCCGGCTCAAGGTCAGTGACCACACCATCGTATTTATCAGGGATATTAAGATCTTTCTTGTATAGTTCTTCTGTGTATTCTTGCCACCTCTTCTTAATCTCTTCTGCTTCTGTTAGGTCCCTGCCTTTTTTGTCCTTTATCATGCCCATCTTTGCACAAAACGTTCCCTTGATATCTCCGATTTTCTTGAAGAGATCTCTAGTCTTCCCCATTCTATTGTTTTCCTCGATTTCTTTGCATTGTTCATTTAAGAAGGCCTTCTTATCTCTCCTTGCTATTCTCTGGAATTCTGCATTCAGTTGTTTATATCTTTCCCTTTCTCCCTTGCCTTTTGCTTCCCTTCTTTCCTCAGCTATTTGTAAAGCCTCATCAGTCAGCCACTTTGCTTTCTTGCATTTCTTTTTCTTTGGGATGGTTTTAGTTGCTGCCTCCTGTACAATGTTACGAACCTCCATCCATAGTTCTTCAGGCACTCTGTCTACCAGATCTAATCCTTTAAATCTATTCCTCACTTCCACTGTATATTCATAAGGGATATGATTTAGGTCATACCTGATTGGTCTAGTGGTTTTCTCTACGTTCTTCAATTTAAGCCTAAATTTTGCAATAAGAAGCTCATGATCTGAGCCACAGTCAGCTCCAGGTCTTGTTTTTGCTGATTGTATAGAGCTTCTCCATCTTTGGCTGCAAAGTATATAATCAATCTGATTTCGGTATTGACCATCTGGTGATGTCCATGTGTAGAGTCGTCTCTTGTGTTGTTGGAAAAGAGTGTTTGCTATGACCAGCGTGTTCTCTTGACAAAACTCTATTAGCCTTTGCCCTGCTTCATTTTGTACTCCGAGGCCGAACTTGCCTGTTATTCCAGTTATTTTTTGACTTCCTACCTTAGCATTCCAGTCCCCTATGATGAAAAGGACATCTTTTTTTGGTGTTAGTTCTAGAAGGTGTTGTAGGTCTTCATAGAACCGGTCAACTTCAGCTTCTTTGGCATCAGTGGTTGGGGCATAGACTTGGATCACTGTGATGTTGAATGGTTTGCCTTGGATTCGAACTGAAAGCATTCTGTCGTTTTTGAGGTTGTACCCCAGTACTGCCTTTCCCACTCTTTTATTGACTATGAGAGCTACTCCATTTCTTCTAAGGGATTCTTGCCCACAGTAGTATATATAATGGTCTCCTGAATTAAATTCGCCCATTCCTGTCCATTTTAGTTCGCTGATTCCCAATATGTCGATGTTCAATCTTGTCATCTCATGTTTGACCACATCCAGCTTACCTTGATTCATAGTTCTTACATTCCAGGTTCCTATGCAATATTGTTCTTTACAGCATCGGACTTTCCTTCCACTTCCAGACACATCCACAACTGAGCGTCCTTTCGGCTTTGGCCCAGCCGTTTCACACTTTCTGGAGCTACTCGGAATTGCCCTCCGCTCTTCCCCAGTAGCATTTTGGACACCTTCCGACCTGAGGGGATCATCTTCTGGCGTCATATCTTTTAGCCTTTTGATACTGTCCATGGGTTTTCTTGGCAAGGATACTGGAGTGGTTTGCCATTTCCTCCTCCAGTGGACCACGTTTTGTCAGAACTCTCCATCATGACCTGTTCTTCTTGACCTGACTTCATTGAGTTACGCAAGCCCCTTCGCCACGACAAGGCAGTGATCCATGAAGGGGAAGGAAGGTGGTGGACCTGGACTAATCGAGCATGGCGGATCAGCAATTCGCCATTGAACAAGCCCAGTTGAGGCAACAGGTCGCCGTATTGACCACCCAGTTATCCCAAATTCAAGCCCAACAGCCAGCACCCCCTACCATGGTCACGCAATGCCCCAAGTGCCCTGTTTCAGTGCTGGAAAAATTTGATGGAACTCTCACCAAGGTTTTGGAGAGCACTCCTCAAGAACTTGAGTATTCAGAGCCACTTATCATCGGCCTATCACCGTGGATTGGATGGGGGGATGGAATGGGTGAATACCATCTTGGAGCAGTATCTGCGTTGTTATGTCAATTTCCAGCAGGACAATTGGGTGGACCTGCTCGCAGTAGTGGAATTTGCGTACAACAACACAATGCACACCTCCACCAAGATGTCTCCCTTCCTGGCAAACTATGGGTTCCACCCTTGGCATCTTCCTCTTGCACCCCCAGAATCCTCCATGCCTGCAGCCGATCAGTTCTTCCAAGAGTTACAGGCTAGCCATCAGGTCCTCCACAAACAGTTGAAGAAAGAAAAAGAAGATTACAAGCGGTTCGCGGATCGCCATCGGAAGGCGGGCCCATCACTAGCAGTTGGTGACTTGGTGTGGCTGTCCACCAAGCATCTGACCTCCATGCGCCCATCCCAGAAATTAGACCACCAGTTCCTGGGGCCTTTTCCAGTTGAGGCCATGATCAATCCTGTCGCCTTCAGACTAACCCTGCCACCCCACATGTGAGTACATCCCATATTTCACAGGTCCTTGCTAAACCCTGCAGTGGCGGCCAGCTCATTGAGATCTTCAAAGCCACCACCCCCTCCAGTCCTCATCCAAGGAGATCTGGAGTATGAGGTCGCATGCATTTTGGACTCGCGCTTTTGTCATGGAAATCTCCAGTAGCTCATCGATTGGAAGGGGTACGGACCAGACAAATACTTGTGGGAGAATGCGATGGACGTACATGCACCTCGACGGGTGAGAGATTTTCACCGGCAATACCCCCATAAACCCAGACCTCCAAGCCTGGAGGAAGGGGGTCCTGTGGGGGGGATAGTGTCAGGATGGAGGCTGAGTCTGTTGAGTCTGATGAGTTCAATTTGGGAATAGAAGGGCCAATAACAATAGAAACAGGAAAGAATGGAATTGACACGAAATTTGAATTAGATTCAGAACAGCTGATTGGAGGCCACCCAGAAGGAGATTTGCCTCCACCTATTAGTGTGCGAGAATGGCAGTGGGAAAGGCGGGCAGAGGAATGCGAGGCACGATAGGCTCCCACTCACAAAAATCAAAGAGATAAAAGGTGAGCGCAGTGTGTACCCATTACCGGAAACAACCGTTAACATTCCGTATGGTTTCCTGGAGTGAATCACGATCCCGTCACTGTGCCAGAACCCCTGCTCAGACCTCGTCTCGTTTTCATGCCAGAGCCTTGCTGTGCAGCCCCGCCAAGCCTCACGCCAGAGCCCTGCCATGTTGCCTCATCATGCGCCACACCGGAACTGAGCCCCACAGCACAGCCATGCTTTGTGCTGGAACCTAGCCTTGCTGCCGTGCCCTGTCCCGTGCCAGAATCCTGTCCAGCCTTTGGGTCCAGTCTCGAGCCAGAGTCTTGCCTTGCCCCCATGCCCAGCCTCGAGACAGAACATCAACTTGCAGCCACTGTGCCCAGTCTCGTGCCAGAATCATGCTTCACAGCCGCACCAAGCCTCGTGCTGGAATCTTGCCTTGCCTTTGCACCCAGCCTCCAGTCAGAACCTTGCCTTGTAGCCGCTGCATCCAGTCCTGTGCCAGAATCGTCCTTCGCAGTTATGCCAAGTCTCGTGTCAGAACCTCATCTTGCCTTCGCTCCCAGCCTCGAGCTAGAACCTCATCCTGCAGTCGCCGTGCCAAGCCTTGTGTCAGAGCTGTGCACCGCCACGCGAAACCTCGTACCAGAGCTGTTCCTCACCGTAGCGCCAAGCCCTGTGTAAGAACCTTGCATAGCTGCCACATGGTTGCATGCATGCGCGCCAACCGGGAACTGATCACCACTGACCACCTGAGCTCTGTGAGAACCTCGTGTTGACTTGTTTCTCTAGATTTATTTGTGTGTTTTAATTGTAAATAAAGTACTTTAGCCACATCTTCCTGCTTCAGGTCTTAGTCGGGACAGGACAGATACTAAAGTGGCATGACTGATATAGGATTTGAATTGGGATGAGGCAGGGGAGGGAAGGGAGGAGAAGACAGGTTAGTTATAGAGATGCAGGTTACATATGAGAAATATGACAAGTTTCTTATCAATTAACAAGTGTAATGTCTTAAAAACCCATTATGTTTGTTAAGAACTTTTGAGATAGACAAAACCTTTTGATATATGTGAATTCGGCAACCTCTTGTTCAATGATGTTGTTAAAGTATGTTTTTTTCCAAAATGGTCACTTTAAGATCTGCAATATCTGCAATAGAGTGTCCTGGGAGGTTGTAATGCTCTGATATTAATTTGTCCTTGTTTTGAGTCTTTATGTTACATTTGTTCCATTAATTATTTTGTACAAAGTCTGTCCCATTAGTACTACAAAGAATCCAGAGGAGCATTGCTGGCAGATGATGGCAGTAAAAAATGTGAATAAGTGAAGAAGAACATATGAAGCCATCTCTAATCTTGTGTGTGTACCAGTTGGGGCCTTGTTGGTGTAGATGTGAGGGCAAAGTAGATATCTGATATTAGCATATTAGCATCATTTTCCTAAAGCATCTGCTTTAGGTTGGGTGGTTATCGTTATGCAAATATGGGCCTAACATGCCTGAGGTAGTGCAATGCCCCTCTGTACATTACAGTATGGGCTGTAATGTATTAATTATGTGGTGGTTAATTCCTCTTTGAGAGATGGGGTGGTTCCACCGTCCCTGAAGGAGGCAGTGGTTCGCCCCTCCTCAAGAAGCCATCTCTGGACCCAATGATACTGGACAATTTTCATCCAGTTTTCAACCTTCCCTTGTGGTTGTGGAGAAGGTGGTTGCGCAGCAGTTGCAAGGAACTCTGGAAGGAGTAGATTATCTGGACCCCTTCCAGTCAGGATTCAGGCACGGATATGGAATCGAGGCAGCACTGATCACACTCTTGGATGATCTCTGGCAGGAGTGGGATGGGGGTCGTGTGTTCATCCCTACTCTTCTTGATCTCTGAGAAGTTTTTGATACCATCAATTATGGTATCCTTCTGAATTGGCTTCAGGGGTTGGGGGTGGGAGGCACTGTGCTGTGCTGGTTCTCCTTCCTCCAGTGCTGGTTCCAGTCGGTGTTGACAGGGGAGGAGAGGTCCAGCCCATGGCTCAGCTTTGTGAGGTGCTGCAGGGCTTGCTACATGAAACCACTGGGTGAGGTCATCTGTCAGTTCAGGGTGAGGCATCATCAGTATGCCAATGATACCCAGTTATATATCTCTACCCTGGGCCATCTGAGTGATGCTGTGGAGGTCCTGTCTTAGTGTCTGGTGGCTGTGGGTGTCTGGGTGGGGAACACAGACTTCAACTCAACCGTAGTAAGATCAAGTGGCTTTGGGTTGTAGGACCTCTTGGTTCAGGGGAACTTCCGTCTCTTGTTCTGGATGGGGTTGCATTGCCCCAGACAGATCCTGTGTGCAATCTGGAGGTCCTCCTGGTTCATGGCTCCTGCTTGAAGAGCAGATGGCAGCTGTGGCTGGAATGGCCTTTTCACAGCTTTGCTGTTGTCTACCAGTTGCACCTCTTCCTGGACCTCCTCACAGTCACTCGTGCCTTAGTTACCTTCTGATTGGATTACTGTAATGTGCTACATGGGGCTGCCCTTGAAGAGTATTCAGAAGCTTCAGCTGGTGCAAAATGCAGTTGGTGGGCAGTTATGGGTGCCAGTCATTTGGCACATGTGACACCTCTGCTGTGTGAGCTGCATTGGTTACCAGTATGCTTCCAGGTGCAATTCAAGGTGCTGCTGGTTACCTTTAAAGCCCTTCATGGCTTAGGGCTGGGTTACTTAAGGGACCATCTCTCCCCGATGGTGTCTACCCATCCTGTTAGCTTCAGCAGGAGAGGCATGCTCCAGGTCCCATCTGCTAGAGTTCCATCTGGTGGGACCCAGGAACACAGCCTTTTCTGCCGTGGTGCCTGCTCTCTGGAATATCATTCTCCCTGAAATTAGACTTGCCCTGACCCTGCTAGCCTTTCACAAGGCATTAAAAACCTGTCCTTACCAGCTAGCCTGGGCCCTGGCAGAATGGGTGAGCTCATTTTAAGGTTGATTTGAATGTGAGATGTTGTGAATGTTCTCAGCAGCTATTCTATGCTATTGATGTTGTTTTTAAAATGTTGGTTGTTTTATCCTTAATTTTTTTTTTAATTGTTAGCTGACCAGAGTCATCTATGTGAGATGGGCAGCTATATAAATTTTCTAAACAAACAAACAAACACATTTGAGTGGCTTGAGCAGGGGGCTGTAATGGTGTTCAATTGTTCTGTGAATTAAAATATAATGATTATTTATACAGTATGCTTTTGTAAATGACAATTGAAAAATGCTAAAAATATATAATTATTTTCAGAATAAAAATGTGAATGAGTACATTTAAGCAGTCATTCCTGATTTGGTGCCTTTTAGATGCATTGTACTACCATTCCCATGATTTCCAACCTCTTGAAGAATGCCAAGAAGAAACATTTAGAGCAACCTTATTTGCAGAGCTATCACCCCTTTAAATAAATTTTAGCTACTTAATTGTGTGAGTTTGGGTTGATTAATCACTTAATTAAGCAAGTAAATTTGCATGCATTTATGTATGAACAAAATAATAGTTCTGGGGAAAAAACACAACTTTCTTTGAGATTAGATAATGCCTGTATGTGCCTTTTTAATATACATTATTTTAGGAATGACATTATCTCATGCTAGAGAAACTACAGTTCTCAGTAGGTCTTATTTCTGTGAAAAGACGTAAGACGACATTAAGAAGGATGCAAGTCTCCTTTAGGATGACACTTGGTGTGTATTGTTTTTATTATTACTTTTCATGAATAATAGATATTTTAATATTTACTGCCTGTTTTGTTGTTTTTGAGCAAACTGTTTTGAATTGAATTATTCAGAAAGAGATTATCTTCTCTTTTTTTTTTTTTTGCATTTCTATTTCCGTTCCGTTTCTAACTTTTATCTTTGTATATTTTAAAATTCAATAAAAAGTATTTAAGAAAAAAGAGATTATCTTCTTAGCAATTGTGTTTAAGAACTGAAGAAGAGGCTTCAACACTCTAGTTTTCACTTACCTTGTTTTCTAGCAATATTGCATGTCTAATAGGTCTCCAAACAGCTATTTAGCAGTTGCCGGAGGACACAGCTGGGCACAATCTTCTCCATCAGACTTGAGATCATGGAGGATGGAGGCACTGCAGGTAGTGGCAATAGCCTGGGTACCTGACTCGGGCCTCTTGAGAGGTTGCTGAAACCTGAATGTAGCTCTGATGTAAACATGTGGCTTTCTTGATGCTGGTAAACTACAACTCCCATTAATCCCAGTTCACAAGGCAAATGGTGAGAATGACAATTATAATTCATCAACATGTGGAAGGCCACATTTTCCTCATGTTAGGGAATTTATATCATGCCACCCTGTTCTATTTTTAGAATTGCATGCTGTCAGAATTCGTTGAGCAGAATAATTCTCTAGAACAAAATATTTTAATAATGATAACTTTATAATAAGTTGAAGAATGTAGCCTCATCATTTACTCTTGAGATATCTTCCTCCCTCCCTCCTACACACAGCTACCAAGCTATTGTGTTCTTCAGTTAGGACAGAATTCAACTGCCAGGGTATTACAGAAATGTATTTATATTCGAATCCTATCTCACCTATGTTGAAACACCTCCTTTGGTTCCTGATCCACTTCTAGTATAATTTAAAATAATTATGAGTATTCAATATAGTTCTCCACAACTTTGGAAAAGGTGGTTGAAGAAATATCTTTGCCTTTTCAACCATTTTGTACTCTCAAGAAAGCTGTTAACTTTCCTCATCATCAGTGTATCCCACATTTAAGAAAGCTCCTGGTCTTGTCGTCTTGACTGAGAAGTAAAACAACAACAGCAACAACAACAACAACATCCTGATAGAGGGCAAGGGCAACCCACTTCTGTAACACTGTCAAGAAAACTGCATGGATGCAGTCAACATGAATCAAATTCAACATGAGGCTATCTTTATCTGTTTAAGTGACAAATGAAGAAAGTGAAGTTTCAGTCATGTTGCTCTCTTTGAAGAATTTTATTCCAGGAAGACTGGCCTTCTGCTTACATTGCTATGGTTGTGGTTTTATTTTGTTTTGCAACTAATGGTCATGTTCTTGGTTTTTTTCCAGGCTTTAAATAATATTTTATATATATTGTGTTGTTTTATGATTGCTCTTATATGATTTGTTCACAAAGATGGAAAGGATTTGTCCTACTCCAAGAATGGTATGGTCTAGGAGACCACACAGATAACAGAATATGGAGAATTCCCCTCAAAAAGTGGATACAATATTAGTACAGATATAGACAGTATTAGGACAGATACAGACTCAGATTTTGTACCAGTAGCAAATATACAGTAGATTTGAAATAAATCTTCCTAAGTGCCAATAGAAACTTTCCTCCAATTCAAAGAATTCCTTTGAACACCTGCTTCTACTTCCCAGCTGCCTTTTCTTTCCACATACATTACAACCCCCCTCCCCATGTATGTTAATTCCATACACATATGTTTAGGTGGTTACTAACATTAGCATTTTTTTATTTACCCACCTAATCCAAGTTCAAAAATTCATACCAGGTCATGCAATTTGCTTTAATTACCTTGTAATACTTCCAAATACAGCTTCAAACACATTACAATGCTTGTATTAAAAACAAGCACCTAACTCTCTGATCTAAAATTCCAGTCTTGCAAATGTAAGGACCTCTTCATATTTACTCTTTGGATGCTGTTTCCAGTGCCAGGTTGTAATTTTACTCATACTTAAGTCTATTACAAGCTATTCTGCTGGCCACTTCTCAGTGTGGCCCAGAGCAAGATCTCTGCAGGTTGCCTGAAAATCCTTTCAGATATGATTGTTTCATCTGGCTCTTGATACCATCTGTCATTCTCTTTCTTCCTCCCACCTGAAACCAGGATGAAATTGACACCAAAGGGTTAAATGTGGTGTTTCTATGAGTTGGGATGTGAACTCTACGCTCATTAACTTTTCTGGGTGGCCATCAGGAATTTAATTAATATCTCTGACATGGGCTGCTGTAAATGATATCTTGCTTTCCAGATGCCTATTGCTGAGGGAGACACAGATTGTTCTTGTGAAGAATGACAGCTTTCAGGAGAACGGCCGGTCTTTGCACTCTGTCTAGCAAGAAGAAAGACAGCTCTAGTTGCCACCTTCTTCCTGTGGGAAAAAGTAGGGGGGAGGGGAGAGGGAAAAAAAGATCCTGCCGTCCTTTCCTTAGGTAGGCTCATTCCTGACAGTAACATCACGTCTGTTTCTGCCCTTGTCAACACATCTCACTGTCCACAATCGCTCATCATCTGCAGACAGACAGGACTGGAGGAGATCATCAATTGCCAATGCAATTCAGCAGATACACTTCATAAATTTTAATTACATTCCCACTGAAAATGAATGGTCAGAAAATATAAAACATCTGCCATCCAGATCATTTACATTTTTCATACAATAAATCATCAGCAACATCCAAAACAATGGATTAAATCATGTGCAGTGTGGTAGGTCAAGAAAAAAAGAAAAGCAGCCATTGTGTGATTACTGTTTGGGGCTGAGCCATTACACAGCCTACAGTATGAAGAAAATACATATAAAAATAGTTACCATTTGTACTTGCATTCATAAATAAAAGATCCTTGGCCTTTGGTAGACCATGTTAATGGATCTATTATACTGTCTCTATAATAAAATGAGAGCTTGTTTAAGGAAAAGAATATTTAGCTAATTATGATGGGAAATTGGAACATTTATCATTCAACTGGCTGGTTTAAGTGTAGGGGAATATAAATAAAGCAATAGCAAAAGCAATAACAAAAGCAATTACTTCCTTCCTTCCTTCCTTCCTTCCTTCCTTCCTTCCTTCCTTCCTTCCTTCCTTCCTTCCTTCCTTCCTTCCTTCCTTCCTATGCTGCTTTGATAATTAAGAAATCATGGTCAAAATTTCATGAGTAGTGTTTTGATATTCACACGATATTCACTTCTTAGAATGAAGCTTTTCTTTTTCAGCATATTAAAGTAAAAAAACCAGGAACAGCACTGCACTCATCTTTCAGTTGATTTGCTAAGAACATGGCCACCTTGCGACTCAGCATATTCTGATTCAATCAGCGTTCTCAAATATGTTTTACAGCTTCTTGAGTTGTAACAGGGATATATGCTGTACCATTCACAAGACCAATTCTGTAGGTATAACTCCATATTTTGCAACATGTAAGATATGACAGTGTAAATTGACCTTAAAGTTTAATAACACAATGGATAGTCCGACCTTGAATTAAGACTGCTAAAATACTATGACTGAGATGATACTCACAGATCCATGTGGTGAAAGTAGTTTGTAAGAATAAGATACAAGCTTGCTGATTTATTATATTCAATCTATACCGTAATGTTAAGATAGCTGGTTGGAAATGTTATGATCCACAGCACATCCATTAAAATTGTATTATTCTTTTCCTCCCTTTACTCCTTAAATATGGGTACTTAACTGTCTAAAGATGGTTCTGTTAACTATTTGAGGTGATACCTGATTGGGAGGAACAATTCAGAGGGAGTGACATTTTCTTTCTTTTCTGATAAGTCATCTGAATAATATTTTGTGAAAGACATGGTAAGATCACAATGCATCCTTTCCTTAATTGAGTTCAGGCATTTTGTTCTTTTCCTCAAAGGTACAAAAGTGCCTTTGGCCACCCCTATCCAAAATTTGCCAGAGGAAAGAAGATACTATGGCTATCATATCTGATCACAGAGAAAATCTTTCTATGTGGTTGCTAAGAGTTGACACCAATTTGATGGCATATAATGAATGAATGAATGAATGAATGAATGAATGAATGAATGAATCAATCAATCAATCAAATCTGAACTGCAAAAATCACTAAATGGCAGCAAAGTGTTCTCAGTATCAACTACTACTTTGCAGCCCAGTTATGGTAAGCCTAGATATCCTTAAATGGCTTACACACATATATACATTTCCATCACACTATTCCTTTTCTGTATAAGCACGTTCAGGAAAAATGCAGAAAAGGAGTAATAAATAGTAACTCAAAGACATTAAAAGCATGAGAACACAAACACTATTTGTTCGTGCTTATTTATTTATTTATTTAATTAATTAATTAATTAATTAATTTGGGGGCGCGATGGCTCAGTGGTTAAGACGCCAGGCTTGTTGATCGGAAGGTCACAAGTTTGGAGGTTGGAGACCCTAGCCCCGCGTGACGGAGTGAGCTCCCGCACTCGCCCCAGTTCTTGCCAACCTAGCAATTTGAAAGCATGCAAATGCAAGTAGATAAATAGGTGCCACTTCCGTGGGATGGTAACAGCGTTCCGCGCATGTCATGCTGGCCACATGACCGCTGAAACATCTTCGGACAGCGCTGGCTCTTCGGCTAACTAACGGAGATGAGCACCGGCCCCTAGAGTTGGACATGACTGTGTGGGGGAACCTTTACCTTTTTTACCTTTATTCCTTTTCTGTATAAGCATGATTGGGAAAAATGCAGAAAAGGAGTAATAAATAGTAACCCAAAGACATTAAAAGCATGAGAACACAAACACTATTTGCTATGTTTCCATACCTTTCTGCTGTTACAGACCAAGCTTGCTTTTACCATGTCCACACTCAGCTTCATACAATTCCTTTTTAAAAATTTCTCACCACTCCCTTTTTGAGGATTTGTTCAGCTACATCCAACCAGAATTTTATTGGTCCTGCCCTTCCTCTTGACCCATTACATGTTCCTTTACATATTTATTTTGAGATTTGATCCTCATTTATTTTCACTATGTGACCAAACCATCTCAATGTATTTCCTTCACACTGGTCACTCACTTTTGAATTCAGTGTACGTTAGTTCAGCATCCATTCTTTTGTGATGTCTCTTCCTGTTTTGACTACACACACTTCTTAAATAGCCCATTCCCACTATATTCAATTTATTTTTATGTTTTTTTCTGACACACATACCAGGTTTTCACTTTCATAGAACAAGGTGGGCAGAAGCGTACTGTTTCGCAGAGCCATATGTGCTTCTTCCAAATCTCATTCATTCCTTGTAACAGACCAGCTATTATCTTTCTACTTAAATTTATAATCTTAAAATGTTTTCTCCCATTTCCCCATCTTTAAATAAACATTCCACCAGGCTACACAAATTTATCTACTTGCTCTAGTTTTTTTACCATCATGTAGAACTTAAAATCTTCAGTCCATTTCTCTTGTCAAACCGAATTATCTTTGTCTTTGATAAATTAATTTTCAGATCCATACTTCTTATTCCATCATACAATTTATCATTTGCTGCAGATCATTCACAGTCTCATCCAACAACCTGGCATCTTCTGCATAAGAAGTATATGTGCATTACTGTTCCCAAACAACACGCCTCTAATGTCACCATAATTTGTTATATATTTATCCATAAATTCATTAAATAACCAAATGAAACATCCTTGATTTACTCCCTGCTCAATGTTAAACCATTTCATTCTGTTCATTCTCATGCATGCTTAACTTTCATAATAAACTGCTCTTAACTGCATTCAGAAACTAACCTTCAATGCCATATTCATACCAAATATTCCAAAATTCCAGTCTATTCACTTATCATATGCTTTCTCCAGATTAACACATGCATAATAAACTTTCTTAAATTCTACTGCATGTATCTTCAAGTTGGTAGGATGCAGGCAGCAGTATTTTGGCTTGCAAAGTAATCTCTAGACTAGAAATCCTATCTTGTGTAGAATAGCATGAACATGCTAAGGTTAAAAATGAGTCTTGGCTGCATCTTATGCCAAAAAAATTAGCAATATCCTTGCGGTTAGCAGGGAACGGTGTACAGATATGACTAAGCCTGATAACTAAGTCTCCACCATTTCTATATTACTAAAAAAAGCATTATATAAAAGTTTTAACACTCTACCATTAATAATAATAATTATTATTTATTACATTTATATCCCGCCCGTCTCCCCCACAAGGAGGGACCCTTGTAATATATAATATAATATATAAATATTAAAATATAATATAATATAATATAATATAATATAATATAATAAATATAATATAATATAATTTGATTTGTCACTAAAAGGTAAAGGTTCCTCCGCACAGTCGTGTCTGACTCTAGGGGCCGGTGCTCATCTCCGTTTGTTAGCCGAAGAGCCAGCGTTGTCGGAAGACGCTTCCACAGTCATGTGGCCAGCGTGATGCGTGCAGAATGCTGTTACCTTCCCGCTGAAGTGGTACCTATTTATCTACTTGCATTTGCATGCTTTCAAATTGCTAGGTTGGCAAGAGATTTGTCACTACAAGATGGTAAAATATTTCTGGATTGGATTATGTAGGGATTAACATTAATTGGCAAACATCATTTTCTTTTATGTTACATGAAAGTGATCCTTGCTGATGAAGTTACATTTGAATGCAACAATAAGAGTGTATCTACAAAGTGGATGCGCTTCATTTGTATCATGGTTTGGTTCCAAAGGAAACTGTAAAATCCTCATAACACGTGAGTGCACAGCATAGCAGAGAGAAAAGTGTTCCAGGTGTTTGGTATGGATTTTATGCCTGAAGAAGATTTGATAGTTTTGGTCTCTAGATATCTGAATTTTTCAAATTATAAGACCTGTAGAAACTAGGTAGATTTTTTTTCCCCTCTAGAGATACTCTACTACACGCTATGATCTTCTCAAGGATTGCAAAATGATAATGAAAGCAACTTGTTTCGTATTGCTATTTATATATTTATATATCGATGTAGAACAACTTAGATAAAAGAGAGGGGGGGAAATTCAGAACACTATTCACAATATGCTGTTTTTCCTTCTCCATTACTTTTCAGGTGCCTCTAGATACAGCAAAGGACCTGGTCATTCTGTTTAAATATAGTCTTGCTCACAGAAATGATAAAAAAAACCCTATAATGGTAAGTAATGTGATGGAGGAACGAAAGCTCTGTGCATGATCTGCTGCACTCACATATATTCAGAGTTTTATTATATCCCTTCTAGGATTTGGGGTCTGAGTTTCAGACTCCATTTTTGTAAGCTGGTGTTGGCCTTGATGTGGCACTTTGTGCTGCAGAAAAGATACTATTTATCTCCCTGAGGCACAGTGGAAATATTCTTTGGCTCATTGAAGTGCTTTGTGGCGTTGTGATTGCCTCGTCTGACACATCCAGTAGGTGGAAGAGTTACTGCTGCCTATGTGCAGAAGCCTCTTCCAGCACCGCACATAGCGAAGAAGCTCTGCGTCCCTCTTAAGAAGTGGCATCTCACTCTTCATAAAGCCTTTTCAACGGGATGCTTGCTCAGAGCAAAATTGAAGGGAGCATTCAGCTGTACAGCCCTATTTTCTTCTTCCTTTTGCATCTTTTGGGAAAAAAGAGGATCTGTGCCAAGTCTTGTGGACCTGTTTCCGAAGCAGAATTGGATGTACTACAAAAACACCCTCATTCTTCCGTTCTCTTATGTCTTAGATCAATATTGGCATTTTTGTGATACTGGTTGAAATGCCATCCTGAATTTTGTTCACCTTCTTTGCATTTAATTCAAAGACGGTTATATTTCATATGCTGATATAGTTCTTATTTGGTTAGATTTCTTTTGCTTCTACTGTATGTTCTCCCATCCTGGTTATTTTACTAGCAAAAAGTTGTTTTGTTTGTGCCCTTGTTCTAAAGAGAAAGTAAGCTAATATTGTAAGCATATCTGTCTCTTGCTTCTTATTTTATATTAAATTACCCCACTCTTAATTTAGATATGTGTGGCCAGGAGGAGAGGTCTGATATCTGTGTAATCTTTCCATCTGCTTTCCTTAATTTTTCTGCCCCCTTATTATGTAGTAGATACTTTTTTAAAAGAAAGTCCTTCCCCTTGTAATTAATGAAGACACTTAACTATCCCAGCCACAGGGCTAGCATAAAACCTTGCTCTTTCTGTAGCCATGTTCATTTTCATGGACGTGATGGGGATTCAGATATATCTGTCAAAGTCCTGCTCCTGATATAACCTACTCCCCTTCATTCTACTGCAACCCTGAGTAACTTTCCTTACACAAGTCTGTGGCTTGAATCATGTCAACTGGATTTCTATTTTCTCAGTAGAAACGTTTCACTCCTTATCCAAGGAGCTTCTTCAGTCTGAGTAAAGTTAGTAAGGGAATCCTTAAATATGTTTCTAGGGTGGCTGTGTGACCTTGCACCTGGGGCTAGGTCATGGTTATTTTGAGATGTTATTTCTAAGTCCCTTTATCATCTAAAGGAGGATCGTTAAGATTACCCTGCTGCTGTTGAGCTTGCGAAATGGTCTTAATCTTCCTAGGCACAGAAGACAAAGCAGGAAGGAAGATAGGGGACAGGTTGTGCCTGAGGCCCCCACCTCTATTCAAGGAAGGATTTTCCAAGTTGGCATAAATGGATTCCTTGACCCCTCTCTCAAACCACCTATCTTCTCTGTCTAAAATGTGAACATTAATGTCCTCAAATGAGTGTCCTTTTTCCTTTAGATGAAGATAAACTGCTGACTCTGGTCCTGTGGTGTTACTTCTCCTGTGTTGGGCCATCCTCCTGTACAAAGGTTGTTTGGTTTCTCCAATGTAGAGTTCAGAGCACTCCTCACTGCACTGGATTGCATACACTACATTGCTTTCCTTGTGTTTTGGAGTTTGATCTTTGGGGTGTACAAGCCTCTGTCTCAGTGTGTTGGTGGGTTTGAAATATACAGGTATGTGGTGTTTGCCAAATATCCGTTTTATCTTTTCAGACACGCCAGCCATGTAAGGAATGACCAGGTTCTTCCATTTACTCTGAGTCTCATCCCTATCTGTCGCTGTTTTAGGTCTGGTAGACTTAGATTTAGTGAAGGCCCAATTTGGATATCCACAGGCCTTCAGAGCTGTTCTCAGGTGCTGCTTTTCATTCTTTTTGGAATCCATGGAGGTGGGGATGGTTTCTGCTCTGTGTGATAATGTCCTGATGACTCCTAGTTTGTGCTGCAGTGGATGGTGGGAGTCAAACATCAGGTATTGATCTCTGTGTGTGGGTTTCCTGTAGATCCCTATTTCTAGCTTGCCACCAGTCCCAATGAGGACTTCACAGTCTAGGAATGCCAGTCTGTTGTCCTTGGTGTCTTCTCTGGTGAAGCTAATGTTGGCATCTATAGTGTTTATATGGTCCGTGAAGGCCTGTACTTCCTGGGTCTTGATTTTGACCCATGTGTCATCCACATACCTAAACCAGTGGGTGGGCAGCGTTCCCTGGAAAGTGTTGAGTGCTTTCTTCTCCACTTCTTCCATGTATAAATTGGCCACAATGGGTGACACAGGAGAACCCATGGCACAGCTGTGTTTTTGTCTGTAAAAGTCACCTCTGTATGAGAAATAAGTGGTGTTAAGACACAGGTCCAGAAGATGGCAGATCTGGTTTGGGTTGAGATGGTTTCTCCTTTCAAGGGTGCTGTCCTCTTCTAGTCTCTTCCTGACAGCGGATAGAGCATGAGTGGTGGGGATGCTGGTGAAAAGGGAGGACACATCGAAGGAGACCATAGTTTCATCTGTATCCAGTTTCAGGATCTTTGCTTTGGAAACAAATTCTTCCGAATTTTGGATGTGGTGTTCAGAGTGTCCAACTAGAGGTGCTAGTATGGTAGAGAGGTGTTTGGCAATGTTGTATGTTACCGAATTAATGCTGCTGACTATGCGTCGGAGGGGTGTTCCTTCCTTGTGGATCTTAGGAAGTCCGTAGATGCAAGGGATCTCCTTACACAACTACCATTCCAATAAAATACTTTTGTCTCTAACAGCAAGTTGCATTTACAGCTGGCCTGTTCTTCTTGTTTCCAGATTCATGATCTTTCAGTAAAAGGTATAATACTTGTTAATGTTTTATTAAATAGGGATTCATACCCCTACTATAGGGACATGTCTGATTCAGAAAGATAACTCCAAATCCAACTATTCTGAAGTAGGATTAACAGCAGTTGTGCAGGTTATATTGTTAAGTTTCTAACAATGAAAAAAAGAAAGAGGGACAATTTTGCAAATGGATTTTAACACATTTATTTATGCCACATTATTGGACCATCTTTCTTATTTTGTGTAATAATATATTGGAAATTACAATTGAAAGTGTGAAAAAAGTAAAATCTTGTGTTCAACTCTTTGGTAATGTTACAAATATAAAAGTGAGTAATAGGTAATAGTGTTATAATGCTGGACTAACCGCCCAGAGTCCCCAGGTATGGAGGAGATGGGCGGTGATACAAATTTAAATAATAAATAAATAAAATAAATAAAATTCAGGGGACCCAGGTTAAAATCTGTTCTTCAAAGAGAAAGAGCTGGTTGCTGCTGTCACTGTCTCTCCATATCACCACTCCTTTATCTACTTAATGATTGGGGAACCGTAAATCTTACTTACATTTGAGATTAAGATCCATTGAATTCAATGGGGATTACATGTTTAGGATTGTACTCTAAACCTGTCATGTATGTTAGTCCTTCGGGTTCAAAGAAGACATGCACTTGTGCAGTTCATCTGTGGACATGGAGTCCCAGTCTGGAAGCGCAGAGTCTAGCACAGTGGGGGCACTGGAAGATCATTGTTGTAGTAACTCTGGGTGTTATTCTGTGATGCCACTCATGGTTTCCTATCAGCTTTTGGTGGCACCTGTCTTCAAAGCTGGTGGAGGCTACATAGCACAGGGCTCGCCAGCGGGTTCTGCCCTTCTCTCCTATATGGATGTGAGTCCTGGACTCTGTACCAAAGGCACATCAAACAACTGGAAAAATTTCATATACACGCTCTCTGCTCCATCCTTGGCATTCGTTAGCAAGACTGTGTCTCCATCCTGGAGGTCTTGGATCACGCAGAGTCCACCAGCATTATGTCCCTGATTATCAGAACCTATCATGTAGGAAGATTGCAAGTTTGGAGGTTCGAATCCCTAGCCCCGCGTGACGGAGTGAGCTCCCGCACTAGCTCCAGCTCTTGCCAACCTAGCAATTTGAAAGCATGCCAATGCAAGTAGATGAATAGGTACCACTTCAGTGGGTAGGTAACAGCATTCCACGTGTATCATGTGGCCACATGACTGTGGAAGCGTCTTCAGACAACGCTGGCTCTTCGGCTAACAAACGGAGATGAGCACCGGCCCCTAGAGTCGGACACAACTGCACAAATGTGTGGGGGGAACCTTTACCTTTTTACTGAGTTCAGACAGTTTACACAAACAGCTACAGGATTGCAACTGGTTGGGTTGTTTTTATGTGTGGATTTCAGCATACCCATTTATGTACACAGACTAGTTTTGATCCAGATTTATAATTGCTGCGTTTAGACTCAGTGATTTCAAAGAATCTACTTGAATTATGACTGTGACTGGATCCAATCCTCTGTTGAGTTGAGAATTTAAAATGTTGCTGTTCTTTTTGCTTTAGGACTTTTCACAAACAACCCTGATAAACTATATAGCAACTGTTTCTTAAAATATGAGGTGATGCCAAAAGAATGTGTTTATGAAGGAGAAGAATCACTGGAACTTTACAGGAGTGAGTGAAGTATAGTCAGAAAAAGAATCGGGAACTTGAATGCCATAATCACACCCAGACAGAAGCTCAACCAGGTTCTCAGTGAAGCTTGCTCAATAGAAAAATGAGATCTGGAAGATGAGCACAGGCTTATCTTCTTACTTTTTATGTCTCAATTACTGAGAACTACTTGTAAGCTTTGAATTAGGTGAGCAAACCATATTTTTTTTTGTCTGCAAACCTCCTCTTTCTCATAATGCATTACTTTAGAATTTATTTCCTTTCTTGCCACAATAACCCATTTGGAAATGGAACCTCTCCCTTCACTTTTAGGCTGAAGATTGTAGCACTCAAAATACTGTTTTTTGCAAATGAAATACATCTGATTGTAGCTATTTTCAACAGCTCTGCCAATCTCTGACAATTTTTGTTTCTTTTTGGGTTACCATCATGTCAGTTATAGTTGCAGATTTTTTGAAAATGATTGAATACACGAAGAAAATCTGTCATGAATATAAAATGTTGATATATTCAGAATTTTGATCTATATTAAAAAGGTTTGAATTGAATAATTACTTATTTGTAATTACTCATACACTTAATTCTTTGAAAATAAGCACCTAGCACTCAGTTATAAAAAAAGGTCATATCAATTTGTGTTTAACTTTAATGAGACCGGTTTAAAATGAGAATTGTAACCATGCAACTGAATCCTTTAAGGCAATACTTTATTGTCTACTTTAAAAATTATACAATGGGGTTAAAAAATGTAAGAAAAGCAAGCCTATTGCAGTGTATTATTTATTAACATCATAAACATATCCTGTTGAATAAAGTTTCATTTTAAAAAGTGAATAATTTAATAATAATTAATTAAATTTATATGCCGCCTGACTCCCAGTTAACATTCAATTAACTGTAGTGATAACATCTGCTAGATATTCATATATATTTATTCAGTCTTATTTGCCCATTTGTTTTATTGCATTGATGGTCATTCCACAATTTCAAGCTCTTCTTTAATAACTCTGGTATGCTAGTATGCTAGTATTTAAACTGCTTTTTTTACTGCAACAAATTTGGATTTGATAAACAGGATTTTTGTTGATAGAACTGTAATTATCCAATCTGCAGCTTAGCACATGTAGCCATTGTTGGATCCAATATTATATCTAAGGGCCTGATGTCTCTTCTGGCAACTTCACTAACCCGTTGCTTGTGTATTTCACTTTCAAATTGTAAAATTAAGTCATTAACAGATAATTATGAGACTCAGTAGCACACCCATGAAGTGGGGATACAAAATACAGTATCAATAAGTCATGGCTAGTTCATGTTGGCAAAAGAAACTGCGGGCAGGTTTGTCCTCAGAATCATGAATAAGAAAAATGGGGAACATACAATGCACATCCGTGGATTTCTTCCTGGGATACATGGATCACTATTGTAAAATAAGCACAATTTGCATTTTTGGTTGTATTGTTGCTTTTTCTTTCTGGCATTTGTAGAATTATTTTGCAGTTAGTTTGTTGTGCCATTGAAAATGAAATTGAGGTACGTATATCCAAATAGTTTGTTGATCCTACCACTTCTGTCAGCTCTTTGGGTAGAATAACCAATAAAACATCTTTCGATATTGCCGCATCCTCTTCCCTGAAGTATGCATCAGGTAATTGGAGAATTCCAGTGTTTCAAAGGTGTAGTAGCTGCGATGCTCAGAGCCATGGGATGGAAAATCCTCTACTCCAATCATCAGCGCTTCCGCATGTATGCTTATGGTGTGTGTATTTATTTATTTATTTATTTATTTATTTATTTATTCAATTTATATAGGCACCCATATCACGTATATGACTCTGGTGGCCTACAACAGTTAAAACCCAACACACACACATTTACACATACAGTACACACACACACACACACACACACACACACACACACACACAAAGCATATAAAAACCATATAAAAAGCAATTTAACATAATCAGCAGCTGAGGTACAGAAACATTCAACAACATCCAACATAGCCACTGAAGAGGCTCTACTACACACCCGGATCACCAAGCTCGGTGGCAAAGCCACATCTTTAAAGCCTTACAAAAGGCCAGTATGGTCAGGGGCAACCTGATATCTTGTTACCTGCCATTTTACAAGACCTTTTTGCACAATGTATGATTCCTTTTAATAATTACTCAATTTACTTGGAGCTGCTAGACTGAGCTGTAAAACTCTGGATGACCATTAGATGGCAGCTAAGAATTAGAGAATTAAGAATTCTCCCTATCACTTTCCTGCCACCTTGCAGCCCAGATCTGATAACCCTAATCCTCCTCCTCCTCCTCCTCTAATGATGATGATGATGATGATGATGATTTATACCATGTGAAACTTTTTATCCTTCAGATTACTTTCTACATTGCCTTTTGACAAGAGATACCAGAGACTGAACATATGAACTTCTGGGGGCAAAACTTATGGTTTACTACTACCATATTCTTTTTAAAGCACACTTTATAACAGTTTAGATCTAAACAAACTTGATCCAGATCTTCACTTAAGTTAGTCTAAGGCAAAATCTGAGTCTAACCCATTGATTGAATCCAGCACTTTAATTTAGATATTAAGAACAGCTAATTAACATATGACATTTACTTTTTTAAAAAATGTTGTTTTGTAAAATGACTTTCCAAACCTTTATTACCTGAATAAGTATACATCAAGAGTCTTCAATAGTGGGTGCTCTTACTGTATATAAAGGCTGAGATTCAAATGCAATTAATAAATAAATTTAATTAATTTATTAATACTGCTTTCCAGCCTTAATATATTTCTACCATTCTAGACACTATTTGTATATTTTCATTAAGTTTCTTCTCAAGTTTTAATAACAGAATTATTCATGGGAATCTTCATAAATTTTAATTAAATAAAAAGAAAGGCATAGAGGCATATACACTTCAGTTATCTTAACCAAAGAGCTTTTGAAATTAATTTTAGTGCTGATACAGTACCTTTAATAAGAGATCAAAGTTTGAAATGAGCAAAAATACCCAGTAAGATCATGACCCTTTAACTAACGTTTCTTTTTATTCAGCACTAAATTATAATGTCTGGCTCCACAGTGCACAAATGGTCCCAACAGAATTCTGGAAAGTCCAGTATTTTGTTGTAAGTCTCATTTGTGCATTTTAGAAAGGTAGTTAACATTGCTAGTTTTAGTTTGAAAGAACAGCACTACTGTGAGACCATTATCTGGGTAAGTAACAATGATCTCATAGCAAAAAATCAGTCTGGAACAATTTTTCTTCGGCAATTGACAGCTCCAGGCAGCCTTGATCACCTAGTTTGAGCTTACATAAGGCTGCTGTTCCTTTCCAATGGCAATGCCAGGGTGCTTTTAGTCTGGTCCTTAAGCTGGGACAGCCAGTGTTTGGAAGCTAAGGGATGCCCTGAGCAGAGCCATGACAACGTTGGCTACACGTTTTCTAGATGTGTTAAGCCAATGCGGAGAGCTGGTTTGGTGTAGTGGTTAAGGCATCAGGCTAGAAACTGTGAGAATGTGAGTTCTAGTCCTGCCTTGGGCATGAAGCCAGCTGGGTGACCTTGGGCCAGCCACTCTCTCTCAGCCCTAGGAAGGAGGCACTGGCAAAACACTTCTGAAATCTTGCCAAGAAAATTGTAGGGACTAGTCCAGGCAGTCACCAGGAGTCAACACTGGCTCAGAGGCACACACAGAAAGGAAGCCAGTGTGCAGTTTGCTTGTCCTTTGAAGAGTCATGGGAAATAGATCCTCTGTAATTTGATGTTTTGCCACTGAGCTTTGGCAGAAGGCTATCTGGAGATTTGGGGACTGAAAAGTTGCTCACACCTACTTGACTTTATTTATTTTGCAAATGATGTTTTGGTATCCTTGAGTTCTGAGAAATATGAACAGATATGATTTCACATAGGTATTCAGCAAAACAAAACATTATAGTGGTAAAGAACTTACAACCTTTTGGCTGCTAACCAAACTTGCTTAAAAACATGCAAGGTTTCCGGAAACTTCCAATCAACAATCGACCCCCTTGAGTTCAAGTCTTATTCAGACTACAAGCACTACAATGTTGCTCCCTGACCCCCCCCTTCTGAACTGTTGCACTGGGGCAATCTTACAGAGTCATGGGGTGAAACATCTGCAGAAAACCTGATCAGCACTGTGGTATTGATCTCCCAAGCCCAGAGAACCCAACCACAACGTATATAGATGTAATGTGCAAGAGGACATAAAAAGGTAAAGGTTCCCCCGCACATTTGTGCAGTTGTGTCCGACTCTAGGGGCCGGTGCTCATCTCCGTTTGTTAGCCGAAGAGCCAGCGTTGTCCGAAGACGCTTCCACGGTCATGTGGCTGCATGACGCACGCGGAACGCTGTTACCTACCCACCGAAGTGGTACCTATTCATCTACTTGCATTGGCGTGCTTTCGAATTGCTAGGTTGGCAAGAGCTGGAGCTAGTGCGGGAGCTCACCCCGTCACGCGGGGCTAGGGATTCGAACCTCTGAACTTGCGATCTTCCAATCGACAAGCCTGGTGTCTTACCCGCTGAGCCACCACGCCCCTTACAAGAGGGAAGAGGACATAGATCTACATAAAATGTGCCCAAATTTCCATGTATAGATACAAAATTAGAAAAATTTGTAATAATTTAAATACAAATGGAGTACTTCTAATCATAGCAGTGGACATTCTGATCAGGTCAGCAGTGTTTGCCGGGGGCAGTCTAAATTGGTCGGATGTCGGATGAGCATCACAGTACCAACCCTGCCCCTTTTGTACACTCATTAGCATCGCACACAGATGCAAAAGAGGTGGGGCTTACATCACAATGCTCCATCCACCATCGTGCTGATTTTGATATGCCCATTGCTGATGCCACTGGATCAAGTGACCTGTCTGCTTGGTCAAACTGTTGACAGAGTGCCAACTTTTGATGGGGAGATTCAAGGCTCCTACTTTCCCTTTTCTTTTTCAACACGATCTCTATAGCCATGGTTGGAATGGCAGTTTTTCAGGTAAATGATGCCTTCAACATGATCATTCTTCTCTGGCATGCCTTCTAGTAGAAAGTGGTCTTGTATAATTATAAGACATGATTATCCTAATGTGTTGTGGGAAGCTGCGCACACTATATTTATACAGAAAAATATTTGACTAGTGAAGTGGGCCAGTGTAAATTACTTATAATTATTTTTTTGTACACTACATATTTGCTTTGGACTGCATGAATTACTAGACTCATGTTTTATTTTGCTGTAGTGACATTAAAGTTAGCAGTGAGTGAGAATTGAATCCAATCATGCCTGGCTATGCCAGTGGAAATTGGCTTTTTATTCTTTTTGGTCTGAATAGATGCCAAAGGAATCCTTTGCTAAAATCCAAAGAAGAACAATTATTGCATTTTTCCTCTCACAGTAGAATAAAGTCTTATTTGTTTTTTGGAGAAAAAATATCATTGTTTGAGAAGCAAATAGTTGCATTCCTTTTAAAGTTCTTCCTCGTATCCTTTCTGGAAGGAACTGTTGGTATCTGATCCAAATGTGGAAGTCTTCTGCAAAAAGCTGCCAAAGCTTAATATAAATTAAGTAGTCCTAGAAATGGTAATGTATTTCCATACCAGGCTATCTCTAGCCCCCAACACGAACTCTAAAGATCAATCAGTACCGCATAAAGAACTATGACCTTATTCTCACTTGAAATAACTCTTGTCTCACTACATAACATGACCCGGGGTGTGATCTTCATAATTAGGGCTTGTAGGTCTAACAACAATGAGCCCTAAATGGTCCCAAGGTGCTAAAGGAAAGCTTAATTCCTCTTGCTTAGAGGCAGGGATCTCTTTCTGCCAATTACCCTTTTGACATGACTGCTTAAGCTTCCTTTTACAAACACTGACCCCATAAACTCTGCTCATACTACAGTGGTAACAGGGAGAGAGAGTGTCAAGCTAAGGGGAAGTGTTTGGGCCAAAAAAAAAAAAACCCAAACTAAACCAAACAACCCCCCTCCCAAAACACACAGACTTTGTTAGACTATACTTCTGAAGAGCAAAATCTCAACTTTGGTTTAGCATACTACTAGTATTAGAAAATTTGCTTCATTTATTAGCTTTTCATCCATTTGGCTTTACAACCTGACTTTACAAATTGAGTATTTAATTGAGAACCCCCAATCCAAGCTGCAGTTCTTTAGTCACCACAGTAGGAGTTGACACATATACTGCTCATGCCTTAGTGAATGTTCTTCCTCCTTCTGAAAAATAAGAGAAGCATACTTGTTGATAAGTTAGGCTGAAAACAGAAACTATTTACATAACATCAGCTTCTGGACAATAGGACAGCTAATAATTCATGGGATATGTACAGGGTTACCTATGGTAAAAAAGGTAAAGGTTCCCCCGCACAGTCGTGTCCGACTCTAGGGGCCGGTGCTCATCTCCGTTTGTTAGCAGAACACTTATGAACATTTCCTTTGGTAACTTTCAGCCCCCTACACACTTTGCTTTATTTTATTGAGGTTTACTTTACTACAGAAAATAAGTAGATGGAGGTACCATCTTCTAACCTCATTTTTATTTAGAAGGTTACCTCTGCTCCCCCAGTTCCATATCATTCTTAAAAATTAACAGTAATGAGAGTCTGCAGCTTAAAACCTTATCTTCAAGAATATCATGTAAGCATAAAAAAGAAAAATGTAAATTGTGATGGTAAGAAGAATCATGGGAGGTCTAGAGAAGATGGGGGAACCCTGTCTGTTGTTTTTTTTTTGGTAAATAGGCATTTTGAAATTGTTTATATTTGTCATGGTGCCCATTTTGTGAACCTGGCAGCAATTTTGTGAGAGCGCTTTCAATAAATTCTTCAAATTCAAAATCTACCCATTCGACAAAGAGTTTATATGCAGTCAACTATCTAAGTAAATGTAAGATGCTTTTGAAAAGACAGTAAAGAGAACGGAAACTTTAACACCCACTGATTTTCTCAAGAAATATCTCTTCCCAAATATTTACTAGATAACTAGTTCCATTCTCTCTCAGAGCTAAGAGATAGGAGAGAGTACATAAAAACCCTAATAATGCTAGAGGCATTATTTTGCATTGTTTTAAAATGTGTTTTTAGTAGGGGTATGTGAATGAGCCATGAATTAATTTGATTCAAAGATTGTTGTTCATTTGTTCAGTCACTTCCGACTCTTCATGACTTCATGGACCAGCCCACGCCAGAGCTTCCTGTCGGCCGTCGCCACCCCCAGCTCCCCCAAGGTCGAGTCCGTCACCTCCAGAATATCATCCATCCATCTTGCCCTTGGTTGGCCCCTCTTCCTTTTGCCTTCCACTTTCCCTAGCAGATTCGAAGATAGCAAGACTTTATTCAAATTTAATATTCCAAAACCAAACCAAACAAAATGATTTCAGTTGATTTGAAGTTTAATTTGATAACCATAAAACAGAATCATCAACAAGTTTGCACAATTTTTTAAAATTATTTTTTGGTGGAATTGAAAGAAACTTCCAGGGATGTAGAGCCTTCAGAAGACCTTGGCCCTGCAAAGTTTCATCCAGATAACATCAAGGCTTCCACCAGAACAGTTTCTGAAATAGCCCCCCTGTAGCTCTTTTAAGGCAGAGGTAGCAGGGACGAGGAGAGGACAGCACAAGCACAGCAGCCTCCAAACTGTGCAGGAAGGCGCTATTACTGAAATTGTACTGAATTTCCACCCTTAAAAGTCCAAGAACTCCACCCAAAACAAGACTCTGAACAAACTCACTTTTGTAATGCAGCCCAGAGTTTGCCATCTAAAGCCTGATTTGGGCCTCAAGCTTACGGAAGTTGTGCATCCCAGGTTTAAAAGTAAAGGTAAAGGTTCCCCCCGCACATTTGTGCAGTCGTGTCTGACTCTAGGGGCCGGTGCTCATCTCCGTTTGTTAGCCGAAGAGCCAGCGTTGTCCAAAGACGCTTCCACGGTCATGTGGCCGCATCACGCGCGCGGAACACTGTTACCTTCCCACCAAAGTGGTACCTATTAATCTACTTGCATTTGCATGCTTTCGAATTGCTAGGTTGGCAAGAGCTGGAGCTAGTGCGGGAGCTCACTCCGCACACAGGGCTAGGGATTCGAACTTGCGATCGACAAGCCTGGTGTCTTACCCGCTGAGCCACCACGCCCCTTATCCCAGGTTTACAAAAATGTAAATTAATTTCTAGAGAGTAGAAATACTACAAGAATAAGGTATCTTTTATTTTATTTTATCTTTTATTTTTTTACATTTAAATATTATAGCAAATATATACAGCTCAGGGTTGCCATGTTACCCACTATCTCGTCACACAGCTATCGACACCACCAACCACAGGAAGCCACCAACATAGAGATAAAACAGAACTACCATCTTATCAGCCAAATAAATAATCAACCACCAACCAAGCATCAGCTGCCCACAGAACCATCCCATCCAAGCATAGGCAAAGCAGGCAAGACAGAAAGATATATAACCCTTGCCTAGCCATAAATTTCACTTCTCCAAAACTTCTGCACCGAGAATGTTACCAGCAGGGTAAAGAAAGAACAGCAGCCCAGGCACAAAACTTTGAGACCTCCAACAATGCAACACATTTAAATATCTCACCTTTCTTCCCTATGGGATTCAAAGTGGTTTAATGCTGATGGCAAAGGGGAAAAAAAAAAACTTAAGTGGATGTGAGGCTTAAAGAACAGGACTGGCCTTCAAAGAGGAACTGTAAACAAAAGGACAATGGATAGACATAAATTAGGCCTCAGAGAAAAGCTAGCATTGGAAGGAAACCAGGCACCTGCAAAATAAAATCAAACCATAACCCCATTCTCTTTGATTATTCATGTCATCTAGCAATATGTGTGCACTTTCTGAGACTTGGAAGTTTTCACCAAACAACTTGGGGATCTTTGCTGTCCAGGACAGATTCAAAAGAACAAAAGCATTCATCATCCTCTTCCCTTGCTATTAAAATGCATGTGCAGGAAGATTGTGTTTACAGAAAGATTTAGCCAACTAGCCCTCTTAGGCTTACCTTACTAGAAGTAGAAGAGATGATTAGTCTACAGATCAGTTGTACATACAGTATGTGAGTTTTCATCAATGGGGATCTCTAGAAGTTTGGATTGCTAGAGGTGCCCATTACAATGATGCATATGGGGTTCCTATCTACTGACCAAGTTCTGACAAGATAGTTGCTTCATTCTGCTTCTCCTATGTTCTTCTAGAAAAAAAAAAGCATCTGAAAATCAAGGCAACCTATTGTACGTATGTGTGTTCTTTGGCTTCACTGCTTTATTCCTGGGAAATCAAATAAAGCCATTTAATCAAAAAGGAAATAGGGAACAATATAAAAATACTGTGTAGTTTCTGTTCAAATAAAGAATAAATGAAATAGAAGCACATTTATCAACCTAAAAGTCAATACTGAAATAACGTTGGCCTTCTCTGATATATACCGTATGAGGTAAGAAAGAGAAAGCAGGAGAGAAACAATGAAATTCTAGAAATGAAAGGTATTTTTTATGAAATAACTGTGTTTCAAAATAGTAAAACAGTAATAGGTTCTACTCATAAATGTTACTAAGAGAGGTAAAATATTAGTATCAAGTGTCTACATTTTTTATTCTCTGTTGTTAAAATTATTTCTGCTAAAGCATACAAGTGGGAGCCAAGACAACTAGAGCCATATTCTCTGACCAGCGTGCATGTGTTGAAAACATTCTTTCAATATCCAACACTATTTGTAGGGCTACCAGGCAGCAAAACATCCAGAAAACTGCTCCCCACCCCAGCCCAGTCCTACTGTTTGTGTATGGGTGCTCCCTTTTGGGTGGAAAAATTGTGGAACTCCAAGGTATACAGATGTACATTTTTAAAATCATAAATGAATGGAAGCACCATTGTCCAATGAGAGAGCATGTGCTCTGTGTACCAAAGGTCCCAGGTTCAATCTCCAGACAGGCTGGGCAGAAGCTTCTCTCTGAAACTTCACAGAGCCCCGTTACAGGAGACAATATTGAGCAACACTAACGATCTGATGTAATATAAAGATGCTCACTAGGCTCATAAAGACTAAATTTCTGTAAACTCTTTCACATGGGGCTCTATGTTGTTTTGCCAAGTGTCCAAGCAGTGATCAGGTGCTCAGACAATTGGTTCTTTTAGATCCAGAGACAATAAGCACACCAGTGGATAAAGAGATGTTAAGCTTTATTATAAACTTAAGCAAACAAATTTAAACAGAAACACAGTTTAACCAGAAACACAGTGTAGGCAGATTAAACAGAAGCATAAAAAGCATAGCATAAAGAAAGGAAAATCATTACGTACCAAGCAAGTTGAAACCCTATCTCCCATATGCTGTCAGAAGCCCCTTGACAAGGACAGCGGAGATACCCCAGGATGGCTCAATTTTCACAGCACCCAGCGCTCAGGTTCGTGCAGAAGCTCCCTGCAAACATACCCCAGGGCAGCTCCATTTCCAGAGTACTCAGCCTTAAGTCTGAGGGGAAGCTTCCCAAGCCCATTTTTCACACAGCACCCAGTATCAGGGTCTGTGGCCAAGCTCCCAAACTCAAAAGGCAATCCTCAGGTTTTTGTCAAAGTCTGGCCCTAAAACCTGGTGACCCTGTTTCCATGGTTGCAGGATCTGACCTTGACAGGATAGTTCCCAGGGTCTGGAGCACCTGTTTCCAAGAGCCTGGGAAGTTATACAGATAAGCTAGTGCTTAACAAAAACAATCTTGGGGTTTTCTCTTATCTCCCCCCCCCCCCATTCCAAACAGAAATAAAAAAACAAGCCAGCTAAACATTAGTATAACTCAAAATAAACTCTAAGCTTCTTCGTGTGAGGGAGAAAATCAAAATATGTCACTTAAACTCCTCGAAATAACAATGGTCTTCCGTATTGCCACTACATATGTGTAGTAGCTGTCCATAAATTATTTCCAGTTTTAATGGCTCTCCAAAGCTCTATACCCTCTACTGTTTAGAGCCTGTAACTGAGCTTCATCACCTGTGGAAAAAGTAGAGAGAGGATGCAATTTTGTGCTGAGTCCCGTGCATGGTTTCATGTCATGAACATATTGTTATCCTTATGCTATAGCGGAACTCTAAACAATAATTTATCCATTGCTGAATATGTTTGGGGTTCTTTTACATTTTCCGTTTACATTACTGAAACATAGTGACAGGTAGAACGCTGAAGGATGTGGA
The DNA here is from genome assembly GCA_023362775.1 of Charina bottae. Lineage (NCBI taxonomy): Eukaryota > Metazoa > Chordata > Lepidosauria > Squamata > Charinaidae > Charina > Charina bottae. The sequence goes on from JALMGJ010000003.1 coordinate 190,203,183, forward strand.
CTGAATTTAATTGCCTTGCATCCCACATACAGCTATTTGCACCTGTACAAATCAAGATAGAATGATTCCCAATACAATTTCTTACCTTTCACTATGCTCACAAAATGTATCAGCTTTCTGTTTGCCTCTGCAACTTTTCTCAGAAAGCATTTCTCACAATTATTATTGTAAATTGCTTTGAGAGGTTACTTATTCTGGATATAAGTGTGTGCGTGTGCATGTATGTGTGTATAGATACTCACACATAAAACCTTCAATGAAGAGGCCTTCATCTGACAGTGGGTTGATGATTGGGGCTGATTTTATATATAATACATACACAAGAGAGACATACACACACATGCATCTATAGCACACCAGTGTGAGAATATACTGTATATAATGAGCAAAATTATGGATCAATTCCAATTTCTTGAATACCTTTTACAGTTTCTATAACCACTTACACTGATTTTTTTTCTTCGTGAAATGTGCAGAAGTTTACTTTATTTTATTTTTATTTTATTTATGCATTTATGTATGTATGTGGGCTTCAGTGCTGCACTGATCAATGACGTCTCTGAAAGGATTACATATCTAACATATCTAAACAATCAGAACAATACAAATTAAGGAAGAAGCCCCAGTCTACTGCTGATGCCATTTCATCACCTCTTATAAAGCCACCTTGCACTTGATCACTAGATAAGGTGAAGGATTCAGAGTTATCTTTCCTCTCAATACATTCCATCCAGTTTTCTGATGGTATCCCATAACTCACGTATGGCTCTTTCCTTTCTAGTAAAGGTACTGTCAGGGGGTTGTCGTTTAAGCACGCAGCATGCCTGGTGAAGGCATTCCTTTTCTAACCTTACTTTGCAGTGTGGCCCTGTAATGGAAGCTATCTAGTCTCCTGTGACAAAGATATTATGTCATCTCAGCGAAGTATGCAAAAATAGCCTTCTCTGCACCTGCCTTATCACCGAAAGAGACAGCGGCTTGTACCAAAGATACTGCTGATCAGGTAGGAGACTAGAATTAGGATTCCAGAATGCAGCGGGAAATAGAATAATAAACCAATGTCATGATGCACACAAATGATAAATGGCTGCATAGATATACCCACAAAACACAGCAGGGAAAACGTTGCACCTGGTGCATTAGATGATTCTCCTTATCTCTTGCCTTTTTTGAATCCACAGTGGAAAAATGTACTTCATGCCTTACTTTCCACTTTGGTGTTTAGCAGAGAAAGGCATGGTTGGCTTCAGAAGTAGCCTAACCGTCATCTGCAAAATATCATGCACAGCATCAAAGGCTGTGAAAGGTGAGTTGAGAAATTGTATGTTCCTCACCCTGTTCGCTTGTTTGGTTTCCAAATTAGAGCTACAGACCCCTAAAACACAGCAATTGTTTCAGTTAACTAACATTAAGACAATAGAAGAATCAAGAAAGCAGTACTATCTGTTCTGTCTATGAAGGTTCTCAGTCATCCAGGTGGAATTGTCTGTAGCTTGAATCATGTCAACTGGATTTCTATTTTCTCAGTGGAAACGTTTCGCTCCTTATCCAAGGAGCTTCTTCAGTCTGAGCAGACTTTGCTCAGACTGAAGAAGCTCCTTGGATAAGGAGCGAAACGTTTCCACTGAGAAAATAGAAATCCAGTTGACATGATTCAAGCTACTATCTGTTCTGTTTCCTTTACTAGTTCACCTAGAGCAGTGTTTTTCAAACTAGGCAACTTTTAGATGTGTGGACTTCAACTCCTGGAATTCCCCAGCCATCTGTTGTATTGTTCATCTGGCTGGGGAATTCTGGGAGTTGAAGTCCACACATCTTAAAGTTGCCAAGTTTGAAAAACACTGACCTAGAATATGTAAACTATTAATTGCATCCTGGTGCACTTAGCGTATCTTCAAGTTCAAGGTGATATTTATATGATGTTTGATATTACTTTATTTCCTTTTACAGATTCTACTCATTTGCTACAAAGCTGTGTGTGTAGAGGTGGGTTGTATGGCATTGTTATACTGGGACCTTTGCACACAAAAACTATGAAAGTGATGGTCACCATGGCCAGATTTAAAGCCCCCATTGCTTGTCTAGGAAGGAACAGAAAAACAAGCTTGGAATAGAGTCTGCATGCAGGGATCCAATCTAGTAATGAATCCTATGGAGAGCTTTGGGGGAAGAGAGTAAAAGAGCTTTTATAACAATGTTTTGATATAGGAAGGAGAATCTCCAGCTTGACTGTCTTTGTTAGACATGGATTTCTTTTTAAAATTAGAAATGCTGGCAAATCCAAATTCACCCCCTTCTGCTTCCAAATCAAATGGTGTGAGAAAGTAGAAGATGGTATTGGAAGATGTGCTTCAGGAAAATAGAAGAAAGAAGGTGGATTATGCAGAAATTAAAATCTTAGCATGTTCAGGCTTGATTCTGAATCATCTTGTAGTCCAACTCCTCATATTTAATTGTATTCTCAAAAGTGCCAAGTAATGTTATATGTACCAATCAAAGAGAATATTTGTAGCTCAGGGTTGACTGTAGCTCAGTCACCAAGGACTCCAATGTTATATGTTACACACATTAGTTATAATGTTTTTTTTTCTTCTCTTTTAATTTTAATCTGTAATTCAAACCTTGAGTGGTGAGATTTCAATTTCAACGTGTTTTTTTTAATTAATCAGGAGTAGAATCTATATTCAAGGAAATTCCATGCCTAGCAATTCTTTGGAAATGTTGGGAAATAAACATGAATCAATTTACTGATTTTTTTTCTTTATCTGTTATCCATGAAGCTAACATCAGGAGCATTCAGAAAAACCAATTTAGGCAATGCAGAATGTGCAGAAATGGAACATTATCCTCATGTACCTTACACACAAACTTAAACATATTCATCTGATAAAGCTAATAAAGAATTTGGCAATTGTTCTCCTGCTACCTTACTTTTATTCATTGAAAGACTTTTCAATGCCTTAATGCTACAATGTAGGTTTTATGTTGTTTTATGTTAATCAGCAGTATAGATAATGTCATATTATACTATTAAGTTATAACATTGGAAATAATTGTTTTGCTTTTAATGTCAACTGATTACTAGTGCTTGAATGAAATAACAGCATACATTCTTAGTTGTTTTGAGTTATTGTTTTGATGTTCTATGTTGCTATCACACACGCACACACACACACAGACACACACACATATTTTCAATAACTAGAATGGTGGTGATGGGCTAAAAATATATATCATTGAGGATAGGTTACGGGCTAAATTTAACACAAAGTAAACATGTCCATGAATGGGCATATCCATGTAGGCAAGCTTGGATTGGAAGTGTCTTTTTTTGACCAAAGGTCATACACCAGGAGTCTGCTAAATTAAACTAATTTAATACATGTAATGTGATTACTTCACATGTATTTAATATTTTTGTCTTTTGTGGTATTGAAAAGTACAATTGGGCAGCAAATTCTTCAGGGACTAGGGTCACATCCTAAGCCAGAGCTTTCCAAACTGTGTGTGGCGACACAAAAGTGTGTCGCCACACACAGTCTGGTGTGTCGCCACACAACCCGGAAGCGCTGATCATCATCAGCGCTTCCGGGTTTTCCTGGGTTTTCCCGGGGCGACACACCAATTACAGCGTGAAAAATCCGGAAGCGGCAGCAGCGCTTCCAGGTTTTTGCGCACTGCCGCACTTCCGGGTTTTCTCGCGGCGACACACCAACGGCGGTTGGTGTGTCGCCACGGGAAAAACTTTGGAAAGCCCTGTCCTAAGCTCTGCATGCAGGGACAGCTTCAAATAATACATCCCTGAATTAAGAAAGAAACAGAAAATTCTCAATCCACATATTTTCCCCATTTTAAAAAATCAAGAGAAAAGGCAATCACAGAGCATGCCTGAAAGGTTTGTGGAGATGCTTAAGTGTTTTCCCGCTCCTCAGTTCTCCTTGGTATCATCCTGACTGTTTTAAAAACTGCAGTTTCTTTTCTTTTTTCTTTTCTAGTCTCCCTTGAGTACCAATCCAGTAGTGAGAATGGCAGAGAAGGGATAGTTTAGCAGATAAGGAGGAATCACTGGCTATGGGAGAAGTTATCCACTTTCCATAGCATATCCATTATTTCAACAAATGCAAGCTTGGAGGCACAAAAGATATTTCTGATATATCTTTTTTTCTCTCCCCCTTTTGTATTCTCTGTGATTTTGAATTCCATTTTACTGTTCTAACATGCACAGTAGCATAATGCAAATAAATAAATAATAAGTAAATGTGTACTTTTCTAGTGTAGTTGTGTGTGTGTGTGTGTGTGTGTGTGTCTATTATACATAGAGTTTTATATAATATGACCTGCCCCTTCCAACGAGTTGGGAAATTTTACCTCCAAGGCTGGATTTACGCTGGATCATTTTTCATCAAAAGGTACTGTAGATTTATTATCTAAACTCAGACGGAACTCAGTTCCCTTCTTTTGATCACTATATTAATTTAACCGAAGAGCCTCTAAAACAAAAGCAACATTGACAGAATGGAAATGGAGGATATAATGATACAAGTCCTCCTTGAAAAAGAAAGTTGCCCTGAAGAAGTAGCAATAGATCAAACACTGTTCATCTCCAGGCATGTCTATGATAATAGAAGTTAGCATTCGTCCATTCTTTTCATTGACACATTGTTTGTTTAAGGAGGAAACTCAGTTTGACACATAGGCTGTAATGATCATTTCGCAATAGAGGGTGGAGAGGGAAAAACATTTTTAATAAGAAATTTGTTTTGGCACTGAGTGACAGCTCACAGAGGAGGGCAGTGAGAGATTAGAGTTTCTCCTTAGATAACATGGTCACAGTGTACAGAGAGAAAGAATCTACCACCCGAGGCCATTCAGAATCCTACAAAAGATCTCCAACTCCACAGAAACTGGAAGAAGGCAGGGAGAATCCTGGCATGGAGACTCTTCTACTTCTGAGTGATGTGTTGTCATTTCTTTTGCTGGGGAAAAGGGCAGAGGACCTGAATATATTATGGGCTACAGTATGTAGACTGAAGACAAGAGCTCACCAGAAGAGCACGTGCTTTAACAGAATCTATGGGGTATGACAACCTTTGTGGTTCAGTCCTAGACATATCTGTATAAATCCTGAATCCTAGGTAATGCCTGAAATCTTGGCAAGATACTGCCACTCTCCATGTCCAAGCTAGATCCATCAATAATCTCAGTTTGTGTAAAGTGAGCTCCTATATTCCTGTGAGAAACACAAGTGGGCTTTCTAAAGAACCGTACCTTCTGTCCCATAGATCAGATGAATCAATGCTAAAGGCCCACGTGCTTAATAAAAACATTGCTTCAATTCTGCATAGCCACTGTGGGCCTGAACTGTAAAAGTAGTTCTTCCAAGTTTTGTAAAATGGAAATATACAAACCAGTCAGGGAAATTATAGAGTGTCATGCTCCTCAATCAAGCTCATAGAGTTTTCTGCATTCAAATACTTTTTCTCCAAGCTTCTGGAATGTTTACTTAGTGCAGGTAAGACTCACTGACCTTGGGCACAGCTGGATGGCTAAATTCAAGTACTTCCCTTTAGTCTGTTAGCTAGTAGCAAAGTGGTCCATCACTAATTGTGTAGGAAGAAAAGAGAAAACACTACTTTAACACTGGAACAGCTAAAGATGAATTTAAGCTGTCTTACCTGTGGGCTGGGATGAGGCAAACGTGACATCATGGGGCATATTTGTGCCACAATTTGTGGAATATTGATGCTTTACATATTATCAGAAATTCCACTCCATATTGTATCACCTTTGGACAGGATAGTTTCATATGCTTTTCTAGGTGCACTAAAGCATAAGATCAAGACCATCAGAGACTATTGTGCTGAAGTAGCCTTCAACACATTATGTGCAAGGATACTTTAATTCTTGTTAGAATGTGTAGACAGACTGCCAACACTTCTATATAATATCCAGGATTCTTTTTTCTATATCTTGTCAAGCATCAAATTCCAGTTTGATAGTTGTTTACCATCAGTGAAACATCAAATTTTTATTAAATAAACAAATTCAATAAAAATAGCACATTTGTTCTTATTTCTGACACTACATGGCTGATTAAATTGAATAAAATAAGTCAATTTCTGTTGGTTTATTGAAAGCAAAATGCTTTCCATTTAGTAGTTAAATTAGGTGAATAATTAAACTGACAGACCCTCCCCCCTCCAGTAAAATAAGGACATTCTCTTTTATATTTTAAGCTGTCATTTTTCTTTACTTTTACTTTTTCTGCTTTCATCTACGTATTGTATTTGTCAATTTTTAAAAAGAGCTTGGCTGATTGTTTTGATGATAATTTGCCTGCAATACTTGAGGGATTAATTATGAAATGGCACACTTCATTCTGCCACCTGTATAATCCAGAGTTTACCAACGAACAATAAAGGATATATTGTCAACAACAGATCATTTGAGGATGCATCAAGTACACCCAAATCTCACATATGGGAAGCTTGGTAACAAGAGAGGGGGATGAATAAGATAACAAGAAATCCTTTGGGAGAAATAAGGAAAAAGTAAACTAGAGATATTACAAGGCAGTTGAGATGTGAAAAGAAGAATGACACTATTAGGCTTGCATGTGGTGTGGTGTAAAACATATTTAAACCTGAAAATTAAATCTTTTCCAGTTATTTTTGATTGAGTGATATGACATTAGTAGGATATGGAGAACCACTGACTCTGATTTAGTATTCTTTTACTTATGACTAGGCTGACCATATATCAGGATGGCAAAACGGGACAGGGTCTTATGTAATATTCCGTATTCATGAAAAAGACAGGGGTCCATGCCCCCCGGTCCACGCAATTGGCTCCTGCCTGCAAACCCCACCCCTGGTCTGCGTGATTGGCTCCTGCCTGCAAACCCTGCCCCCGGTCCACATGATTGGCTCCTGCCTGCAAACCCCCCCCCCGGTCCACGCAATTGGCTCCCACCTGCAAACCCCATTCCCCGGTCCGCGCTCCGGCTCGGATCCTCCTTCCGCGCCATTCCCGCCAGGTTTGAAAAACAGGACAAAATTGAGATTTTTATGAAAACGACAGGATGGTTGAAAAATTCTTAAAAAACGGGACTGTCCCATTCAAAACGGGACGTATGGTCAGCCTACTTATGACAACTGACTTTCTTTCATTATCCCCATGCAAATGCAGTATTAGCCAGAACATTGGCTAACTCTAACCTTGAACTTTGAGAAACCTGATTTTAGTGTAATTTTAGAACTATACAAAAGGGCTACAAACTATTTTACTGCTATTATTTTATATTAATTTGGGAACAGTTTTGTTAGGTAGTGTACAAATTATGTCCCTGCATCTAAATGTTTGGAATAGTATTCCTGAACTTAACATAGAGGTGAAAGGTGATAGTTTCATATGGCAAATACATGATAAATCCAACTATTAGCAAAATATGAAGGGCATTCTACAATTAATACAGTCAAAAGTCTCTCTGGTAATATACAGTGCACAAAAGATCCATAAATATATCAAATGCTGTGTAACACATAGATGAAATTTAGATTATGAAGTGAGAAGAAAGCACTCAATTTGTGGCAGATCACTGGCATTTACTGGGGTCTGCTTTGGCAGGTCAGGGGCATGTACTTGTTTTGGTTAAGGAGTATAGTTTATGTGATATATCAAACTGGGAGTTTGAGGAGGGATTTTAGCATACCTGGTGAGTGAATTATGATTTAACATGTTCATTCCCCATTAAATCCCATTGTTCAATACAACTAACATCCTGCTTAGAACTATAGCACTAGAACATTTCTAGCCCCTGAATTAAATCTTTTGTCCAATGTCCATTTCAATGTTCCATCTCTATATCAAATGAAAATGGAAAAAAGTGATAGTGTTGAAATTAAATAACACATTTTTATGGTTACTGCCAATAAATCTGCTTAAAGATGCATTACTACTTTTCTTGAGGAATAATTTAGACTATGTATCAAAAGAAAAAAATCAATAGTTTTTTCTATTACAAATAATTGCCTGTTTGACTCCATTCCACTTTTCTCCTTTATTTATTTTAGTCTTCAAAATACTTCTACCAAGAGGGTCTTGTGTTTCAAGTGTCTAGCAGTAATAGCTTCTTGAAAGGCAAAATTAAAAAAAAGATGAAAGAAGGCTGTATACTTAAGAAAATATGCCCAGTGTTGCTCCAGCAGGAAATATATTTTATAGTGGAAAAAGGAATGGAGAGCTGTAGACAGCAATCTTCAGAGAATGAAGAAGTTATCCCTCTATTTCATGGTCTTTTCTTAACTTGTGGGAGGTCTGCGGATGCTGTAGATTTACTGCCTCACTCACCATGCCCAAGGGGTATGTCCCCTTTTTCTTTTCTTTCCAGTTTTAGGAAATTAATTACCCCATATTTTAAGTCCTGCTGAGGGTCCCATCCCATATGCAATTCCATCTGCACAGATCCTATAGTAGGGCCTTCTCAGTGGTGCCACCTTTCTGTAGAAATAATTTGACCCCATATAGATGGACCCCCACTTCACTCATGAGCTTCCACTGAGAAGGTAAAACCTGGCTCTGGGAGAGAGCATTTGGTGGATCTGTTCTGTCAGGTGGTGTCTGTATTGTTGTTCTGTTGTTCTAATCCTTATTTTTGCTATGAGGGGGGAATCTCATAGGTTTGGTAGTGAATACAGCTCACATATGTAGGGGGGGGTACCTTTTACCACCACAATGCTGCTCAGACCCATTGGGAGTGGAATGGCATAGAAAAGTCAGCAATCAATCAATCAATCAATCAATCCAAGCTGTGGAGATTTCTGTAGACTTCTGGAGAAGTCTTCCCCCCCCCTCCATGGTAGAGCTCTTTCTGCCCTTGAGAAGGACATACAATGATTCCTATGGTGTCTTAGATATCTGCATGACACATAATCATATGAAATTTGTCGGAAATTTGATTTTAAAACATGCTACCAGATCTGGATTGTAAAAACCCATACGGCCACAAGAGGGCTTTCTTTAGCTCTTTGCTCTCATTGAGTGGCTGTCTTGATATTTGTACTCTTAAGAGTCCCTTGGACTGCAAGGAGGTCAAATCAGTCAATCCTAAAGGAAATCAACCCTGACTGCTCATTGGAAGGACAGATACTGAAGCTGAAGCTCAAATACTTTGGCCACCTAATGCGAAGAGAGGACTCACTGGAGAAGACCCTGATGCTGGGAAGGACTGAGGGCAAAAGGAGAAGGGGACGGCAGAGGATGAGATGGCTAGATAGCATCACCGATGTAACGAACATGAATTTGAGTAAACTCCGGGAGACAGTGGAGGACAGGAAGGCCTGGCGTGCTATGGTCCATGAGGTCACAAAGAGTCGGACACGACTAAACGACTGAACAACAACAACAACAACTTGATATTTGTAGCCCAGATTGTATGAACCTATTCAAAAATAAGTATCAAGGCAATATGAAATCAAAGCAAAATAATGAATGAATTTTTAATAGAAGTGCAGCAAAGACACTAGGCCAGAGTTTCCCAAACTTTCTCGGTTCAGGATGCCCTTAGTGTCTCAGTCATTTTTTTTACAGTGCCCTGTGGTTCCCAAACTGTGCACCATGGTCTCTGGGGTGCCACGGTGCAGTTTGGGAACCATGGGTTTAACAGAAACAGAAGCGCTGCAGGTTATTTTAAATTTTTGAGGGAAACACAGCACTACTTGGTTAGTAGTTTGTACCATGTCCAACAGATGTCAAGTATTGCTATGTTTCCCTCAAAAATTTAAAATATCCTGAGCCCCCCCCCCCCCCATGAGTTTGCAATGGTGCCTCGGGGTGCTGCAGCACACAGTTTGGGAGTCACAACACTAGGCAAAACAATTATTTTTTTCTGGGTATTAAGGGTAATTTTGAAGAGCTAGTGTAGTTCATTCAGCTACCTCAGTGTTTAATTGCTTTAGGTCATTTGCTATATGTATATATCTACATTTTTTGCTTAGAGTTTGAAATGGTACATTGTGTTCCATTGTATTAGGATTCCTAAGACTTTATTTTGTGTTGAGCTTGTTATGTGCCATCAAATCAAGTTTGGCTCTTGGTGACTGTATGGACAAATACTTGCCATCTTTACCTGTTTCTAGTAATAACTCATAGCTCTTCCAAGGACATTCCAGTAATCTCTTTGCTCCCATCCATCAACATTATGTCTTGTCCTGTCTTCTTCTTTTGTTAGATTCCTATAGTAGGCTAGAATTTGACTGAAGCTTCCCAGTGCATGACATGGCTCAGTTTGAACTGAATCTTTATAATCATGTGAGAAATGAAGCTGTACTACTACAATTGATTGCCTGTGGCAGTTAAGGCTGCTCCTTCTCATAGCCTCTTGCATTAAATTTCATGCTGCCTTTTTCTCCCATGTCTCCTATGGCTTCCCACAGTCAATGCAGTTGCCTATTGACATTCTCCACATTCTTGCCCTGGGAAACTCTAGCTCCTATCATGTCCCCCAACCGTGCCACGTATAATAATTTTGTCTAGCCCATTATCTGCTCAAATCATATGCCCACATTATGTGAATTTCTGCTTGATGATCATTGCCTCAAGGGAGCAGTTAGCTTTTCCTTGCTCCAGGATTGATTGATTGATTGGTTCTTCATGCAATTTATGACCTTTTAGAAACCATCTCCAAACTATAATTCAAAGGTGTGTATCTTTTCTCATTCTTAGTGTCCAGTGTTCAGAACCATATATTACCACCATGTTCTTCTCTTTTATGGTCTTGACTAAGTTTGCCATTGTCTTCTTTTCTAAGATTAATCTGCTTTTTCTTTCTCTAGCATACCATCCATCTTTATTCTTGAGCCCTCAAAGAACAAAATTGTCTACCACTTTCACTTCTTCACTATTAATTGTAAGTTCACTAATTGTAAAGATTCCTCACAAGAATAATAAACTGTTATGGTATTTATGATGTTCTGCATAGTACACACTCTCCTCAAAGTCTTACTGTAGTTAATGAAGGAAAGGTAAACCTTCTTCTATATTCTCCATTATTTTTCTAACATGAGCTATTTGAAGATGTGTCCTTCTACTTTTTCTGAACACTGTTAATTAATCTGGCATTTCTCCTGACATTGTATGGCTGTAGTCTTCATAAGATATTAAAGAAACCTTTACATGCATGATAGTTTTTACACTGATAATTTTGGGTATAGGTCTTATGGTTGTGTGAATCTTCAAAAGAGGTGTATATGAGTAAAAACCTCTCTTTTTGCATTGGTAAAGGAGCTATGTCATTTTCCAGACTCATATGGTTGCGTCAGAAGTTGTTCCTGGCTAATTTTGCATGTGTATGTGTGAAGTGGCTTTGTGATATGACAGTGTATGTGCAGGCATGCAGAGACAGCAAGGACCATTTTCTTATAAGCTTTACAAGCCTTGCAAAGGATGTGACTGCTTTAACTGTTCAAAAAGAGGTGTTTTGTGTGTGCTGTCAGGCATTGCAAAACACTTCTTCTGAAAGATTTGCACAGCCTTAATAGATACACACATAATCTTTTCCATCTCTAGGCCAGATAGTGTTCCATATTTGTTGACACAGAGCTGCTAGTGCTTTAACTGCCTCTTTTCCTGCTGCTTTGAACAATTCAGTGGAATTGTTTGCACCTGGTGCTTTCTTATTGGACAGCAGTTTGTTGCCTGTCATGCCTCATTTTATAATGGAGCTTTTTTTAAATAGATGTTTCTGTCCCATTTTTAAAGGATAGTCTTTCCAGCTTCCTTTAACCTCATTTGCCTTGATCATATTCTTTCCATTATTATTCTTGAGTATTCCTCTTGTGGCTGTACATTTTCCTGTGACTTCTTGACCTTCTTAAAAACATCTCTCGTTTTTTTCTTTTCACATTTAATTCCTCTGTTGACATTCTTGACTGAGATGTCTTTCCTTCTCCTATCTTGCTTAATATTGGAAGTTTGTGGTTAGTCATCACACATCTTTGTTGCTCAAGGCTTTCATCTTCCATCTTTTCTCATCTGTCTTGATAGCTTCTTCTGAAATCTATTTGGATCTTTTCCTCTTCAAAATTTTGTGTTTTTTTCACTGTTCAGTTTTCACAGTGTCTCTTATTTCTTCCTCAGGTTTTCTTTAGTGTAAGTTAATCATATTGAAACTATTTTCTATATGGATAGTGTGTTCTGTGTTTTCCCAGTCATATATTGCTGGCACACTAACTCTTTAATTTTCTAAGTTTAAGCTTTATACTGACACCAAGTCACAGTCTGTTACATAACCTGCCCTGGCTGACTGGATTGCACCTTTCCATCTTCTGTTTCTTGCTATCAATTTAATGTTGATATTGTGAATCTGTTGATGTTCATGTGTGGTTTCTGATTTTTTGTTGCTTGATGCACATGTAGGCAATAAAGAATTATCTTTGAAAAAAATTATTAACCTATCCTTTGCATTATTATTTTTAGTTAATCCATATTTTCCTGTGATTTCAGGTTCCTCAGTTTTTCCAGCATTTACATTCCAGTCACTGAGTACTATGTCCTTTTTGATGTTGTATGTACAGTAGTTAGTTTTGCAATTTGCCATAGAATTCCTGAAAGTCTTTCTCTATGGTATCTGTAGTAGATTCATGTGCTTGTTTAACATAACTGTCCAACAGTTCTAATGCATATAATCATACTGTTTATTGGGTTACAAGAGAACAAATCATTAATGATGACTCCATTCTTTCATATGGATTTCTAAATCATGTGATCACATGAATTAAATGGCCAGTCCAGTCCACCAAAGTTGATTTATTCTTAAGACACTAAATTTTATATGCTTCATTTCAATTTTGACAATTTCAAGTTTCCTTTGTTTTATGCTTCTCATATTCCACATTCTAATTGTATGTGATCTTATAAAACAAGGTACTCCTCTTTTAATTTGACCATCATAAGTGACCAAACTTTCTATCTGGCTGTATCACCACATCCAGATCTGTATGTGTTCTCTTCCTCAGTAACTAGAGGAGAACTTTCAGATCTGAGTAATTTATAATGTCAATGTAATAACTCCCTGGGAGAGAGAGAGACATAACAATATTGTTATAAATTTTGATTATATATTATAAATACAAATAAATGGTGGGAGAGATGACAATTTTAATCTCTTAGATAAAACTGGAGGCAAGGGCAAAAATTTGTATTAGACATTTTTATTCTGTGAAGATTGAAGATGGAAAGACTCTGAAATACCCACAATGGAGGAATGGTTGGTGAAGATGACAGAATTTGCAGAGATGGCAAAATTGATTTGTTTGATTAGGGAAAAGACAATAACTTCATACTGTATGTCAGTGACTGGAAACCCTTTATGGACTTTTTGCTGAAAATGTAAAAAAAAAAGAACTTGTGATTTATGGATTTGATGATTAGAAAGGGTAGAATATGGAAAGAAGGGAGCCACAATATAACTATAGACAGAGAGGATAAAATATAAGTGCATTTATAACTGCTGTAAAGAAGATTGGTAGTAGGTAAAGGTTCCCCCCGCACATTAGTGCAGTCGTGTCTGGCTCTAGGGTGCGGTGCTCATCTCCGTTTCTTAGCCAAAGAGCCAGCGTTGTCCGAAGACGTTTCCATGGTCATGTGGCCGACATGATGCACGTGGAACACTGTTACCTACCCACAGAAGTGGTACCTATTAATCTAGTTGCATTTGCATGCTTTCGAATTGCTAGGTTGGCAAGAGCTGGGGCTAGTGTGGGAGCTCACTCCGTCACATGGGACTAGGGATTCAAACCTCCGAACCTGCGATATTCTGATCGACAAGCCTGGAGTCTTACCCGCTGAGCCACCACGCCCCATAAAGAAGATTGGTAGCCCCTTCTTTATATCTTTTTTCCATTCTTGTTCTTGTTCTTGTTCTTGTTTTCTTTCTTCTTTCTTCTATTTCTTATTTACTTATCACTTACTTCTCTTTTTCTTCTTTAAATTTGTATTGTTTTTACTCTGTAAAAACTTTATTTAATAAAAATTAATACAAAAAAAATAAGAACAAGCTGGTATTCTGTGAAGTTGGAAGGAGGTATCTAAATCATTTTGAGTAATCCTTAATGAAGGATTACCATTTAATGGAAGATTCATAGAATTAACTTGCAGTCTCAACATGTTATGCTGATGACCCATATGAAATGAAAGTGGTAGGCTGGTGCAATGTTTTATATTTGATTCCCAAAAGGTGCTTTGGAGCACATAGAGCTATACGTGTAGCACTTTAAAGCAACTATGTTTTTAAACAGCTGCTGTATGAAGCCAGGAAAAGCCTCAGCTGCTTTAAAGAGTTGCAGACAGGTGATACATTTGTGCCTCCATCTGTTTCAAAGCACCTTTTGGGAACTGAATCTGAAACACAGCATGGCCCTATAAACTAGTCACATTTCAGACAGGTCTGCAGGTCAACAATAGTAAGAAAAAACTAAAATTGAGAAGCAGTTTATGACTGGTTTCTCAGCACACATTTAATGATTCAGTACTTGAATGTGTGAAAAGCATTGTGTCTGGGATAGTTTGAGGTGATTTAAAAGTTCTTCTCTGTGGTGATGGCTAATTCACGTGTGCAATCTATCACTCAGTGCAGTAGTGTGCCATGCATGGCTGAACCAGCATTCAGGATGTATTTCAAAATCTAGTGGTAAACACACAGTCCCACTTAGGACAGGAGATAACTGGTTTAATCTTTGTCACAATGAACATAATAGCAAGAAACCCTCAAGGATTTTCTCTTAACAGCAGCACCATTACTGTCTTCTCTGTTGCAAATAGTTTCTGTCAGAATAAATACCTTATTCTTCTGAAGATTTTACATTTCTACGTGCCATGGAGCTCCTCCTAACACTAAGGTGGCTGTTTTGTTTCTGTTAAGATATCGAAGACTTAATAGTGCAAGAAAGCAAGGGCAAAATTTATGCTTTTCAATGTCACATCCCATGTAGGTTCATATTTAGAACTCCCCAAAGATAAATAATTTTCCAGCTCTCGTACTTCTTTTCCTCCTCATCTCTTTCCTTATTTGTGGGGAAAAGCATAATGGGAAGGTAGAGGATCCTACACATGTCAAGAAGTATGTTTGCAGATATTCATGAGCCAAGAAGAGCAGGCCTATTACAGTAACATCTTAGCCTATTTGCCTCCTTTGAGACACTCTACATGATAACAGATATGTCATGATGCTATTGGTGTTGAATGGGAGAAGATGCAGTAGTATGATAAAAAAAATTAAGACAATAAAAAATACCACCAGAAGAGCTGACAGGGTCTTCTGTTCTCCCCTGGCCGTTCAGATAAGTGTCAGATTTAAAATGGCACAAGAAATACAAAAATACACAGAATATGCCTTCTTTCTCCCCCCTTCCCCCTATACCTATGCTTTCAGCCCTAGACAAGAAAACAATTTAACTTGTTACTAAGGAAAGGAGATTATGGTGACTGTGGGAAAGGAGGGACCATTTCTTATTTACCATGCAAAAGAGCTTACTTGGGAACTTTATCCACTGGCACATTTCTGGTTTTTCAAAAGCTCATTATATTCTTGGTGAACTTTTGTAATAGAAGAGGGGGATTGTCTTGTTAGTTATTCAGTTCAAAATCTAAACAGATTTCAGGTTTAAAATAATATAAAGTAGAATCTTCTTATATCCAAACAATAGTTTTCTTCTCTACAGAATGTCAAATAAAAGGGCCATCCAAACACTATTGTTAATTAAGTCCAATTTATTCAGTAGAACATGAGTGTCAGTAGCACTAAGTGGATATTGCATAAGAAAAGCAAGGCACATGTTAGGAACATTTTACTTTTTCGCATCAAAGGATACACTCAGGTATTTTAAGCATATTAATAAGGGGGTAGGCAGTAACATGCTTTCCTGCCTAAAGGAAACAATGCATTGAACCCTTCTGCACTCTACTTAAAACTTCCAACAGATTGGCATCTTGACCTTGCTCCATATGCAACCCCCCACATTTATTTATTAGAAATGGGTTAAATAGACGTAAACAAGATTGGGAAAGTTAGAAATTGAGTGAAACCAAACTGATTTTAATAATATTGGTGATCCTTCCTTCCTTCCTTCCTTCCTTCCTTCCTTCCTTCCTTCCTTCCTTCCTTCCTTCCTTCCTTCCTTCCTGTTGTGTGGCAGGGTGGCCAAGGTTGCAGTGGTCAAAACAGTAATATCACCAAGTGAATGAGCTGGGATTTCAAGTAGTTGGGGAACAGGATTATGTGGAAAAGGGCCACATTTTCAGATGTATTAAACTTAAATAAAGGTCTATATCTTCTGTTCCTTCCCACTGCAAACAGGAAATTGCACACTTGTTTCTTGGTAATTTACAGCTAGAATTTGGCAATTTGCAGTGATAACAACAAAAAAGGATTCAGAGACCCAGTTTATCACATAGCTTAGCATTCTTTCTACTGATTGTGGTCAGGAAGTTAATAGATTTTCATCAGGTAGAACCTGATGAATAATATCCATTTTCAATTGCTGATCTCAGGTACCTGGTAATCCAAATTAAAGACAGACAAAGTTTTCAATATCTGATTTAGAATAGATAAACCTCAACTGAATTAATTTAAAGGATATTTGTGCAGAGGATTCATCCAGGACTAACTCTTAAGAGTCTTTCAAGTCACCTCTCCTTTTTTCAGAATTTATTTACAGAGAAGGAATCATACATTCCCCGTTCTGATGACTAAGACATGCTACAGTGCTTTCAGGAATCCCCCTTCTCATTCCCCAAATCTCCAACTTTTGTTATTTGGTGGCATATAAATCAGATGGATGAATGGGTGGCTGGATGGATCCATTTTGGTAATAATTCTGTAGGTTGCCGGCTTCATTCTAAAATATATCAGAGGGGATAATTTCTGAAATCCAATAACCAGTACTCTGTTTTTGGATTTTAACTTACTTCAAGACACAAGAAAGTGTGCGAAGTGGTGGAGTTATCATTTTATTTATTAATCTAATTATTTTAAATTCTTTACCAGTGGCTGTTACTTAACTTTGGCAGCATTCACTTCCTCAGGAGTTTCTCAATCCTCACTCCATATTGCTCAGGAATGCTTTCCAAAAATGTTTTGAGGGGCTCAGATGGCTATTGTGGAGAGGAAATAGGAACTTTCCTCTTCAATAAGGCTGCAGTCATAATCACCTGTGGGATAGCATCCCGGAAGTCATGTAATATATTATATTTGCCTCTGAAAGGGAGGATTTCGTCCTCAGTGAGGGAAATGGAAAGTCCAGTTTGCCTTAGTGGCATCCAAGGCCAATTGTTCAAATGCTGGAACATGTCATACTAGGAAGACCAAATAGAGGGCAACCCATAGCATAGTTGATTTTTCTGCATTATCATGGAAATTTACCAGAGATGTTTGGTGGAGCGTAAGACCAATTCCTGATGTTCACAACTCAGTTGAACTGTTTCTGGTAGGTGGGACAGCAGAGTTTCCTAGAGATCACATCAAACTGACCTTTGTGCTAAGTTTGCTGAAAGTAGGGGTAGCCAGTAGGGCAGAGGGCAGTGACATATTCTGAACAATTATCGAAATTTTATGCAAAGATTTGGATGTTCCTTTGACAATTCTGTCAGGCGCCTGGCTGCCAACAATGAAATTTGCAAACTGAAACAAGGTCAGTGTAGAGCACGGGTGTACATATCAGTCTTTAAATTATTTTCCAGAGATGTGGGATGGAACAATTTGGCCAATTTAGAGAAGGACCTACTGATGAACTGAGAGATGACTTGGTGAGACAAGGCACCATAATTTGGAAGAGCACTTCCAAATTTGTGTAGTAATAAATGGCTGACTGGAAATATTGAGGCAAGAGATTTTACGGCAAGAGGAAGAGATTTTACATTCTTTCTTCACCTATGTCCTGATGGCTTCCTTGGAATCCAGTGCCAGAGAACTCATGAAAGTTGGAGCTGTCAGAAGATCTTTGTTTCCAGGACAGAAACAGAGAAGGAGAGAACTAGATATTTATTTATTTATTTATTTATTTATTTATTTATTTATTTATTTATTTATTTATTTATTTATTTATAATTTATAATTTATATGGCTTCTTGAAACTAGGTGCCTGAATTTTGGTGACAAGACAATATCCCATGTCTATTTAAGCGTTAGCCATCATTTATTCGCCCTTCCAAATCTCCAATATCTGTATCCACAATATTCATCTATAAGTGGGATGGGACTCTGTCAGGACAGTTTATGATTGTAGATTTATAAACCAGGTAACTATCAGGAATCAGTACCCATTGCCTCTTATTTTCTACCTCTTGGAGCACCTCTAAAAGGCACACATTTTTACAAAGTTAGATTTGAGAAGCATTTACAATTTGATTGGAATGAAAGAGAAGCATGGACTTGACTACATTCAACACCAGGTATAGCAAATTTGAATACAAAATGATGCCTTTTGACTTGGTTAATTGTGGCGTGGTCTTCTCCAGATTCATGATCAAGGTATTTTCTGACATTTTAGAAAACTATGTAGTGGTTATTTGGATGACCATGATTTTTTTTCCTGAGGATCCTTCCTTGCATGAGACACATGTCAGAGACATCTTAAAGGGACTCTGCAAACACAAGCTTTTTGCTAAGTTGGGGAAATGTGCATTTGACCTGCCCCAATTGGACTATTTGGAGTATAGGATCTCTACTGAAGGTATGCAGATGTTTCCTGCAAAGGTACAGTCCATACTGTCATGATACACACACACATCTATGTGAAGGATGTTTAGCAATTTCTGGGCTTTGCTAATTTTTATCAAAAGTTCATCCCTAATTTTGCAGACTGAAGAAAGCCACTGCCTCAACTCCCAAAGAAAAGTTGTAAGTTCATATGGTCTACTCGGGAGCAGGCAGCTGTTCAAGAAATGAAAACACTTTTCTCTTCACAACCACTGCTCAGACACCAGATCCCACCCACCAATTTGTAGTACAGACCAGTGCTTCAGATGTAGCAGTGGGAGAAGTTCTTCTCTAGACAGAAAAGGAGGCAGGAACGGATCTCCTACCATGTGTGTTTTACCCCAGGTTGCTTCTATCAGCAGAATGGAACTATGACATCTTCGATATGGAGTTGCTTATAGTAAAATCAGCTTTACAACAATGGAGGGACTTCTTGGAAGGTGCTGCCCACCCAATACAGGTACACATAGACTGCAACAATTTAGAAGTTCTGCAGAAAAAATAGTCACTCACTCCTTGGCAGATGAGGTGGGCACATTTCCCCCCCCCATTTTTATTTTTAAATATCATATATTCCTGGCTCACAGAACAAACTTCCAGATGCTCTATCATGTATGCCTGAATATGATATTCTCTGCTCATCTCCCTGGCCTACAACCAAGCAACTTTGCTTCTCCAGATCCTTTAGATCCTCCAGAAAGATTGGGTGCAGGGATACAGACTGTTGATCTTTTAGATCGGATTAAAGCACAGTGACAATGAGATGCTTATGCCAGGGCTCAGAAGGAAGACCTCTAGGGAGACCCACAAAGTAATTTCTTGCCTTTCACCACTGAGGATGGGCAACTGTTTCAGAATAGTCCCTTATATGTTTGTCTTCCTTTAAGGGAAGAAGTATTGCAATTCTGCCATGACAATAGAACAGCTGGACATGAGGGAGAGTTCAAAACTCTGCATTGGGCCTTCAGAGAATTCTGGTGGTCAAGAATGAGGGCAAATGTCAAGGTTATGTTTTGTTTTTTCATGTTTGCTGCTGGGCATAATGTGTTCCTGGAAAGCCAGCTGGTTGGCTGCAGCCTCTGAGTTCCTCTTTGCAACCTTGCGAAGTAGTATTAATGGATTTCATTACTGATCTCCCCTCAAAAGTATACTACCATCCTAGCAATTGTGGATTTGTTTTCAACGATGGCTCAGGAAACAGCACTTTTTTAAGACCACCTTTTTAGATACAGAAGCCTGGTCAATAACATGATCTCAGATTGCAATTTACATCCAGGTTTTGAAAGACCCTCTTCCAGTTATTAAGTATTAAAATTCATTTCTCATCTTCTCATCATTTGGTATCAAATAGACAATCTGAGGAATTGAACCAAATATTCCAACAATATTTAAAGTGCTACATCTCTTATCAACAAGACAATTGGATGGAGCTGTAGCCACTTGCAGAACTTGCCTACAACAACTCAGTACATTTCTCTATTGGCATGTCTCCTTTTCAGGTGACTTATGTCTTCCACTCTGGGTGTGGCCCTCCAAAATCCTGCATATGCAGTTCCTCATGGCTCAGACTTCCTGCGGGAGAAGCAAGCTGCTCTTCAAGGTACAGCTAGATTTGGCAAAGACAGCTTATAAATGAGCTACAGACACACACAGACAAGAGGGTGCCAAGATTGCTGAAGGGGAACTGGTGGTGGCTTTCTATGAAGTTCTTGCCTTCCACTTAACCCACCAAGAAGCTGGACTCAAAATGTATTGGCTCCTCTCCTCTGGTTCAGCAAATAAACCCAGTGGCCTTTCATTTGCAATTGCTTGCATCAGTGAAGATTCATCCTGCTTTCCATTGATCACAGTTTGGGCGGGAGGCACCCACTCCAGTTTACAGACTAAGTGATGGGGTATATGCTGGCTTAAAGGGAAAAAACCGAGGCTTGAGAATAAACAGACAAGAATACAGTGTTTACTGTTTAGCATAGGGCAATAATGCAGATACAGTACATTATCGCAAAAAATGAAAAAGATGAATATACAGGATACATCATTGTAAAAGGAAAACAAAACTAGAACTTATAAGCAGAGTTCCGTGTATTGATCCCAGGGCCAGAGTTCCTGCCATGACCTATACCCAAAGCCAGGCATAGCTCACTCTGCCCAGTCCACGGGAAGTGAACACGTGAAGAACTACATGGCTAAGACACTAGAAATCAAGAAGACATAGAACACCATTTTGCATGGTTGTATATTCAGTTCTTCTAGCTCTCTGATTGGCTGGAAGTTAGCTGTTACACACACACTAGGCCTCAAAGCATTAGGCCTAAAACACATAGCATGACCTGCTATTGGATGGCAGTGCTGCATCTACGCACTGAGTTCCGCCCCTCCTTGCTCAGGGGGGGCCTGGGCAAGGCTTCCCACGGAAGGATATCAGGAGGCTTCACTTTCATGGGAAGATCCATTGCTAGCCATAACAATGGTACTTTCTAGCTTCATATCTAATGAAGATGTAAACAAAGCCAAGGCTTCTCTGTTATCCAGCCACCTGGCATTCACGTCACCATGAGAATGCTTTTGCTTTGTACGGGAATAATTTGCCAGGGCAACACAAGAACTCTAACACTAAGACCACTCCATTTCCCCCCTCCTGGTGGATGGGGAGGAAGAATATGAAGTGGAGACTATTTTGGAATCTAGATGCAAGGGGAAACATTTGGAACACCTGATTCCAAATCTGGAAAGGCTATCCAGAGTCAGAAAGAATGCGACAGATGTACGTGCCCCATGACTCGTACACCAGTTTCATTTGCAACTCCAAGGGAAACCCCTTCCATGTGATCTGCCACTATTATAGGGTATTATAGGGCTTGTATGTCCCAAGATGAACAAGACTCTGTGATTTCCAGCTTGGAAGGTCCCACATAACAGACTGGGGCACAACATAGGGAGGGAAATGGTTTCCCAACTCCATTTACTTCTGGGATGCAAGATTGGCAGGAAGGATGCAGGA
Source organism: Charina bottae (assembly GCA_023362775.1). Classification (NCBI taxonomy): domain Eukaryota; kingdom Metazoa; phylum Chordata; class Lepidosauria; order Squamata; family Charinaidae; genus Charina; species Charina bottae. The sequence goes on from JALMGJ010000003.1 coordinate 190,224,935, forward strand.
GCAGCCAGAAATGTATGAAGGAACTCAGTTCAGACAGCAGCTGTAATGGGCAGAAAGAATAACCTTGAGGAACAGGAGGAAGAGCTGCAACCATGACAGTGGTAAGGTAAAAGATATTTGAGTCAGGTGCAGAAAGATATTTGAGTCAGGTGCAGAAATGTAATTTGAGAAAGCGTCTCAGACTTCACCCTCTCTAGTTCTCAAAAGGGAGGGAGGCAGGAAGCATATTCAGACGGGCAGAATTCTGTTCTTATAACCTTATAATAAAAGTAGTATTAGCATCACAACTTTGATTTCCTAGTCTGGTCTACCTTGATGGGCTGACAGCAGCAGAAAGGGAAGGGGGAGTGCCCACTCGTTGTACAGCTGCATTACAGGACTTATCTAGTGATCTTGGGGAGCTGCCAGCAGAGGAAGAGAGCCGTGAATCTTCAGCTCGTTCCTATGATTCTGACCTGAAGTTTTTTGTGCATGTCAGAGGGGAAACTGGGGCTCACAGAGGAAGTGGTGTAGAGTGTAAGGGAGGTGACTTTGATGGAGATATGCTAGAACCTTTACCTAGGCAAAGGGGCTGAAGCAGTCTTTAAGTCCTGGGAAACAAGATATTGTTCAGAAGTAGCTCAGGCATATGCTACTCAGATTCACTGGGGCATAAAAAGGAGGGAAGCAATACCCCAACCAGCCTTGCAAGATTCTGTTATCATAGCCAGTCTCAGTAAAAGTAATTTTAGCCTTCCTGTGGAGTTGGTCTACCTAGTTGGGCTGATGGTTGTCCTCTCCCAGCAACTACTGCCTGAGGAAAGTATCATCTTCTTCCTAGTCTTAGGGCCAACCCTTGTAAGCACTTGATGAATTTCATTCAGTTTGAAAGGGTTGGACCTAAGTTGTGAATTCAGAACTTTAAAATGTATTTGGGGACATACACTGAAAATCAAGTTAATAGATTTTTTTATAAGGACCAGGACATGTTTTAGGCTACCCCAGTGTGCTCCAGTGGTAAGGTGTTGGACTAGGACCTGTGCCCAGGTTCTAATTTACTCATAACCCCTGGGGTGACCTTGGTTTAGTCACTATATGTTAGCCCAACCTACCTCACAACGTTGTTCTGGAGAAAAAGAGGAGAAGGGAATGATATGTATGCCATCTTGAGCTCCTGGTGGGATATAAAATTAATTAATTAATTAATTAATTTTATATCCCACCAGGAGCTGTGGGAATTAATTAATTTAATTAATTAATTAATTTAATTAATTAATTAATTAATGGGACAGTAGGTATCTATATGCAGCATAAAGCCAAAATACCAAATATTTTTATTGCCAATAATGTTAGCTACAAAGACCCTAGCTATTTCTCAAGGGAGAGAAATAACCATACGAAAAACCGAAACAGCAGTTATGAACAAAAGTGATAAATGACTTGCTTTTTATTCTATTTATTCATTCATTTTAATTGAAAGCCACCTCATTATTGAGTAAAAGAAAGCTAGTGTTTTATTTAGCAGAGTATTAGAAGTTTTATAGTCAAGTGTCAACAGACCAGTTACCCTTCACCCAGCTATTGTTTTGTGTGACATAAACCATAATACAAAATGGAAATAAGATTGATAGAAAAAAATAGAAATTAACGTAAGGACTGCAGGCCTATTAGAACTTCTCAGACACAATAGAACAAGGAGTCCTAATCTGGCAGAAAATGCCCATCTTTATGTTACAAAGTATCATTTTCTTTCATATTTTTAAGCATGTATGTCACATTAGAAATTTAGAAAGTGGTTTTATAAACTAAATTGACTCTTTATGGTAGCCTTCAATATGACAGCTTTACATTCCCAATTGAGAAGGTATAACAGCAACCTACTTTGATAAGGCTGAAAAACAGAATTAGATGGATGTTTCTGCTTTTCTAAAGTGTTTATTATTTTGATAATATGAAATAGGATTCATAACTAATCTCCTGGTTTGGATAAATTAAATCAAGTTTATTCAGCTACGTATAATGCCCTCTCTCCCCATCAATCTATAGATAAATCAACATTCTTTGAATATTATTCCTTCTCCTGACAAAATTAGTGATAATCCACTTTGCATCTCTTATATATGAACTAAAACACTTTTTAAAACTTTTCCAATGTGAATTCACAACTCAAAAAAATGACATGAAGTGTTCCTTAATAAATGTGTGCATTAGGAGACCTGTGGCGTGGTGGCTCAGCGGGTAAGACGCCAGGCTTGTTGATTGGAAGATCTCAAGTTCAGAGGTTCAAGTCCCTAGCCCCAAGTGACGGAGTGAGCTCCCGCACTGACCTCAGCTCTTGCCAACCTAGCAATTCGAAAGCATGCAAATGCAAGTAGATTAATAGGTACCACTTCGGTGGGTAGGTAACAGTGTTCCACGCGTGTCATGCAGCCACATGACCGTGGAAGCGTCTTCGGACAACGCTGGCTCTTCGGCTAACAAACGGAGATGAGCACCGGCCCCTAGAGTTGGACACGACTGCACAAATGTGCGGGGGGAACCTTTACCTTTTTATGTACTAAATTACACTATGTAGGAAGAATCACTTTTAAAAAGAGTACATATAATGAAAAGTGCATACAAAAGCTAAGAGAAATATGCCAGAAAGGTGTATAGATTTTCTTGTGGTATTTTTGTGAGTTGCCTGAATTCACAGACTGAAGCAGAAACAGCTGAAGTGCTACAGTCCAGAAAAGGAGAAACTGAGTGATACTGAAATTGACAGATTTGTTTATCTCTAAGGTTAAGATGCAATGTTGGCGTGATAAATTCCATGACACCTCATATCTCCTTTGTGCTTTGTGTCAGTCCATAACTGCATTGAGAGCACATCTGTGAACATCTAGCTTTCTGATTGGAAGAGATACTTTAAGTGGAAAGCACTGAGTCATGTGGCTTTCATTATGTATACTAAATACAGGTTTACCACCTCAGTGAGAACTAGAGTGTTGATTGAAGGAAAAAGAGACATTTTTGGTTTTCTTGAAATAGAAGGTCTCTATTTTGGGCCTTCTAAACTCCCATGTGGTTAGAATCTCATGGGCAGAGAGCAGAGTTGAACATGCTAGTTCTGCTCTTTTATCTCTGTCACAGCTGCCTTCCCATGAGCATGGGCAAATACCTGAGTGGAGATGCTATGTGTTTCATGATTCCAGGTCATGCAGGGAAATTACCAAGAAAAACAAAATATCTGCTGTATATCTAAAGGCAGGTGATAGGGATAGTGATAAAGAGAGGGAGGTGTCAGGTCCTCTTTGAGTTTCCTGCCATTATTGCGAGTTGAGTTTTTGCAGATACGTGTCAGCCAGAGACAGTGCGCCGAAAAGGAAGGGGGAGTGCATTCCGTTCTCCGCGCCAGACTGTTCGCGCCAGACCGTTACAGCTTGTTGCTGTTGAGTCAAGGTCGCACACCTGCACGGCCAGGAGTGGCATGCTGAGGAGTGGGAAAAGGAGATGGACAATGACTCGTGGTTGGAGAGGGCTGGCACTTGTGGAAAGAAGAAGTCAAATTTCAATTATTTGGTGGGAACGGTCATTCAGGTCTTCACCTATGTCTTGACTTACATGTAACCCTAATAAACTTTTACTATTGTGCAATGCTTTGCATGGAAAAGTGTTTATTGGGACAGTGAAGTTAAGAACATTACAGATGTGGTAGCAGAACTAGTATGCTTGTCTGTAGCTTGAATCATGTCAACTGGATTTCTATTTTCTCAGTGGAAACGTTTCGCTCCTTATCCAAGGAGCTTCTTCAGTCTGAGCAAAGTTAGTAAGGGAATCTTTAAATATGTTTCTAGGTGGCTGTGTGACCTTGCACCTGGGGCTAGGTCATGGTTATTTTGAGATGTTATTTCTAAGTCCCTTTATCATCTAAAGGAGGATCGTTAAGATTACCATGCTGCTGTTGAGCTTGCGAAATGGTCTTAATCTTCCTAGGCACAGAAGACAAAGCAGGAAGGAAAATAGGGGAAAGATTGTGCCTGAGGCCCCCACCTCTATTCAAGGAAGGATTTTCCAAGTTGGCATAAATGGATTCCTTGACCCCTCTCTCAAACCACCTATCTTCTCTGTCTAAAATGTGAACATTAATGTCCTCAAATGAGTGTCCTTTTTCCTTTAGATGAAGATAAACTGCTGACTCTGGTCCTGTGGTGTTACTTCTCCTGTGTTGGGCCATCCTCCTGTACAAAGGTTGTTTGGTTTCTCCAATGTAGAGTTCAGAGCACTCCTCACTGCACTGGATTGCATAAACTACATTGCTTTTCTTGTGTTTTGGAGTTTGATCTTTGGGGTGTACAAGCCTCTGTCTCAGTGTGTTGGTGGGTTTGAAATATACAGGTATGTGGTGTTTGCCAAATATCCGTTTTATCTTTTCAGACACGGCAGCCATGTAAGGAATGACCAGGTTCTTCCATTTACTCTGAGTCTCAGCCCTATCTGTCGCTGTTTTAGGTCTGGTAGATTTAGATTAAGTGAAGGCCCAATTTGGATATCCACAGGCCTTCAGAGCTGTTCTCAGGTGCTGATTTTCATTCTTTTTGGAATCCATGGAGGTGGGGATGGTTTCTGCTCTGTGTGACAATGTCCTGATGACTCCTAGTTTGTGCTGCAGTGGATGGTGGGAGTCAAACATCAGATATTGATCTCTGTGTGTGGGTTTCCTGTAGATCCCTATTTCTAGCTTGCCACCGGTCCCAATGAGGACTTCACAGTCTAGGAATGCCAGTCTGTTGTCCTTGGTGTCTTCTCTGGTGAACCTAATGTTGGCATCTATAGTGTTTATATGGTCTGTGAAGGCCTGTACTTCCTGGGCCTTGATTTTGACCCAGGTGTCATCCACATACCTAAACCAGTGGGTGGGTACCGTTCCCTGGAATGTGTTGAGTGCTTTCTTCTCCACTTCTCCCATGTATAAATTGGCCACAATGGGTGACACAGGAGAACCCATGGCACAGCCGTGTTTTTGTCTTTAGACAGAGAAGATAGGTGGTTTGAGAGAGGGGTCAAGGAATCCATTTATGCCAACTTGGAAAATCCTTCCTTGAATAGAGGTGGGGGCCTCAGGCACGATCTTTCCCCTATTTTCCTTCCTGTTTTGTCTTCTGTGCCTAGGAAGATTAAGGCCATTTCGCAAGCTCAACAGCAGCATGGTAATCTTAATGATCCTCCTTTAGATGATAAAGGGACTTAGAAATAACATCTCAAAATAACCATGACCTAGCCCCAGGTGCAAGGTCACACACCCACCTAGAAACATATTTAAGGATTCCCTTACTAACTTTGCTCAGACTGAAGAAGCTCCTTGGATAAGGAGTGAAACGTTTCCACTGAGAAAATAGAAATCCAGTTGACATGATTCAAGCTACAGACAATTCCACCTGGATGACTGAGAACCTTCATAGACAAACTAGTATGCTTGTTTCTAATTTCACTCACATAATTCTCAACTTGTGGGGGGTGGGATCAGAACTACTCATCTGCAACTACTAGTCTGCAACTTAAATGTTTCTCTTGTTCTGTGACTCACAACACATAAAACAAGGATCTAGCTAAAGACTTACCTAATGATAGGTTTGGCTCTGGCAAAAGATATTCAGTTCTCAGTCTGGTTTCAATAACAGTGTTTTAAACTTAACCCAGACTTCTTTGTACCCACAGTATCATTGAAGACTGTTATTCAATGGTATGTATACAGTTTTAGTGTGAGTTATTTATTCTTGTCCTCAGTATTTCAGACAGATCTAGCTAGATGTGGAAATAAAAAATTAGAAATCATATTACCACACACAAATGTTATGGGTTATTTTAATGGACATATTGCTTTCAACTGAGTTTTCACCATCTGTTCTCTTAATTTTGAATGCAGAATGAGTATATTTCATAATTACATCTGTATATAGTTAGATAAGCATTTTAAATACACATATATGTTCTCATAGTGCAGCAAGCATCTGGGATTTCTCCTCTCCCATACATTTCAAGCATAAATGAAAGGACTCCCACGAAAACCTCTGCTTTTATATGGCAAATTTCTCTGCATTCTAGCGAGCATTTTCTAAGCAAACAAGGATTTTCAATAAGCTCATTTTAGTATACCTAGGAGGAGTTCAAGCCTAGCTCAGTAAACTAAATCAGAAAGTCATTTTTACTGTGTTTTCCTTGTCTTCATCCAAATCCCCCCTAGCCTGAATGCCAGCTTGGCAGATGCAAGGCATTAGATTAATCCGTTTCAACTGATGTCCAATAAAAGAATGGTAAGATGCATAGGGCACACTGTATTTTTTTCTTCTCCTTAGTTGATTGCAATCCCCTTATTTTGTTTGTTTGTTTGTTTATTTATTAAATTCAGTTTGGGTCCACCTGACCCTACCCGACTTTTAGTTCATTGTCCTAAGCCATTCTGCTTCAAAAGTAGCCTTCTCCTACACCAGATGTGGAAGACATCAAATGTACTCCCATAAGATCTGTAGCCTTTCATCTGCTGTTCAGTTCCCCACCAGCCCTGTCCAGCATGGTTGAATCAGAGTTAGTATTGTCTTAATACTTCACCAAACTGTCATTGAGTAATATAGCATTGTACTTATTTAACAATTAAGCACTTGCAATTCCTGCTGCCTTGCATATTTAAATAGGGTCTGGTACTCCATCTCTTACCAGCTTCACCTCCTCTTTCTCCCCTTTTTTGTGTAAACTGCACATTTACTTGTATCCCACTCCCCTTCCCTTCCCTGCCACCCACAATACTGTTGCTGAATTGTACCTATATCTGGTCATTGACTGTAATAAATAGTTTTGATTTGAAATTTGAACAGAGTTGCAGTCCAAGCACTCTGGGGAGCTACTAGTTGAAACTAAGGATGAGTGAGACATTCCTTTAGTTTGTATTTTAATATAAGCCTACTTGATCTGTGTTTCTTGAAAATATTCAGGAATTGGAACACAGATTTATCTGAAAATCTGTACTTCGTTGAACCTAGGACATAATAATGTGATATTAAGGATGAATATTGAATATGCACCAAAATATGTGTGTAAAGGGAAAATGCTCACACCATGATATTGGAGAAATTTTGGAAAATGTGGGAATGTTACCAAAACGTACATATAAAAATGTGTATAGAGAAATTTACATGAACATGTATTCAAATTTTTGTCAAGTTTTAGAAAATCAAATAGCTATAGAAATGGGCCAAATAGACCTGAAGAAGATTGGAAAATTAGAAATTGATTGAAACGAAACTGATTTTAATAATATTGATGATTTCTGTAGCTTCCTTCCTTCCTTCCTTCCTTCCTGTTGTGGGGCAGGGAGTGGCCAAGGTTGCAGTGGTCAAAACTGTCAGGGTTTTCCTGTGAAATGCAAATTGTTTTCTATTCTTCTGTAGCGTTCTCAAAACAACTTCACTGATAAGATGCAGGTGGTGATGTTATGTCTCAGTCCAAACACCCATGGGAACTCCCGGGGGAAGACAGTATGCTTGGTTAGATGCAACACTGCCACCTCATGGCAGTTTATACTATGTGCAATCCTGAACGCTTTAGGCTTTGTAAATCTGAAAAAGCTTTGTCTGATGCTAAGGTTCCACCAATCAGAAAGCTGAAACAAGTGTATATCTCACCTGTGAACTATGGGTCTATGATTCTTGACTTCTGTCCGGTCTTTTAGCCATGTTCGTGTGTGTTTTCTACTTCTGAAGACTGGGAAGTGCATAGCTATGCGTGGCTCTGTGTGTAGGCCATGGCACGAGCCCCTTCATGTCTGTCAATGGAAACAATACATGAAACTCTGCTTGTAAGTTTGTTTTTCCGTTTTGCAATAATGTAACTGTATATACATTTATTGCCTTTATTACAAGTAAACATTTTAGCAATAAAAGCTGCACTCTGTCTGTTTACTCTGCGCCTTAACCCTATAAGCCAGTATTATCCCACAAAAACAGTAATATCACCAAGTGAATGAGCTGGGATTTCAAGTAGTTGGGGAACAGGATTATGTGGAAAAGGGCCACATTTTCAGATGTATTAAACTTAAATAGAGGTCTATATCTTCTGTTCCTTCCCACTGCAAACAGGAAATTGCACACTTGTTTCTTGGTAATTTACAGCTAGAATTTGGCAATTTGCAGTGATAACAACAAAAAAGGATTCAGAGACCCAGTTTATCGCATAGCTTAGCATTCTTTCTACTGATTGTGGTCAGGAAGTTAATAGATTTTCATCAGGTAGAACCGAATGAATAATATCCATTTTCAATTGCTGATCTCAGGTACCTGGTAATCCAAATTAAAGACAGACAAAGTTTTCAATATCTGATTTAGAATAGATAAACCTCAACTGAATTAATTTAAAGGATATTTGTGCAGAGGATTCATCCAGGACTAACTCTTAAGAGTCTTTCAAGTCACCTCTCCTTTTTTCAGAATTTATTTACAGAGAAGGAATCATACATTCCCCGTTCTGATGCCTAAGACATTCTACACTGTTCTCAGGAATCCCCTTTCCCATTCCCAAAATCTCAGATGGCGAACTTTTGTTATTTGGTGGCATATAAATCAGATGGATGAATGGGTGGCTGGACGGATCCATTTTGGTAATAATTCTGTAGGTTGCCGGCTCCATTCTAAAATGTATCAGAGGGGATAATTTCTGAAATCCAATAACCAGTACTCTGTTTTTGGATTTTAACTTACTTCAAGACACAAGAAAGTGTGCGAAGTGGTGGAGTTATCATTTTATTTATTAATCTAATTCTTTTAAATTCTTTACCAGTGGCTGTTACTTAACTTTGGCAGCATTCACTTCCTCAGGAGTTTCTCAATCCTCAGTTCATATTGCTCAGGATTGCTTTCTAAAAATGTTTTGAGGGGCTCAGATGGCTATTGTGGGGAAGAAAGGAAACTCCTCTTGTAATGTATTATATTTGCCTCTGAAAGGGAGAATTTCGTCCTCAGTGAGGGAAATGTAATATCTGGTCTGCCTTTCTACTAGATCTAGCAGCCTCCAAGACCAACTGTTCAAAATCTGGAAGCTCTCATAGTGGGAAGACCAAAAGAGGATCAGTTAGGGGTTGAGCAGAGTGGGAGGATTTGGGGTCCAAAGACCCCAGATCAGGATAATATTTAGACCATTGTAGTGGCACATAAGATTAGGGGAGAAGGCTAATATAAAGTGATGGCATAATTATAGATGTCTCTCTTCTGTAACTTTCACCCTTCAGAATGCTGGACTGAAGCAAGCAGGAGGTAGGATATCACAGAGTTTCTAAATGTGGGGAATTCCACAATTAAAGTTCAAATTAATTTATATTACAGGTAGTCCTCACTTAACAACCATTCGTTCAGCGACCGTTCAAATGGTACTTATGCTTGGTCCCCAAAGTTACATCCGTTGCAGCATCCTCTTGGTCACATGATCAAAATTTGGGTGCTTGGCAGCCCGCCTGCCCTTACGACCACAGTGCCACTTCAACTCCCCCCACCCACCTATCTCCCCCCCCCCATCTCTGCCCTTTTGGCTGCCCTGCACAGCAGCACTCCTTGGTGGCGGTGGTGGCACTAGGGCTGAAGTAGAGGGTTTGGGTCCTTTAGCAGTCTCAGCTGGCCGCCACTGCCCCTGGACCTCTACTTCAGCCCCAATTCCACCACCGCTGAGGAGTGCCACCTCAAGCCCTATGCCATGGCCAGCCACCCCAGCACCCCAGCACAAAGCCCCAACCACCCCTGCCACCCTGCACTCTGCAGGCCCTGCCATGCCAGGCTGACCTTCATTGTCTTCCTCCCACTGCTGATGAGGCATGCCCGGCCAGGCCCTATGCGAGGCACACACCCTCCCAATAGTGTGTGCTGTTCTCGCGATGATTTGTAAATCCTTCAGAAGGTTTCTGAGGCCTTCTGAAACTTCACGAGAAGGCCACACCCAACACTCTCCAAATTGCACATGCCGTTCTTGCGATGCTTCAGAAGGCTGCCGTCGAGGAGTGCCACTGTGCAGGGCAGCCAAAAGGGCAGATATGGGGGGGGGGGCAGATAGGCGGGTGGGGGGAATTGAAGAGCAGGCAGAGTAGGCAGTTCCTTACTTTACCAAGGCTTGCGTCTGGGAGGGACCAAGCCGGGAATGGCTTGGATTGGGGTGGGTCCTCGCCTAATGATCGGTGGGATTCGATGAATGACGGCAACAAGGACTGCTGGGATTGTCATTGCTAAACGATGCAGTCACGTGACATCGCACTTTACAACCACATCGCTTAGTGGCAGAAATTCCAGTTCCAATTACCGCCGTTACTCGAGGACTACTTGTACAGTCCAAGCCGTTATGTTTAATTGTTCTCATATATGATAAAGGATTTTTGCTGAGACCAAAAAGTTTTGTAAAGAAAGCAGTAAATAGGACCAGAGCTGTTTCTTAGATTTGAAAATGCATTCTGTCTGACCAGCAAAAATGGGTATCAGAAGTAGTTAAAATGATCACCCTTCTTTGAACCAAATAATTGTTAATTTGTTCTAACTGATTCAGTACAACAGATACCAGGTGAAAATGGTTAAAAATGTTCTTGCTTATATTTTTTTCCATTAAATAAATGCAGAAGGTAAAGACAGACGGGGCAGCTTTAGGAAAGTCTGAAGCCATATGGACAATTGTATATTGATATTTTCCTTAGGGAACAATCTATTTTGAAATAAATTCTGCTTAACAAATTATTCTATTCATGCCATGTTGCAAATGGAGAATGGTTTAGCATCTCATCAAACATGTACAACAGCCAGTCAAAATATAACTGTCTGGTTGGGTTATGTCACAAAAAGAAGTAGCTGAAGGCACAGCATATTGGAAGTAGTCTATTTCAACATTCTGTGGGACCAACACAAGAGATCATTGTCAAATCAGTCAAAATGCCAGTGGATATCTGTTCAAAGAAATATGATGTTACCAGCTCTGGGTTGGCATTGCTGCACTAACTGACTGATGGTTAAGAGAGATGCCAGTCATTTGGAAGAGTGGACTGAATGTGCCATGTATACCTGGAGCACTAGCAACTGTGCTGTGCCATAAGCAAAACACAAGGAAAACCGGGGATGCAAAGTAGTGACGTGAAATGGAGATAGGCCCACAACTTACTAACATCACCTGAAAGTCACTTAAAGTTGTTGTACAAGATGGAAAGCTTCCACACGTTAATTAGCAGTTTGCAATTTTTAAAAATTAAAGTTAACAAAAAACACTAATCATTTACAAATAATATAGGTAGAGTACAGTGCTCTATAAGGAAGGTGGAGAATATAAGAGAGACGTGAGCATAGAAAAATGTGGAAAGCATCCATATTCAAAGTTTATGGCGAAAGGGACTCTTTCTACATTTCTGGACCTGAGATTTCAAGGTTCAGACTCTAGAATAGCTATGAAATAACTTGAGTTAACTATGAAAGTTATCTTTTAGAGGTAAGAATGGTTTTTATTATAACAGGTTTAAAGTGATGGTGAATGAGAGAAGCCATTGACTTTCCAGATGATGCCTATGGCCACTTAAGAACACATCTTTCCCATTCTCAAAGAAATGTATGACTCTGATGTACAACAACACAAAGATTGATTTTCTGTTGCTCCCAAAGAGAGAACTTCAGACGTGACAGCTGGGTTGGTTGGTTTGTACCCATGCAGTTCATCAGTCAATCTAATCCCATTTGCTGACATTGTGTGGGCAGCACAGTGAAGAACGGCTCAGTGCATGCCTTGTATTAGCCCATTAGTGTCTATGGCACAGCTTTGATCATAAATATCTGGATAAGACAAGGACCTATCAGTTGTGTGTTGGCCTGGTTGCTTCTAGAATTCAGAAAAAGAATGGAAGCAGGGACCAGCGCAGGTCCTAAATCCTGTAGAAATGATCTCCCAGTGGTAGGGCACTGCACCACACAGTAGATGATGTTACTCTGCAGAGCAACCAGCTTCGCCTACAGATTCTGCAGCTCGGTGTTTGTAAGCCAATGAAGACAGAGTATTTCAAGGCAGTGATGAATTATTCTTCAGAGGGAAGACAACAGCTGTACTCCTTAGTGGGAAACCTTCTGGCATATTTCCCACACCTATTTGCTGGGCTGCATCTAAGCTGGCATTAGCTTTCTTGGTAAGAGAAAGGGAATAAAATAATGACATCCATTAAAAAATTCAGGAAAGGGAGAGGTCAAAGGAATTAAAAATGGAAAAGAAATTGCACTCAAAAGAAATTGTAATTACAAATAAAAAAATTTAGAGAAAAGGCAGTAGACAGGCAATTGGCAGTGATACCTGGTGCAGTGCAAAATAATCTGTGCCATATGCAACTTTACTGCTGAACTGGGAGTCACAATCAGGAATGCAAGAGTCTGGAGTAATTGCCTTAGTTTACTAATTAAACAGACATTCTGAGCATCTAATATAAGTATGTCATGCTACAACAGAAAGGAAAAAGGAATTGTCAGTGTAGATCCTTTGCTCTCAGCTGGATTTCTCAATGTGTAGACAGACAGACCGACATAGATAGTCAGATAGTAGATAGTCAAATGGACAGACAGATATTATTCTGGCTTAAAAAAGCAAAAACAGAAACAGCAGTACGAGCAATGTATTGTCGAAGGCTTTCACGGCCAGAGTTCAATGGCTGTTGTGGGTCTTCCGGGCTGTGTGGCCGTGTTCTGGAAGTTGTGATTCCTAACGTTTCGCCAGCATCTGTGGCCGGCAGTACGAGCAGTTGGACAATGGATCCAAATGCTGGTGGACCTTCATTGGAGGTATTCAAGCAGGGGCTAGATAGCCTGGGATGCTTTCATTTTGTTTCCTGCACTTAGTAGGGGGTTGGACATGATGGCTTAAGTGGCCCCTTTAACTATAGGACTCTATTTATATACTGGTGGTTGTAATCTACAAGGAAAATCCCCATATAAGCCATTTTGAGCTCCGGGAGAAAAAAATATCATTTACATTTTTAAAATTAAATAAAATAATAAATGTGGGGCATCATGTTGTATAACTGGGATAGTTCTTAAGTTTCCCTCTTAGTTAATTAATTAATTAGTTAATGCAAATACACTTTAAGATAGTGATATAACAACTGACTGACACTGTTGTTCACAACAGTGGTATAATGGCCAGTAGCTTTACATTTCTATGAGATTTTAAATGTGAACTCAGAGAGTTTTAGATTTATCACACTTATCTGTTTGTGCTTGCTCAGTATAAAGAATTGCCACTTTGGGGATTGTTCTTAACAATGATAAATGGGAAATTAACACATTAATAAAACGAATAAAGGACTTTGGAAATAGTGCAACATTTATTTCATTTTATTTTCATGGCCATGTCAACCACACTCTGAAGTTTTTCCTTCTGCATAGAAAGTTGAGGGCATGCTCTGTCAAGGGGTGGGCAATTTCTGAAGTCTTCAGCTTATGATTCTTTGATGGTTGTGGAGACTTTTAGGGTAGGAATAGAGGGCTTTTAAAAATATTTTTTTTTGAGCCAGGAAGTAAGAGGGAGTTTGTTGTTGGGAATCCTTGAAATACAAGTATCTGAGAGGATGGTCATATATGGGCTGAATGAAAGATAAATAGTCCTATGGAGTTGACTGTGTCACAGTCTGGCTCAGTTGTCTGGGAGGGTCTTCAGCCTATTGGTCCTGAGGAAGTAGGCTGGATTCCTGGATTTTTCAGCAGCCTTCTATATAATTGATTATGCTATATTTCTGGGCTGGCTTAGGATTTTGGAAGTGGAGGGCACAGTGTGGCGGTGGTACTTCTTTCTCCAGGGCTGATTCTAGACAGTGCTGGCAGAGGGGTGAAGGTCTAGCACCCAGGACCTGCTTTGTGGGGTTCCTCTCTCCCCACTCTTATATAACATCCACATGAAGCCACTGAATGAGGTTATCCACTGGTACAGAGTCAGATATCAGTATGCTGATGTCACCCAGTAATACCTCTCTGTCCCCAATGCACTCAAGGTTCTTTCTCAGCATCTGGAGGTCCTGGATGGGGAAGAACAGGTTTAGGTTTAGCCCTAACAAGACTGAGTGGCGGTCCTCTTGAATTTAATCGCAGGTGGCAGCTATGGCCAGGAAGGCCTTTGCACAAATCTATCTTGAGGGACAATTTTGTCCATTCCTGAGTCGTGAGGCCCTTTTCATGGTCACTTACCTTCTGTTTGGATTACTGCAGTGTCCTGTATATAGGGCTGACCTTAAAAATCACTCAGAAGCTGTAACTAGCCCAGAATGTGGCAGTGCAAGTGGTTATAGATACAGTGTGGTACACCAATGTAACACCACTGGCTCCCAGTAGGCTTCCAAGTATAATTCATGGTTATCACCTACAAAGCTCTTGGTGGACCAGGACCAGATTATTTGTAGGACAGCTGTCTCCTATTATTTCATCCTGTACCACAAAGTCTGACAGAGTGGACATGCTCCAGGTCCCTCTATTAAACAGTGGTGGGATCCAGGAGATAAGCCTAGTCTGTTGCAGTGCTTGCCCTGTGGAATAGCAGATCTGGATGATCCTCATCCTGCCAGCCTTTCATAAGGTGTTGAAGACCTGATTCTTTTCTCTGGCATTGGGCTGATTATTTGTTTTATGATTATTGTATTACTGTAGTATATATATTACTATAATATTTGTATTTTGCTGGTTATGATCTGCCTTGAATCAAATGATTGAAGCAGAATAAAAGCACTTATAATAAACAAAGAAACCACAATCCAACCGAGTCTTAAAATCTGAAAATCTTACCGTTGATATTCAACCAATCTACCACAAAACTTTGAAGCACAGTCTAGGGGGCTCAGCCTGCTCCAGTGGACAAAATCATAGCTTGAAGTAGCTTGTTCTATTCATTTTTCAAAGTTACCCTTTCCTGCATGATGCAAGCTTTACTTATTTATTCAATTTCTATCACCGTCCATCTCCCTCAAAAAGGGGGACTCTGGGCGGTTTACAATAAAATTAACATTAAAACTGTAAGCACATAAAATACAATATAAATAACCAGTATAAATAGAGAATAAAATTAGATATAAAATCCAAGTAGCGATAAGATCTCATATAATGAGGAGGGCTCTATGGCGCCAGCCACCCCCAGGAGGAACTATTGCCCTTCTAATCCCAGGCGAGGCGGCAGAACCAGGTCTTCAAATTCTTCTGGAAGGCCAGGAGTGAAGGGCCCCACCTCACCTCCGGGGGCATAATGTTCCAGAGGGTGGGTGCCACTGCAGAGAAGGCTCATCTCCTGGACCCCGCCAGGTGGAATTCCCTTACCGATGGGGTCCGTAGCATGCCCTCTCTGCATGACCGGGTGGGATGGTTCGATGTTATGGGGATGAGACGGTCCCTCAGGTAACCTGGCCCCATGCCATGTAGGGCTTTAAAGGTCATAACCAACACCTTGAATTGGACCCAGAAGCAAAGTGGCACCCAGTGCAGCTCACGCAACAGTGGTATCACATGTGCCGATCTTGGGGCACCAATAACTGCCCGCGCAGCTGCATTCTGGACCAGCTGAAGCTTCCAGATACACTTCAAGGGTAGCCCCATGTAGAGCGCATTGCAATAGTAATTAACTTCCTCATGTGGATTCAGACTTTTTTTTAAAGAGCTCTGCCCCACTTAGAGTACTAATAGAGAGATACACCATGGAAGCTGGTACTGTAGCAATGAACTGTAGTGTTTTACATAGTTTTGCCTTTTGAATCCGAAGTGCCTGAGCATTTTTTTTAAAAAAAACCCCATATCTCCTGGGAATAACTGGAGAACTCATTTTGCTCATGCTCTATGATTTTCCAAGGGGAACAATTACTGTCAACTTTAATTTCTTTAGGTGTAAACTCAGGATCATTCTTCCTTGTCACACAAGCAAGGAACTGTTAGATTTTCTTTATCAGATCCAATATTCTGCCTATCAAAGTCACAGTTTGTATATAGAAAACCCATCCCATACAAACTTTCTCAGTAGCTGATCAAAAGAGAGTTTCCACAGTCAGAGCCCTGTCCCTTGTGACCCTCCTTCAGTAATTTAGATTCATCATTAAAAAGGAACTAAAAGCCTAATGTGTACTACAAAGCTAGCCCATCTGTCCCATAGCCTTAAGTGAGGTCATTTATCAAACCCTATCCTCACCACCCCAACCTCTTCAACTTTGGCTGCTCCTCATTCTTCCTCTTCAAAGATGAAAAATGGGGCCCAAACATAGCCAGCAGAAGCTGATCAGCAGTCTTGAAAAAAAATGGCATAGCTTTAAATAATAATAATAATAATAATAATAATAATAATAATAATAATAATGGTGATGATGATGATGATGATGATGATGATAATGAAACAGAACAGAAACAAAGGAAAACCAAAAAGGGAAAAAAGGACATATACTGTACTGTAAACCCCTATGTTTTCTTGTTTACAGTACAGTATGTCCTCTTTTCCCTTTTTGGTTTTCCTTTGTTTCTGTTCTGTTCTGTTTCATTATCATCATCATCATCATCATTTTTTTAAGCTATGCCGTTTTTATATACTGTACTGTTTTATATACTGTTTTTATATATTGTACTGTAAACCCCTATGTTTTCTTCTATTTGAGTAAACTCTGGGAGACAGTGGAGGACAGGAAGGCCTGGCGTGCTATGGTCCATGAGGTCACAAAGAGCCGGACACGACTAAATGACTGAACAACAACAAAGTTTTCTTGTATTTTCACAAGGTGTTGTATGTCAGGTATGTCATGTACTGCTTACTTTTGCAACTAGATATTCAAATCCGTATGTCCTGAGGAATTAGGGGACAAAAAATATGTCACACTGCTCATTAGCACGAACTTCATACATAACTTAATTTTACCAATTAAGAATCATTTGGATATGTTCTTTTCGTAGTTGAAAAGACTGCATCCATCCCACAGTATTTGACACTAGGGGAGAGTTTAAAATATATAAAAATTTACCCATTTTACAAATTAATACTAAAATATCACTTGCCAGTCTCTGATTATCTGCTGACAACCATTAGGATTATTTACATCAGTTTTTCCCAACCTAATATCCTCCAGATATGAGTGACTATAATTCCCAATAAAACAATCATGCTGAAACTATGGGAACTATAGTCCAACGTTTCTGGGGTGTGTCAGGTTAGATAAGTCTGCTTACTTCCATTACTTTTGGTTTCTAAATAATCATAATACAAGAAACGTAGTCAAACTATATTTCTAGTTTAATGTGAGGCAGAATTATAAGAGAAATGAACTTAGAAACAAATGGAATCCAGAGAATAGAATAACTGAATCCAAATTTTAAGAAGAGAAACTTCCATGATCAGGAAACTGTCCCTTGTGATCCAACTTTTGTAATTCAGATTGACCACTGGAGGGAAAATCATCCTTTTAAAATGTGCCTGTAAATGAGTTAAAGTTTTAATATCTTAATCTTCACATTCTCAATGGTGATTATATATTTTTAGCCCTATGACAATGTGTTTGGGGCTCCCTTTGTTTTGATTTTGTGACTGTGGCTAAATACATTTTAATCTCTGTTCTAGCATTTGTGGGTATGTTTTATAGTGTGCAATTACCAAAACTGTGTTTTTATTGGATTTTTGTGGTTTTAAATTAACATTCATTGTTCAATCATCCTCTTGAAAACATTTTGTTATAGAATGACTATAAAAATGCAGTAATAAGTGCATAAATAAGTAAGTGTTATCCATGCTACTCGAAACCTTTTTATTTATTTGCAGTTGTAAAATTGTAGAGCAAGATAAGAGCATGTAATCTTCTAGCTATTCCTGATTTGCAGTCCCCAAATCCCTCTCCACTGGATGTGCTGGCTGGAGTAGAGGAGAGTCACTCTGCAGCATCTGGTGTAGGGGCCCATAGGTTCTCGAACCTATATACAGAAAAAACATAAACCACCAAATTGTAGAGGCAGGTCCTACAATCCAATACGATCATAGGAAAATTTAAAATTCATCACTGAATTGCATGTTGGATAGCGGCGCAACATGTGTTTTACTGTAACTGCTGTATTATGTTAAGGAATAAAAGGGTACTTAGGATATTCATGGCTTTTCATCGTCCAGACTCACTAAGTACAGGTCAGCATGATGAGTAGTACTTGAAGAATGGGAGTGTAGAAGATTGAGATGCATTAATACTTCCGTTTAGTGCAATGGAGATCAAGGAGCTGAGGGGCTGAACAGCTCAGTAAGAAGAGCTGATTAAGTGAATGCTTAAACAGTGAATTGCTTTGCTTTACCCTAGGATCTGTTGCCATTGCTATTGTCTGAAATCCAAATAAGTGTGCTCATCTTTTGTTGCTGAACCACTACCCAAATGGGTTTTTGAGCTAGCTTAGTGGTTTGGATCTGCCTTTTAAATTCTTGTAAACTTGCAACCGCAGAGCCCCAAAGCTGGAATAGGATATATTGGAATGCTCTCAAATCCCTGCTCCTGTGAACCCAACAGGTAACACTATGAAGCCATGGTTTATTTAAACTATGGTTTCCTGAACAAACCACAATAGCTAGCTTTTCATATCATGCTCAGCCATATCGTGCTTTGTTTGGTTTTGGCTTGGTGTGATATGATGTGTAAGATTTCAATTAATGGTGTGTTAAGCCAAAGGGCATATGCTTCCATCACTACGTCTAGACCATTTTTGACCATGGCTGGCTGGGGAATTCTGGGAGTTGAAGTCCACACAGCTTGAAGTTGCCAAGGTTGAGAAACACTGGTCTAGACTTTGAGAGGAGACTTTGAACCTAGAGATATTTTTGTAGGTTTTATTTGATTGATTGATTGATTTTTATCCTGCTTTTCCTCTAGGGGCTCAAGGTAGCTTACATGGCAGTCTCCCTAAATTTTTATGGCTACAACATAAACCCCATGAAGTAGGTTGGGCTGAAAAGAAAGTGACTGGCCCAAAATCATGCTGTGAATTTTCACGGTTGAAGACAGATTTCAACTTGGGTCTCCCTGTGCTAGACCAAGAGCTCAGCCACGCAGGCTCTCTAGCTGGGGCACCATCCTTTATTAACCTGAATGCTCCTCTACTGCATTTATGTGAGAGAGGGAAACAAACAGATGCCTACTCAAGCCAGAATTGAATATAAAAGAAGGGCAATATATCTTCTACGGTGACAGTGTAGCACCTTTACGGTAGCAATAGAGAAGTGTTGTACATAGCTGAAGAGCTAAGGTAATAGTAGTAGATAGAGTATTGGCTTAGGTATAGAGCAGATTTGTGTGCTAACCTCCACTCATCTACAGAGCATATGCAGATAAGGTGATATTGGCCAGTTTCATCCTGCCATCCTAACCTGCTGAACATAAAGGAGAGGATAAGAAGCATGAGCCATCATAGATACCACTCTGAAGTCCTTTGAGAAAAATATGTATCTAAGCATGTATCGTTTATCTAGGTAAGTGTTTCTTAGCTAGGAGATGTATTTAATATTTTGGAGGGTCCTGGGGGAGCAATAGCATAAAATATGTGGGGATCACATCACACAAGTAGGAATGCCTGGGATTTTCCTTTCTTCTGTTTCATGCTGTTGACATTGGCAATTATGCTGATAAAATTCAACAGTATGAGTGCAGGGATATCAAAGGGCAGCAAAAAAGGGGATTAGAGCATACAAAGCAGGGTTTTTTAAGGAAAAAAACCTCACTATACCAGCTAGGATCATGTTCACTGCCTCGACAAATTAGTCACATTCATGCACTTTATCCTTGGTTACAATTCACTGTAATTTATTACACCAAAGTGGGTTTTTGAAGATTTTTCTGACAACTATATTTTGAGACATCCCTACAGCTGGCCTACATGATAAACTTTTATTTGGTAACCCTGTTTGTATGATACACTTAACTAGGATGGTGGAGGGAATTAGTATTTATTTATTTATTTATTTATTTATTTATTTATTTATTGGCTTTGCAAGGCCCCAAATGACTCAAGGTGGCATACAGGAAACGTTAAAACCATATAACAATAAAATGTGAACACCCTAATCCAGTTAGTTAATTTAATTGATTTAATTTAGTCTATTCCATTTACAAGGTTGCCTAACTGAAATGACTCAAGGCAGTGGCACGCAATGGGTTAAAAATATCATAAGACCAAACAATATAGGAGGATCAAATAGAATAATAGCAATGCCCTGGGGAATCCACAGACATTCAACCATCCAAGCACTTCACCAATCATCCTGATCCAGAGTTTGTTAGAAAAGCCAAGTTTTTAACACTTCCCCGAGAGCCAGGAGGTTTAGGGCCAAGTGGGCCCTTAGGTCGAATGCTATTCTAGATAATGCTACTCTGTTAACAGCCATTGCTAACCCAGAGAGAGTTAGTTTGATGCTGGAAACAGTCCTGGACCTATTTGGGACTAAACAAACCCTTCCCAAGTTTGTACAGACAAATTTACTGGAGGGCTAACGGACAGTTTCACAACTGAGAAAAAGTCACAGTGAGGCCCACCTTTGGACTTTCCCCTCCCCTGATCACGCAGGGGTAGGAGAGGAACAGAAAGTGGTGGTGGTAGGCTTGCCCACTCTGTTCCTATCACCACCATGTTTTCTTATTCTTTTCCTTTTATATATAAAAAAAATCAGGGCAGTCTCCCTACTTCTCTTCTGGCAGCTGAGAGGGTTGAAAAAAATGATTGATGCCTGAGTGACACCCTCAATCTGGATCACGCGCTGCTGGCAAACAGAGGTGAATCGGTTTAACAGAGTCACCCATGTCCTGTGAGCAAGGCGTAGAATTCCAAAGCTATAGGATGACTGACTGGCCATCTTTTACAGTGTGTAAAATGATAGCATTCTTAAAATCATTACCATGATTATAAGAATTATGGCCCATTATTTTTTGTCTTGCAAGCTCTACCTTTTCTTACTGTTGACATTAGTTTCCCCATGGAGAAGAGCATTTCTCATAAAACAATAGGATTGCCTAAAAAGTTAAAATTTTCTGCATTGCTAGTCCCACAAAATAGAGCAGAAATTCCAAAAGTATAGCTTTCTCTTCCCTCTTTCAAATTTTCTCTCCAGTTTCAAGTCCTCAGTCAATGCATGACTCGTAGATACTGAAAGAAAAATTGCTCAGTTATGCCAGGAGAACATAAATATTATGTTTCACTCAGTATTATAATTAACTGCATGTTTCAAATATTTCTTGCTTGTTTGCTTTCACAATACATAGTATAATTTACCAGTAATAGGATTAAGATGTCTGCTTTTGAAAAGTAAATATTTCATTGGCTTGAGAGTATTTCCTGTTTTTCTTCCTGATACCTATTTACTAAATGCCCAACGTTCATATTTTAGTATGGAGAATAATTAAAATAATATCTAACTGTAGATAATTTGTAAAGTTCAGAATATAAATGCTTATTTTTTTCATCTTCTCCTTGCTGGGAATGTCACTACATAAAGTAAGACATCAAGAGAAAGAGTGCATTTGAGATATTTCTTTTTTTAATATATAAAAAGCTCTAACGGTTAAAACTATACAGTTTTAATACAATTCAGAGGAGGCTGGATTGCAGATTGATTACAGATCTTGTACTCTGGAGAATTGATACTCCTGGAAAAAAAATCTGTTTTTTCGAGCCATCTTTTTGAAATGGATCATAAAGAAAGAAAAGAAGGGAATATCCCTTTAACTAAGATGAACCAGCCTTAATATTTCACCACATGCTTACTGCTATGACACTCAAATGCAACTGCAGAACGCATCCAACTTCAGCAACTCATTAAAAATCATTGAACTCGTGAAATGTTCTAACAGACAAAGAAAAAAAAAAAGATTAAACAATGAGAAATTAAAACAAATCCTAATCACTGGCCAAAGTTTCACTCCCTGCTAGAATGGCAAAGCCCATTAAAAATCAAGCAGATGTATGCAGAGGCGTATTCCTGCTATAGCGCTTCCCAAATGCTGGAGTTGGTTTTCTGCCAATTTTTTTCCCCCGGATTTGCATCTGGCCTGGCTTTGGGATGGCTCCCTCAGCTACAGCCATATGTTCCCTTCTCTTTCTCATTGATGTCACAATTTTTCTTCTGCTCTAGTAAGAGGAGGATAATAGAACAGGGGTGGCGTCTGCTATTTCCTGCATTCAGATAGGATGCCATCAGGTAGGGTGCGCGTGTATTTGTGCCATTTTATAACCGCTGGAACCTACTGTTAATAAATCTAGAAGGTACCAAACTGGCCTTTGCAATCCTGCCAAAGACATCAAATAGGCTTGCTAATTTGGGGGACGGGTGTTCTTTCTCTTGCATAATTATCGGCTGTATCTCTGGTAGAGTTTCACAGAAGACACACTGGGGAGTCCACTCCTTGCAATTGACATTTCAGTTCTTCAGGTATGGATAACTAAATCACTAGAATTGACAGCACACACAGCCTTGCCTTCGCAGCTTTTGATCTGGTTCCATTCACGGGGAAATAATTGGGCAAGAGCATTATGGGACAGAGGATAAAATTATCCAGCAGATATGGAGGCCTTGCACTATAACCAGGTATTGAAATCTGGCAGTAATGCTAAAAGATATGTTGCTGCCTGCAGTGCATTTAAAATGCATCCCTCCTATTGAGGTCAATTAACAAGTCCTTTCTCTTTCAAGGATTGGGCAGGATTTGTCACAAAGATCAATCTCTTTGCTACAGACTTTGTCCTGTAATATATGGAAGAAGGTGGGAACTTGCTGGAGGAAGGGTAGGCTTGACAGGAAGGGAGGTGGTGAAATGCATGCAGAGAAGCAGGCTACAATGTCTGAATGTGTTTAAATAGCTAAAAATGCTGTTCATTTTATTGTCTATGTTAGTAGGGCAGTCTCTCTTTTTCATACATACATACATACATACATACATACACCAATTGAAGAGAATATAATAGGTACATATATAATATGTATATATATATGTAGCGGCTGCGTAGTGGTTAGAGCACCGCCTTTGGAGCGGGAGACCGGGGTTCAAATCCCGGCTGTACCTACCTTACCAGTAGGGGTCCTTGGGCAAAGACTGCTTCACCTGCCTACCTCAAAATATGAGAGTGACATGAACTAAGAGGGTCATGCTGGCTCGGACGTCGCAGGGATTAACAAGGTCCATGTCAGATGTTGGGGAATCAGGGCAATCTGACGATAAGTGGGCTACTGGAACAAACCAGACATGGATGAGACAAGAGAACCTGGAATTGATGGAATGCTACTACAACAGTAGACCTAATGAGAGGGGATATATGAAACATATGAGGGAACTATGGATGGACAGAAGACTTGCATCCACACTAACTGAGAAACAGCTAGTTACCCAACGCTTCAACATAGTGAAGAGGAAGCTGCTCTCACAACTTGAGATAGACCAACTACACATTATATCCCAGATTCAAGAAGACCCGGAAGAACTACTGGAGGTGCAGCCAACACCTGAAGCTGGAATGTCACTGCCACCCCCTCCATTACAGAGCACAGCAGCTGATATGAGGCAAAAAATCATGGATAAACTAGCTACAGTCAACTCTCAAGACTGATTACCAAGGCTCAGTGGAGAAGTACCATCAGATAGTATGCTAGAAGATGCCAACAGAGCCCTCACGACAATCCCTACTGCCACTATAACTCAAACCAATGAACTGGTATATGCTACAGCCACTGTAATCCTGGAGATGCTTGGCTACATGGTCAAGAAGAACAGTACTACATACCCCCCCTGCAAAATGAGGTTGGAGGCTAAGATCAAGGCAACGTGGAGAGAAGTTAGTCAGCTGGTGGAACTATAGAAGGGTGTGGAGATTAAGGATAAGACTTGGCTACTGAAAAAGTGCAACGGCCTGACTCCATCTGAAGCCCTAGAGACTGCTAAACAAAGGCTCACAGCACTGGCTACCAGGCTAAGGAGATACACTAGAGAAGCAGAGGCCAAGAAGATAAATGCCCTGTTCACCAAAGAACCATCCAAGGTATACTCCCAGCTGCAGAGCAACAACACAGTAACAGCAGAGCCACCAACAGCAAAAAGAGAATAGTACTGGAAGAACATATGGGAGAAAGAGAAGACACATAACACCAGTGAAAAGTGGCTGCAGGACCTGAGAGCAGACCACAGAAATCTCCAAGAGCAGGAACCAGTCACCATCAGAGTAGCAGATGTTCAACAGCGTGTCAAGAACATGAAGAGCTGGACAGAACCTGGCCCAGACATGATCCACACCTACTGGCTAAAGAAATTAACAGCAGTGCATGAATGCCTAGCAGCACAGATGAACCAGCTGCTAGCAGCAGGCTCCCACCCAGACTGGCTAACACAAGGTAGGTCAGTGCTGATCATGAAAGACCCCAACAAGGGAACAACACCATCCAACTACTGGCCAATAACCTGCCTCCCCACAACATGGAAAGTCCTATCAGGCATCATAGCTGCCAAGCTGCAGGACCATATGGGCCAGTACATGAGCACAGCTCAGAAGGGCATTGGGAACCCTAACCCTAACCCTAACCCTAACGGAGGAACTAGAGAGGATGTGGAAAGTGAAGGCCAAAGTGGTCCCAGTGGTGGTAGGAGCACTTGGGGCTGTGACTCCTAAGCTGGGAGAGTGGCTCCAACAGATCCCAGGAGCAACATCATAGCTCTCTGTCCAGAAGAGTGCAATGCTAGGAACAGCTAAGATACTGCACAGAACCCTCAAACTCCCAGGCCTCTGGTAGAGGACCCGAGGTTGAGGAAGACACATACCACCCATAGGGGTGAGAAGGGAATTTTTTATATTTATATATATATATATATATATATATTACAATCCGTAGAAAATTTCATAGCCATTTACATTTGCTATCATCCATAGCATATGCAGATTCTGTACACATCTTCTAATTTACATAACTGTTCAGTCAAATTGCCCAAGAGTCTTTTAAAAAATGCAAATGATCTTGCTCTCATTCATTAACATGTAAATATCAGTGATGTAGGCTTTTTAAAATGCAATTTTCCTAATGTAAGCTCTTTCTTAAATGCAATTACTACTGTTTGTATGCAACTTTCAGTAGTGTACTTTTTCTATTGAGAAGCCTTTTTTTTTCCAAACAGATTTTTGGCTGGGAGACTGATTAATGCTAATGCCCTTTGATGCTAGTATTTAGCTTACTCTGGAATCTGATGTGAGCCAAATCCTTTTCCCAAATTTTTATCCAGAGGAATTCATGCTAGAATTCTTCATCTCCCAGTGTAGGGGGAATTACAGCTACTGCTCCAACATGAACTTAGGGAAAAATATTTTGTGCTTCAGGTCCTGAATCTTTAACTATCTGTTCTTCCAATTTCGTTGTTTCTCTGTACTGAGAAGAACAAAACTAATTAACTTTAAATAAACAGCTATGCTAGTGGAAGAACATTACAGTACCTCTATAACGTAAATGTGTGCCACATAAAAACACACCTTGTCGTAGCGTTTATTTGTTGGTTTCGGAGAGCTGCTTGAAAGCAATGTGGTCTTCTCTCCTTGCTGCAGCACAAAGAATTTGGCATAAACATTTGGATGTATTCACTTAACTGCTTTTCCATCTACTGAAGTTTCATTAGGGAGCCATGTGCCTTTGCAAGGGATGAATGGTTTCATTAGCACTGAGACTAATAAACTTATAAAAGTTAATAATGTGAATATGTTTGATTTGTAATTATGCACTCAGACATTAAAAACCACAAAAAAAGTCTCTTTCATAATAACCAGCTTTCTCCAGACTTGCACAGGTAGGTGATATGGCGAATTGCTTGGAGAACTAATGGCAAGTAAAATGCACCAATTCCTTTTGTTTCTCAGTCTATATTTCAAGACTTTAATGTTCAGAACAGATTTGAAAGCCAGAGATAGTCTATAAACTTTAACCGTTTGCTAACTCACAATGTCACTGAGACTTGTACTTCAACCCTTGGAAATATGACTCTCAGGGCTCATAACGCTTGATTCAAATAACACATTATAGTAAGCCTTGTGAAAACTACATTTCCCAGGGGTTGTTTTAGGCTGATGTGCAGCCATGCAGAGTGCCAAATCGCAGTGGGAAGGTGGGGAGGAGACCTCCCTACCCCTTCAATGACACGTTAGTACCACTAATGTCAGATCACCAAGCACAGTGGGATGGTGGGGTAGTAATTTCGGAGAAGGGAAGGATTGAGTTATATCATATCCAGATTTTTTTTTGGTTTTTTGAGAAATAGCAAGGTTACTTCCAAACTGATCTGAAATTATTATAATGGAGAAGAGTTTCTTCTGTTGGTGATTGTTGAACTGTTGTTTGGTTACTTCACCAATGTACAAACATAGCATAAACCCCCCTCCCAATAAGACAAAAAAAAGCAAAAGATTACAATCTATACACATAATTCCTAGAAAAAAAAGTTTATTTATTTAGAGTACTTGTAGGCTGCGTCCCAAAGCAGTTTCCGAAATAATAAATGCATACTGTACACTTAATGTACTATTATATAATTTTATTGTATCTGGCCTTAGAGCTGTAATAAATGTGTTGTTGTTGTTGTTGTTGTTGTTGTACACTTAAAAATGTAAAACTCCAGAAGAGTATTAATAGATAATAACCAGCAACACTACTCACAATGGAATTGTTTCTTATCTATTTATCGATAAACCACCAAGAGTCCTTAGAGATTCAGCAGTCTATACGTGTAATTTATAATAATAAAACAGCTCTATTCAGTGAGACTATAATAATAAACTAATTCAGACTAATTCCACAACTTGAAAAAACAAGTCCATATTTAATAGAAAGTTTTACTGAACAAGCTTAATAATGACGTATTTCTATCTGGAATAGAGTTCTATAGCTTCTTGGCTACTATCAATAAGGCCCTGTATCTCATGTGCTCCAGCTTAATTATTTACACAGATGGGCATACACATAGTGAGCTGGCAGATATGGGTGGAGATTTAAGTTGGGTAAGGAACACACAGAAATTGTTCAATAAGTGGGATCACATGATCTGACTGCTTATCTTATCCCTTGACAATAACTCAAGTGGTCATGTTTTACCCCAGTTTCCAGGCAGCCCTATGTAGATTGCATTACAATAGTTCATGTGGATATCACTAATGCATAGATACTTGAACTAAGTTCAATGATCTCTTGGTATGGTTTCAGTTGGCATATCAGCTGAAGCTGGTAAAAATTATTCCTCATCATTGCTACCAGCTGAGCTTCTTGGTTAGTATTGAGTCCAGGAGAACTTCAAATGGTGTACATCATCTATCAGAGAGAATAGAGCCTCATCAAGGATGCCTGTCCTCTCTGGTTAAGTCTGAACTTGTTCATCATCATCTATCCACAAAGTGCCTTCAGGCACTGTTCCATAGCGTTCCTGGGATAAGTAGATGGGAATCTGAGGCACAGCAGGGAACCATCTGCATGATGATTACCATAGTGATTTCATACAGATGTTATAAGGCATGAAGGACAAAACAGAACTTGTTAACAGCTAAATCGTTAGTTGCTAGGGCTACTAAAAAGTCATGAAATTGAGCCAATTATTTTTTGGAGAAATATTTCTGGGTTATGTGCTTACTCAACTATGTTTCTCTGGTTCATTTTAGTTCTTCTTCACTTAAGCTGTTTCACAAATATGGGAGGACTGTTTGGAAGGACATGTCTATCAGCTAACAGCCTGTCCCTTGTTTGGTTCACTATCTGCAGCGTAGGTTCCATGACATCCATGTATTATCCCCATTGTCCACCCCAAAAGGGAGGCCCACATCTTTCAAGAGAAAAAGCTGCAACAGCTTCCTGACATCTACAGTATTCCCAATTCTCCATTCTATCCTCTTCTTTGCCTTCTTTCTTTAAACGGTTTCTCTATAAACATATGAGAGAAATATTTCTACCCAACATCAAATTCTCAGTAAAACCAGATATTTTCATCCTCTGCCATCTGTTGCTGAATGAGTCATCTTCTGCTGTAATTATTTACTTCTCGAGCCTCCCATCTCACAGGAATGCCCCTTACTTCCAATGGGATAGCAAACAGCTTGTCTGCTGTAGCTGCAGTTTGCACCTATCTTCTGAAAAATTGCTTCTACCTCTCTCTAAAAAAAGTTGTTTGAAACCTGACATTTCATAACAATGCCTCCTATACTCAGTTAAGGTAGATGGTCCAGAAAAATGCCATGGTCAGTGATACTGAAAACTGCTGAGAGACACAGGAGAACCAATAGGATTGCGTTTTCATATTCAGCTCTGGCATACGATATCTACAAAGGCTGTTTCTTTTCCTAAACAAGACCTGGAATCAGATTGGAATGGAACAGAATAGTAAATATCCAACACCATCTGAAACTAAGAAGTCCACACATGCTTTAGTGTATTGCCAGAGAATGTAAGACTTAGGCATTTTATAGAATAACTCTTTTTGTTACTAGGTCAAATGTCTTAATTTGCCTGGGGCATTTTAGATTTGGTGTATGTTCAGTATGCTTGGCTCTTAATGGCATTATGAATATTGTTTTATATTGTTGGAATGGTTAGCTTTATTTATGTTAATTGTATATTGTTCTGTTATCACAGACGGATGATGTGAGCCAAGATTTCAACCTGCATCAAAGCACTTAGCCTAAATCCAATTTTTAAAAGTAATCTTGCAGTTGAGTTAATTTTATTTATTTATTTGTTCAACTTATATCACCGCCCATCTTCCCCCACAAGGGGACTCTGGGCGGTTTACAACAAAGTTAATTATTAAAAACATGTAAAGTACAATATATCATTCTGAAATAAATTAGAATAAATATATAAAATCCAAGAGGCTATGATGTTATATTTAAAAGAGCTCTACGGCGCAAGCCACCCCCAAGAGGAGTTAATTTTAAAGAAACAAAGATAGATATTTGTGTCTGAACAACTGAAGACATATTTCAGAACAGTTTCCTGAAAGGATTTGGTTGGCCCATAGGTGACACAAAATGTTGAATTATATTAGCCATTAACCTGATCCAACAGGAATTTGTTGACAATTGTTCTCAAAAGGCATTTGGAATGGCATTTTTTAAAGGCCCTGCTTCAAAAGCTCATTTGCTCTAGAATGGGATGTTTTCAATTATTTTTTGAGAACTTAATACTGTAGTAATTTGCAGTAATGTAGGTATAAATTCACTTTGGGGAGTTTCTAGGAGGAAAAAAAAAGTGCTTTTTGCTCCTAAGCCTTGAGTAAGTGTGCTTAAATGATAATCTCCTACAGACTGCTACTTCTATGACCTTTTTTTCCTTTAATCATCCTGTTAGGGACACAGATTCTCAGTGCCATGCATCAAATGCAGGACAATATTTCCCATTGGGATGGAAAAAATGGAAATCACAGTTGTTTATATTATATACGATTGATCAGATATGCAAACAATGCAAACACACCTGTGCTAGTGAGAGAAGACAGCTTGTTACACTTTATAATGGATCAGATTTCATGGCAGTTCTGCAGCTGCAGAAAGTAGGAATACATTTGTTTCTTTGTTGCTGCAATGTCATATCAATTATTTCACATCAATCAGATTTCATTCCTAACAATATCAGGTAACTAATATGAAGTTTATCTGTTGTACCCGAGGAAAGTGTATTAACAGTGTGGAAATATATTTATGGAAGTCTAAATCTGCATTATACAATTCACTTGAAGAAATATTCTGGGTAATCCTTGCTTTGGTTTGCTTATATATCCAAAGTGCTAGAAATTTTTACTGAAATTTTAACCAGGTAAACTACATAATTTACAGTCCAGATGCAAAACATTAATTGGTAACATCACAGGACACAGCAGTAACTGCACCACAAGTGGGATGATAAGGCAGTGGAATGAACATATAAAGTCAACACCTTAGTAATAAAAGTGGTTTAAACATTCCATTTTGCTTAGAACTATATAATGAGAATTTAAGAATAGTTACAATTTAGAAGAAATGTGTGATACTAGATATTTGAAAGTATGTTGACATATGTATATGGCCACTTTCCCATTTTTTTTTAAAAAGGTAGCAGTTCCTAGAATGAAAACTACATTAAATTTTATTTCAAATAAGCATGAACATAAAAATCAAATAACTGTAACTATTGGTTAAACCTTTGTTTCTGCCATGGATTTTTTAGGTGGCCAAGAGTCTAAAGGAAGACAACCTACAAGGCTCCTAGGGTTTTGTTATGGTGTTGCCATAACTTCCTCTGCCCCTTTATGATCTACCATTGTTGCAACCCCGTTTTGGAAATTGGGTTCTACTGTATCTACAAAGCTCATTGACTTTTCAGTACAGAAGCTAGAACACTTTACAGAAATAGGCTGCTCCTCAAAGTTAACAGGTGTTGCATCTTGGCAGGTGACAAAGAGAAACTGAAATTGTTGAAATGCTTTAGATTGTGTATCTGATGGTTTCTGTAAGCCCAAATGTACCATTCAGAATTATATGAATGCTTAGGGCTAAACAGGTTTCCATTTCTGCTTTAGGACACACTCATTGATGAGACAATTATACTCATATGCTTTAAAGAGTTGCTGCAACGATTAATAAGACACCATATCTGAAATGTTTCAAATCCTAAAAATGGCAAAAGTTTATTATAATTGTTCTTGTCAGGATGGAGTTTGAGTCTGATTCAGAGGAAGAGGGATTGTTAGTAGAGGAAGCCGGAATGAGTGAGGTTGGCGCAAAATTCGAATCACAATCGGAGCCGCTGATTAGAGACAGCCCAGAGGAAGTAGTGACCCCGCCTATCAGTGCACGAGAAAGGAGGTGGGAAAGGCGGGCAGAGCAACGCGAGGCGCAATTGGCACCTGCTCGCAAATGGCGCGAAAATCAAGGGAATATAAGGCTAGCGCAATGTATACCCATTGCTGGAGACAACCGTTCGAGATCTTCATCACCAGCGCCAGGCCCTCAGCCCCGTCATACTGCGCCAACCGGGCCTGGCCTCACAGAACTGTCTAAGTCCACGCTGGAACCCTGCCCTGCCACTCAGCTAAGCTTCACGCTGGAACCTTGCCTTGCTGCCTCGCTGAGTCACACACTGGAATTCAGCCTTGCCACCCAGCCACGCTTCGCACCAGAGCCCTGTCTTGCCGCCCAGCCACGCTTTGTGCTGGAGTCCTGCCTTGCCGCCCAGCTGCGCTTCACCTGTCTTTTCCCATTAATAGTTAGAAGTAATCACAGAATGAATGTTTAATCCACACCTATCAAACAAACAAGCAAACAAACAAACAGAATGTAAGAACAGTTTGCCTTTCTCTCACTGAAATGATGTAACTGGGGCAGCTAGAAGAAGTCCTGGTAGACAATGTCTCTCTAAATCCACTATAAAAAGCAAGTCAATAATTATTTTAAAAGTTAATCCTTTTATTTTGTCCATGATAGTTTAGTTAACACTGAATTAGTAACTCATGAGAGAAATATAAATAAGGTGCCAAAATAGGACATTGATGTCCTAACACTAAGACTGTAACAAATAAGCATAATATAGATGTCTCAAGGCATCAGACTTGTGAAGTCAAATAATCCAATGATTTAGATTTGAATGTAAAATATCAGAGAAAAAGAGAATCTGTATTTGGTATACTGTAAAAAATATGGGGAATAGCATTGCCATGATTCTGAAAGAAGTCATCCTTAATAGTCAAATCATAGTAACTTCTAAAGTATACACTTGATGTTTTCAGACACAATTCTGCATAATGGTTGAGCTGACATTCTGGCAGGACTGGAAATTATTTGCTGAAGAAAGTTAGTTAAACTAAAATTCTGTTTCTCTGGAGCCATGTAGCCAGAAGGGCTGTACAAACTTTGAAAACAATTCAGAATAAGTGCTTTGGACCTCTCATAAATGTGAACACAGTGCCACTCTGTTATTTGTTAAAATGGCCTGACTTTTTTCAGGCTTCAATGCAAGCCTGGAAAAAAAATGCTACTGCTCTAAGGAATCCACTCATAAACATACGTAATTCCCTGATTGCATTCCAAAGTGATAACTGCTTAGGATATGCTTTATAATTTTGCATGTAGTAAAATGTGATGGAGAAACTCTTGCATTCTTGCCTTATCTTAATGTGGAAATGATCCAAAATTTGGTCATCTAATTTTTTTGACCAAGTTGATCTTCCCACGTTCAGAAGAGGATAAGTGTATTCCATAGTGATGTGAATTTTGCTCACAGCCCAACCAGATGAAGAAGTGAAAAAATGCCTCTATTGATTTTCATGGGGGACTATTTTGAAGAGTTATATGGAAAATTGCTGTTTGGGGCAGAAGCCCACACCCATGTGGGATCCATACATCAAAATGATCACCTACACCAGGAGTGCAAAACTTCTGTTTGTTCATGAGCCTCCTTAGGCTTTTCACCAGGTAGGACATGGGCAATTTGGAAGAGGCTCAGTGATTTTAAGGATGAAGTGCTTAAGGTAAAGTTTAAGCATCCATTTCGCTCCTTAAATTCCCCAACTAACCCCCCCCACACCCTGAGAGGAATGTGGAGGCCACAAAAGTGTGCAGATGAGTAGCGTGTGTCCCTTGGCTGCACTTATTATGTCCCTCACGTACACAGCAGTGCAATTTTGGACCTTCCCACCTTTCCCTTTCCAGAAGCAAAAAAAATCTCCTTTGAAGTAATAATTGCTGAGTCCCCAAATTTTGTTCTTTGTTTTGCTTTGAGTTTTAGCCTGACTATTTTCACCATCATCTGTCCATTACATAAATAGCCCCAAAGAATCAGGTGCTCAGAAAGGACCAGAGAATCCTCTGCTAGACAGCACAGCTTCCTTTTCACCAAAGAAGGACGATCCCTTTATCAACCCACCGGCACGTGTTCTGACGGAAATGTGTTGCAAACATAACTCTGTCATCCTGGTTCTTTAGCTTTTGAGTTCTTGGATCATTTGCTTGCAAGATGGAATATGTCATTCTGGAAGATATCCTTACTAGCTTGCACATCTACCAGAGGAAGATGGTTGTACTCAATGCCCTTTTAACAGGCCTGGTTCTTAGGAAGACTCAGAAGGACTATAGTAGTGATGAGGAAGAGGCACTTTGGTGCAAACAGGATACCAACTCTCCCTTTTGCTCCCTGGAATGAGCTTGATGCTGAAAGGTTAGCCTGCCTGCTAGTAATCACTTGTATCTCTAAGTTAATTCTGCTCATCAATTGTTGTCTTTGTCTCCGATTGACATGGAACACTATTGCTGCATCCTTCACTTTGACTTCTCCCCAAGGATACTTACCTGCATCTTTACTGCCTTTTAAATTGCAGCACTTCCTTTTTCTGGGCTACATTTCCATATGTCATTTTCTCTTTCTGCCATTCTGGGAATTGCTGCACCTAGCTCTGTAAAGTATTAGATTTCTGTCCCTGTGAACTATTTTGTGGCATTCAGTATGAGGGATGGTATATAAAAATCCACTATGTTGCACTGCATCTTCTTGGACTGGCATATCCTTTTTACTTGGCTCATTCACACTGGCAATATCTGGAGAAAATGGTATTTTAAAAAAGCCACTGGAATTTAAGAACTTGGGATAATGAATGAATGAATATTTATTTATTTATTCCTGATGTTCATGTTACCTCTTGCCCTGATCTTAAGACACTCAATTCATAGTGATTTGCAAAATAGGTACTGTACATAGAAAGACCCCCTCCCCAACATACCTCTCTTAACCTCTCCCACTTTTCCTCTGCATTTGGCTTGCAAATGACCACTATTATGCTATTTACAGTAAAGCACTGTGAAGTGCAAGGCACAAGGCAATGTTGCATTACCGTGGTGACAATGAAAAGTCCAAAAGCTTGCATATGCATCTATTTGGCTTAGGGAAAAAATATGAACGGCTTTATCTTATAGCAGCATCAGAGATGAAATCATTTCTTAGAGTGGAAAAGTTGGGACAGTCCTAGCAAAGGCTCACCACAGGCAAGCTTTGAAGAGCACTAACCTATAAATACTAAGGTGTTGAAATAGAGCAAGGGTGGATACAGCTTCTATTACAGTGTTTCTCAACTTTGGCAACTTTAAGATGTGTGGACGTCAACTCCCAGAATTTCCCAGCCACCATGGCTGGCTGGGGAATACTGGGAGTTGACGTCCACATGTCTTAAAGTTGCCAAAGTTGAGAAACACTGGTCTGTTAGGATCTGGGTTTCCTGTGTTTGGATTCATATTTGGTATTTCTTTTGTTCTGTTTGTGGTTGCAAGGAATTTATTTATGCATGTACTGTATTTATAAGCCACCTCAATCAACCAGGACTCTGGGCTATGCAACTGATGTACCTGGTTAAAACATGGTATAAATGTCAGATTTCCCGTATGAAATTGGCAAATTATTTTCTGTACGGAGAAAAGTGTCTCATGATGACATGACGCCAGGTGGCTAGATAACAAAAAGCCTTCCCATAACTTTGAATGGCTTTGTTTACATCTCTTCATTAGATATGAAGCCAGAAGGTACCATGTGATGTATTGTTATGGCTAGTGCCTACACAAGCAATGGAACCTTCCCATGAGAACAATTCCCGCTGAAGCCTTCGTGGGAAGCCCTGGGAGAACAGGGAGGGGGAGATCACATGCTTGCTTAGATGCAGCACTGCCACCCTGTACTATACCCTCTGCTTTAGGCCTGGTGTTTGTCACACCTAACTTCCAGCCAATTAGAGAGCTGGAAGAACTGAATATCTAACCATGCAAAATGGTGTTTTATGCTTCTTGACTTCTGTCTGGTCTTGGTAGTCATGTTTGTGTGTGTATTCTACTTCTGAGAACTGGGCAGTGAGTAGCTATGCCTGGCTGTGCATGGCATGAGCTCTGGCCCTGGAAACAATACACGTATCTCTGCTTATAAGTTTGTTTTTGTTTTTCCTTATTGCAATAATGTAACATTTGCATTTATTGCCTTAACTATATCTGCATTTATTGCCATGCTACAAGTAAACACTTTTAGCCCTAAACGCTGCACTCTTGTCTGTTTATTCTCAAGCCTTGATTTTTCCCTTTGACCCAGCGTACATCCTATCAATAAATTCCAAACAAAAATTAAATATAGGTACAAGAAGCACCAGGACAAACCAGGAACTGAATACCTGCTGGAATTAACATAGACTTTCATTTCATGTAAACAGGGAAGTGGTTGATTTAAGCAATGTTTTGTATTTTAAACAGCCAGAAACAATCTGGATGGTGGGGATTAGATAACTGCCATCTTCATCAGGATTACTGAAGAAAGAACCCTTATTTCTCTAGTAATATCAATGTAGCCAAGACTGCACTTGGATCAAGATCATGGGAAAGGGAACAGGAGGGCCGGTGGGAAAATGGCAAACTGAACAACCTTGCCCGTGGGCAGAGTTGGCATCATGGCATTTTTTCGGGCACAGGCAGGCTTTTCCTGTAGCCCAAAGCATTTTTCTGGAGTAAGGAAAACGCTGGGAATTGACCCATTTGTCCTCCAGATGGTGAATTGTAGCCAGGAGAGCGTGGACAGCGTGCGTGATCGAACGGTAAGACTTCACTGGGAGGCTGGGATTCCATCTTTTTCCAAGCCGTGTTGCAGCCTCTTTAAGGGGCAGCATAAGTTCTGCCTTCCCATTTCTAAAGCACCAATTTAGCTTTTAAGTTTTGTGCCCTAAGAGAAGCTTTTTACGGTAAGAAGAAGTGAGATCTCTTGGTGATTATCATTATTTTTGGATTATATTTTTAATTTTCTTAAAAAGTTTTGGCTTGTTTTCCCATCGAAAGTGTAAGGAGGGCTGAAAAAACATAATTGCCTATCTGTTACTATTTCTTGTAATAAATTTGAAGGATGGATTGTTTTTCTACATGTTGGATCTGATGTTTTAAATGTTTAAATGTTTAAACATTTAACCGCCCAGAGTCCCCCTCGGGGGAGTTGGGCGGTGATAAATCCAATAAATAAATAAATAAATAAATAAATAAATAAATAAATAAATAAATAAATAAATAAATAAATAAATAAAATTTTTAGCTTTCTGTTCAATTTCTCTGGGACTTGTTTGCTAGTATACTTTCTTTTGTCAATTTCAGATGGAAGTTTTTCATTAAGTCATTAACTTTTATTTCTGTGAGTTTTATCTTTGTGAGTTAACTATTTAGGAGGCGCCTTGGTTTGCTGCCTGAAGTATGGAAGATTTTAAAGAAGATTTCTTAGAATTCCATTCTGAGCATAAACAGACTTTAAAAGAAATCCTTTCAGAGTGTTGTCAAGCTGTTTTGCAGAGTGTTCGGGACATTGGAGAAGAGATTGTTGCTAAAATGTGTCATCTGGCTGGAAATGCTATGATGGAAGATGAAGATTTTGGTAAAGATTGGGACTTTGTTGCTGTTACTGAGATTGAAGTAATGCCAGCTGAAGATCGTGGTTTGGTGTTGAAGGGGTTAAAATGACAGTCTGAGTTTAAAACTGCACAAGGACTTGCTACGCTGGGGAAATGTTATGACTATCTGAATCAGTGTTATGGGAAAGAAGTCAATATGATGTGTGGGAGTTTTTTTTCTGCTGAGAAGTCTGTATCTCTGGAGGCAGTTGGGCTGTGGGATTTTTATATTAAAAATGCCATTTGTGTAATGGGGAAATATGTAAATGCTCTGGTATATTTTGAGGAGGGGTAAAAAATTAAGAATGTGTAATTGGACTGATAATGAGGTTATCATGATGTCATTTTTTAAATGATTTGGACTAAGATTTACAGGATTTTTGATTTGTAAGATTTAAAAGTTATGGAGAAGATATAATCATATTTTATATTGTTTTTTAGGTTTAATAGGGTAAAGATTGTTGTAGTTTTTATTAAAGGCAGACAATTTATTTGTTTTTATAATTTGATGTTTATTATAGTAGACAGAAACATACAGAATAGTGGTTTTTGTTTATTCGTTCAGTCGCTTCCGACTCTTCGTGACTTCATGGACCAGCCCACTCCAGAGCTTCCTGGATGATGTTTTATGGAGGAGGGAAGCTGAATTAGAAATTTATATATATATACTTTCTTTTTTATATAAGGGGAAGGAGCAATTGTATTAGTGATTTGTATATGTATTTAGGGAAGGATTTGTAGAAATCATGTGATCTTGGTTTGATATAGATAAAGGGTTTGATTATGGTAACTGTTGTATATTCTTGCTAAAGAAAGTTGGAAGTCACCTTTGTATGTAATCTTTCAAAATTCTTTTTTCTTGTGTTTCACATTTTTTAGTTTCTTTTTCTTTTTTGTTAGTAGTTTTTTTTGTTTTTCTGTAGTTTTTATCTTTGTTTCAAATATAATAAAAAAACTTTACCAAAAAAATAAAAGGAAAGGGAACAGGAGGCAATGTGTGTGAATGGCTGTGGGTCTCTTATCTCAATTTCTCCCTTTCCTTCTCCCTCTCCCTCTCCCTCTCAATAATCTGGGAAAGATTATGTACATGTCTGTGAAATATATATGTTTGTACTTACATATGAGGGAAAGAAAGTCTTTGTGAATCTATGCAACCCACCTATCCTTGTCTAATTCACCAGCACCCTGTATACTACCAGCTCTTCCCACCCATGTGGTTCCACTCCTCAATCACTAGTGCTGTTGTTTGCTAGCCAAAAAATGTCAACTACCTCTGCTTTAAGTGCCAAACAGAGCAGTTCAGCTCTTAGATGAATGACTGCCTGCCAGTAAATAGCTAGATTGTTTGTATTCAAGAATATGTGGAACAACTTGATTCTTCCCTCTGCGTTTTATTTTTCATTACCAAAGTACTCAGAAAAGACAGCATCTGATGAAGTTTCTCTAGAAAATAACAAATTTAATTGAAAAATGATCAGAAGAAATATTTAAACAGTTTTTCCTCCCCATTTTTCCTGCTATGCAATACAATCATTCGCCCAGTAGTTGCTAGTTCTGTTCAGCACGTAAAGCACAAAGTGGATATACTCTGAATATTTGTTATGTAAGCAGATAGGTTAAAACTCCAAGACCTGTACTATTGCAAAGTCTGATATAACCACTTAGGCCTCATACATATGGGAGTCTTTATATTGTAGAGTATTTTCTTGAATATAGGATTTCCTTCAAAAATCTGGATGACGGCTAGATGGCAAGCGGTTTTCTGTATTTCTTTGCTGCCATCTAGCCATCATCCAGATTTTTGTAGCCCAGATCTTGTAGTCCTAACTAATATTATCTCCCCTTCTCATTCTGGCACACCATTCTTATAAGAATTTCAATTAAATTTATTTTTCACTTTACTTGCAATCACAAAATAAAATCAGGCCTTTTGTCTAGGCCACACACATTAAATCATGATGAAATATTGCTATTGCTTGCTTACAGAAAATGACTGGTAAATTCATTTATGGCAGTCAAAGTGGTATCATTCTTAACAGAATAGCAGAATTTAACCATTTGCTCTGATTAAAATTATGTTCAATGTAAGTATTTAATCTGTTGAACTCCTCGTTGCAAATAGTCAAGAATACTGAGGACATGCAGCTTATGAAGAAAATTGTACATCTAAGAGGAGGAATTATTCATTTTCTCCACGATGGTAAAAATCCCTCCTTCTTGTATATTTTTTTTCTGCATAATGAATGTTACATGACTCTGTCATCACATTTTTGTTTGTTTTATTATCACATCATATGGAAGTTTTCATTCTAAGGCAACAATGAAACTGAATATCTATGTTTAACTTAACCAAAATGTGTGAGTGTGAATCCTCAGTCACGCATCACCTCCATAATTGTTATTGAGTAATTAATCTATAATTCATTGTGCAACTGGCAAGCAAATAGGTTTAACAAAGGGATTTGCAGTTGCTGAGATGAATGTTGAAGAAGCAAGTCTAGAAAATGGTGAATGATTTATTATTTTACGTATAGCTGAAAGTAAATCACCCTAAAGCTGGCAATATGTTGCACAGTTGGAACTTAGTCTTGCTTTTAAATTAAAACAAAGGCTCCTATCTTTTCTTTAAAAATGCCCCATTCCAACTTAGAAGAAAAAAACAAGGCAATGTTTGATTTTTAGTCTCTCATTTTGAGCTCAATGCTTAAGAATCTATTGGGCCATTAACATATTTTAATAGGGTACCATTAGCACAAGAGTTTTCAGAATAATTAATGTAGAACAACCAATGTGATATTGTGGATAGAATAGTGAAAATGATATGGTAACATCACAAGAAAAATCATACAGTTTGACCTTATCTATCTTTATTTGGAAGGCAATCTCTGAATACAAGATGGGGCTAATTTATTTCCTAGTAAATCCAGGAAAAAGTACTTCTGTTGCCCTTATTGACTGACATAAAACATGCTGGTATTTGGCAGGACTTTGGGTTGGAAAGATCTAGATCCAGAGGAGTTAGAAATATATAGATCTAGAGGAGTTGGAATTATCTGGAACCAGAGGAGATAAGAGTCCTTGGGTCTGCCCTTGGGTGGGATGTGGTTGTTGGCAGATGCCTAATGATACTAATTTGACACCAAACCTGATTTTATGTTCACTGCAGAGAGGATAAGACCTATTCATCAGTTATTCTTTATAACAGTGCATGTAAGTCCTGGTTCCCTGAAGGATATTTCACATTTGATGAATTTCCTCTATAGATTTTCTGGATTTTCCCATGTGATGGGCCACCCAGATTATTGGAGGTATTTTGTGCTATGTATGCATGAAGAAATATATGTGTGTATTTGTCGCACTATTTCCTGCCAGGCTGTATAAGAAATTAATCATAGATGAAGCATGCCTGAAGCTGCTGTTAAAATGAAGAAGGAAAAGGAGTATGAATATTTTTGAAGTAAATTTCTATGGACTTGAATGTTTATTTGTATGAGAATTATAGCAGCAAGACTGTTCTTTTCTTCTCAGGACCTCCAATGGTAGTTTCATGATGTCAAGGAATATGCTGTTCCAGAGAGGTCCCATCTCCACTTTGCTATTGTCCATCTCTGTTTAGAGCCAAGTCATCCAATGACAGAGACAGAAGGGGCAATCTCATTTTGGGGACAGATAATCAGGAAGGCAGAAGGAGTAGCAGGGCCAAGAGAAGAGATCTACAAAGAGATGGGAGGGGAAGTTTCAGGCCAGTAAGATTGGCAGTAGGGTCTTCTGAAGAATCAGTGGCACCAGTCCCTAAGAAATCCAAGTCCTGATTTTATGTTTCTATGACAATTTATTTATTTATTTACTTGTTTAGTAGACTTAGATAGCAGCCCATCTCACGAAATGTGACTCAGGGTGGTGTACAAAATATAATAACAATAATAACAATAAAAACCATAAAACACTCAAACATAAATAAATAAAAAGAAAAACAAAAAAACCCAAGATTCTGTGAAAACAACTGTCACTTGCAATCACACAGCCACCTTGCAAGCTCACCATGGGGTCCCTAAAGTTGCTGGGAAAGGGCTTTCCGGAAGGAAGGCAGGGATGGGGCCAACCTCACCTCAGGAAGAATGATGTTCCAGAGGGTGGGGGCCACAGCAGAAAAGGCATGCTGTCTGGGTCCCGCCAGATGGAGCTCCTTAGTAGACGGGACCCGCAGCATATCCCTCCTGCTTGAACTGGTGGGATGGGTAGATATGATTGGGAAGAGGCAGTCCCTCAGATAATCTGCCATGCCATGTAAGGTTTTCAAGGTCAAAAACAGCAGCTTGAATTGCACCTGGAAGCCAACTGGCAGCCAATGCAGCTCGCGGAACAGAGGTGTAATGTGTGCCATCCTAGGGGCACACATAACTGTCTGCGCAGCTGCGTTCTGCACCAGTTGTAGCTTCCAGATACTCTTCAAGGGCAGCCTCATGTAGATCATATTACAATAATCCATTCTGGAGGTGACCAGGGTATGAGTAACTGTGAGTAGAGCCTCATGGTCCAGGAAGGGGTGCAACTGGCATACAACACCAAGTTGTGCAAAGGGCCTCCTAGCCATGACTGCTACCTGCTCGAGCAGGAGTCGGGAGTCTGGACCCCCAGATTGAGCACTGGGTCTGTCTGGGGAAGTGTCACCCCATCCATCACCAAATAAGGTAAAGTCCTAGATCCAGAAGGCCCAAAAACTCAGAGCCACTCAGTTTTGCCAGGGTTCAGCTGAAGCCTGTTGTTCCCCATCCAGAATCCCACAGCCTAAAGGCACTGGGACAGGCAATGAAGGATCTCACCCAACGCCTTTATGTAGTTGTTAAATAGGAGTGGAGAGAGTACTGAATCCTGCAGAACCCCACATAATAGGGGTTGAGGGCGAGACCTCTAATTTCCAATCAATACCAACTGGTACCGGCCCCACAGGAAGGAAGCGAACCAGCATAGTACTGTGCCGCCCACTCCCAACCCACGGAGAAGTATACCATGGCTGATGGTATCGAAGGCTGTCAAGAGGTCAAGAAGAACAAGGACAGATGCCCTACGCCTGTCCTGCTGCTGCCAGGATAATCCTAATGTGCAACCAATGTTGTCTCCATCCCATGTCCAGGCCTGAATCCTCTGTCCCATGTCCAAGCTTAAATTCACATCTTATGGCACCATTGTTCTGTTTCACACTGAGTTGGCTTGTGAGAAGTTCATTTGCAAGCTTGCAAGTGTTTACAGGCTTTGGCAGACAGAGTGCTTGCATGTGTAGGCACACACATGCACCAGCAGCAGTGCTAAATAGAAACATGAAGTTTTCCTGTGAGAGTTCAAAGCCAAGTGAGAGAGTGAGTAAACATACTGCAGGTGCAGTCTAAAGGTCCAGGTGCTGTGGAAAGTACTCAGTTGGTCTGGAGTTGAAATGTTGAGGTCAAGTAGCTCATGGGATTCAGGGACACAAAAGCACAGAGCTGAGGTTGGAGTGCGTTGTTCCCAACAGAGAAGCTGTCCGCTGGCATTTGAAATCGATATAGACTGGCATGGGCGATGCCCAATTAT
This sequence comes from Charina bottae, assembly GCA_023362775.1. Classification (NCBI taxonomy): domain Eukaryota; kingdom Metazoa; phylum Chordata; class Lepidosauria; order Squamata; family Charinaidae; genus Charina; species Charina bottae. The sequence continues at coordinate 190,266,894 of JALMGJ010000003.1, forward strand.
GGCTATAGCCCCTGCTTGATTTTCCAGAATGCATGATGCATTCTTGGGCTGGGTGGTTATTTGGAATTGGGTCTCCATCATTGGATTCATCCCACTCCTGTTGTGGATGATTGCTGGTAGAGTGAGTCTCCAGTGGTTGGTTGCTGCCCGATTCCTGAGACTGACCTTGGTCCAGAGCAGGCTCTTCTACATCTGAGGCCTCTCAGTTGGAGTGGACTATGGTAACCATCCCTGCCATGACCCAGAGTGATTTCCATGACTCAGGCAGTAAATGCTGAAAGGCAGGGAATAACAGTAAGAAGCTGGAGGAATACCAGCACCCCACATCTGCCCAACATCCTCTAAGCAAGATTGTTATCTCAGGTGTGCTGCGTGCTGCCCTATCAGTGGTTTTAAAATACGACTCTATTACTAGTCTTAAAAAAAAGGTAAAGGTTCCCCCCGCACATTTGTGCAGTTGTGTCCGACTCTAGGGGCCGGTGCTCATCTCCGTTTGTTAGCCGAAGAGCCAGTGTTGTCCGAAGATGCTTCCACAGTCATGTGGCCGCATGACACGCGTGGAACGCTGTTACCTACCCACCAAAGTGGCACCTATTCATCTACTTGCATTTGCGTGCTTTCAAATTGCTAGGTTGGCAAGAGCTGGGGCAAGTGCGAGAGCTCACTCCGTCATGCGGGGCTAGGGATTCGAACCTCCGAACTTGCGATCTTCTGATCGACAAGCCTGGTGTCTTACCCGCTGAGCCACCACGCACCTATTACTAGTCTGCTTGAATGTAAAAGTTGGGATGATTCTGTATTTCTTTCAGAAGCAAAAGTTCTTGGATCAGCCTTTGAACTACTTATACAGGCAAGAAATATTCTCTGATATGTGTTTGTTTGATTGATTTATACTGTATGGCTGCCCAACTTACAAATAGCAACTTTGGGTAGCTTACATAGGGTTAAGAGTAGGAGCAATAGTGTTCTGTAGATGTTTCCAAAGAGATGTGGCTCTTATTCAGAATAGTTTATGATAGATTCTCATGTACATTAAAAAAAACACAATAGTCCCCTTTCATCCTGTTGACATCTTTCTTTGATTTGCTCTGCTTTCCTACGCATCACAAAGCAAAATGCATGAATCTGGTACTGGACCTCCTGAGGTTTTGGCTATTTACTTAAAATTAGTTTTGGAAGTTGCAATTTGGGTGTTACAGCAGCAATGGAAGATTTTTTTAACTCTTTTGTAGCTTTCTCCTAATGAGTGAAATTCCAGATTGTTCATACCTGAGGGAAGGAAAATGCAGTTACATCTCCTTTGATGTCACTGCCTGGCTTAAATTCTGAGCTGCCGTAGCTGGTGTTAAATGAAAATATAAATGATCATAGCTCTCCTGATTCTCCAGACTACAATGTTGTTAGAATGTACTTCTCTTTTCTTCCTGGGAGAACAGCTTTCTTGGAAACTAAACTGTAGATATACTCACTTCTGTTGAATAATAATGATGATGATGATGATGATGATGATGATGATGATGATGATGTATTGACAAGGATGCTAAATAAGGCTAATATGGCTATCAATTTTCAAAGCAAAGTAAAAACACCTCCCATCTTTTTTATATGGAGACTTAAAATTATATGCCAAATCAGATGTTGGACTAAGATCATTATTAAATACTGTTCAGATATTTGGACTAGATAAATTTGGATAATTAAAGTAAAGAAAAGGGAAAATCTCTAACTCACAAGAAGGTATTCAACTCATATATGAAGCAACCATTGAAGATCTATGTGAGTCCCTCTAATTAGACCAGACAAGGAAATCAACTCCACGGAAGGCTAAAACTACTTTTATTAAAATTGGCTATAAAAACAGAATCTTGCAAGTTTGATTGTGCTGTACCTCCTCCTTCTTATAGTTCAGGGAATTAGGTAGGTGTCTTTCTGAGTCACTTCTGAACATTATTTGGATGTTCTGGACTTAAAAAATGCTTTAGCCCCTTTTGCCTAGGCAACAGCACCTGCTTATCTCCATCAAGGTCTTCTTCCTTACTCGCTACAGCTGAGCAAGTTTACAAATATTTGGGAATCTTGGAAACATCAAATATCTTGCACAACTGAATAAAGAGAATAATCAGGTCAGAATATTGCAATTACAAATTCATCTGGATGAAGAACCAATCAGAAAGTGGCTTTCCAAAATTCCGTTGACATGGTCCAATTAGAAATTTGTTCTGTTACAAACACAAAAGCTCAATCGGTTCCTGCTCAGTTGCCTGGGAGATGCCAAGAAGTGCGCTACAGAGCGTACCACTTCCACCTCTGAAGATGCCAGCCATAGTTGCTGGTGAAACGTTAGGATACCAAATAATTAAAACATGGCCTATTAGCCTGGAAGCTCATCATCACTGGATTGACACTGGTTGCGAAAGCCTGCAGTTTTTTCATCAAATATCTTGCACAACTGAATAAAGAGAATAATCAGGTCAGAATATTGCAATTACAAATTCATCTGGATGAAGAACCAAAACTGAAAAAACAACTCTTTCTGGAAAACAGATATACGAAGAAGTGTTTTTTTAACTGCTTATTTTCTCTTAAGAAGGCCCAATGTGTCTTCCAAATGTAATGATGTCGACATCGGAAAGTCAGAATTTTGGATTTCTTTGGTGCAAAACACATGTGCTCGTGCACACACACACACAGTCTTTCATTACATATATAAGCAAAAGCAAGGACAAGAAATTATGCCAAGATTGTGCTGTTTAAATTTAAATATTGTTTTTATTTGTTGATAGACATGCAGTTCCAATTCAACATTTCAACTTTTATTTCTTAGGCAGCAAAAGAGCTTTTTGCTTATAAAGCTTCTGTTCCTGTTTAATGGCCATCTTTAAACCAAACATCTTTAGTTTTGTTTAGTATCAGGAAGTTTCGTTGCAGATGTGTCAAGCAAAGACTGTTTTGATGTGTAATAAAGTGCTTATCTGACATTTGCTATTATCCCCAGTGATTGGTAAAAAACAAAAACAAACAAATATTTTGGGAGAATAAAGTTTACATTTTGATAAGTGATTTAGGAAAGAATATGGTTGTGATAAGAAACTATAACCATATTATTCTTGTCTTTCACACCCACTGGATTTAGCAGGAAGAATTGGCATTTGTAGGTTTTTTTTCCAGTGGGCTGAAAGTTAAAATTATCTGAGAACAAAGTTTAGTTGAGGCAAAATATAATTCCTCTGATCCTCTGCTCTAGTTCCTCTTCCTTCTTCCCTCCTTTCTTTTCATCTATCCATGATGGGATGCATGCAAGTATATGCTTAATAATTGATTTTCCAAGGGAAACTTGTGCCTCAATTCTGAAGCACAGCTTTCTTTTAAAAAATGTCTCCCCATGGTTGGGAATCCACATATTGCAATGCCCACAAATGATATGATGGGAATTTTCAAACTGGCTGCTATGTCATTCATAAAATTTGCATATTTCCATGAGTTACACTGTACTGTAACTATTTGTGACTCAGATGAACTGCAATTATCAACTTTTAAAGCTGAAAAAGTAATCAGTACAAATCTGATTAATTGGCATTCATTAAATGCAAATGACAGCAAGCTTTATTTTCTGTGTGGTTCTGTCTTACATTACAGTATAGTAGAAACATATTAGAATTAGCAGACTATATTATTCACAAATCTCATACAGTGAAACTGGAGCAAGAACGTGTGCAAGAAATTTGCACCAGTCACATCCACTATCATCACAATTTCCCCACCTCACCTCCCATGAGTGAAGCCATTACTTTATAACAGAACATGGATTTCCAACCAGGGACATCTGTAACAGGGGCCCCAAAAGGGCCAAGATGATGGGTTCAACCACAGGTCGATTCCCGTCCCTTTCAGATGTTACCTTCTTACCCTCATTGCAGTACTTGTAGACTTAATCGGATTCTGAATCTCAGAACAAAACAGCTCCCAACATTGTACCACAAATTTCCCATGGAATCCACAGTTCCTGATTAATGGTGGGAATTTCAAGTTGAAGTTGCAAAAAGGAAACAAAATGTGATGGGATTAGGACTTCAGTGTGTTTAAATAATACCTAAGAGCCATTTCCACATAAATACATAGATTGTTTGTTTGTTTATTTATTTTATCTATTTGATTTAATTTATTTAAATTACATGATAATTTTATCAATTTAATTTCAAGAGTGCAACCCAGAAACAACATCGTCATGCCTTTTGAAATACAGTATATAACTGAACAGAAGTTTACGAACAGAATAAATGGAAATCAGTAAAGACCCCCATGATTCCAGGGTTTGTGTAATTGGGCCTCAAGGTGCCTTAAGGAAGAAAAATGGCTCCAGTCACTTAGTGAGGAGTATAAGTCTTTTTAATTAATAAAATTAATAGATCTACATCTTACAATACAGCTGTAGAGGATAGTGATAACTTACCTTCTATTAAATCAACAGTTTAACTGCCGAAAGATGTTTAAAATTCCTGAAGATAAGGTGCATGCTTTCTTTGATTGATTATGTGCCATCAAGTCAGTGTTGATGCTTAGTGACCACATAGATCTTCTCCAGGATGTTCTGTCCCCAACTTGGCCCATCTAGTCTTCCAACAGTGCACTCACTGCCACTGTAATCAAGTCTATCTATCTTGCTGGTCTTTTTCTCCTACCTTTCCCAGCATTATAGACTTCTCCAGATAGCTAGGTCTCTGCATAATATGTCCCAAATATGATAATAAGGGGTGCAGTGGCTCAGCGGGTTAAACCGCTGAGCCGTTAGTCTGCCGACCATAACGTCGGCAGTTCGAATCCGCGTGGTGGGGTGAGCTCCCGTCACTAGCCCCAGCTCTCTGCCAACCCAGCGATTCGAAAGCTAAATAGCAAGTAGATAAATGGGTACCACTCACGTGGGGCAATATGCTGGCATCCTGTCGGGGAGTCGCCTTGGAACCGAAGACAAAGACCTGGAGAAGCCCGTGGATGGCGGCTGAGGACGGCGGCAGAGGTTGACGGATCCCAATTACAACTTCCGGGATGTCAGCAGCCGGCTCAGAAGCAATGTCCCATGTTCCTGGGACATGTAGTCCGACCTGCGATTGAAGAGCCGGTTCCCTCTCCCCCTCCCTAATCGTGCGGGTAATATATATAATATGATGTACTGTATAATGATAATATGTATGTACTGATTGTAAGCCGCCTAGAGCCCTCCATTAGGGAGGGGATAGGCGGGGTATAAATAAGATAAATAAATAAATAAATAAATAAATAAATAAATAAATAAAAATAATTTGAGCCTGGTCATTTGGGTCTCAAGTGAGAACTCTGGATTGAGCTATTCTAAAATACATTTGTTTGTTTTCTTGGCTATCCATGGTATTTTCAGGAGTCTTCTCCAACACCAAAGTTCAAGAGCATCAATACTCTTTCTATCCTGTTCTTTAAAGTCCAACTTTTGCTTCCATACAGTGTCACAGGGAAAACCATGCTCATGTTCCAATCCAATCTCCCCCAATATATTCAGCATATAGTTTGAATAAAGAAAGAGAGATTGTACAGCCTTGTTTCACTCCTTTGCTGACCTGGAGCCAGTCTGTTTCACCATGTTCCATGGACTGTGTCTTCCTGTCCTGTATATTTTTTATGTGGACAATGAGAAGTTCTGAGATTCCCATTTTCCTAATGACATACCACAGCTTGACATGACTGACACAATTGAAGGCTCCTATAACATTAATGAAGCACATATTGACTTCTTTTTGGTATTCTTTGGCTTTCTCAATTATCCACTGTGCATCAGCAATAGTATCTCTTGTTCCTTGGTCTTTTCTAAAATAAGTTTAAATATCTGGCATCTTCTTCCCATGTAGGACTGTAATCTGCATTTGACAATCCTAAGTATTATTTTGTTAGCATATTTGGTACTGATACATAGAGTGACTTCTTCCAATCTGTTGGCCACTATATTTTTCTCCAGATTTGCTGGCATAGTTTGATTAGAACCTGTACTGATACTACTTCTGTTGCTTGCCATATTTCTGTAGCCTTCTGAGTTGGGAATGACCAGAGTGCTGATCTAACTTCATCAACTGGTAGCAGAGGTGTTTTTTTTTTTTTAAAAAAAGGCAATATCTTCTAAAGTATCTTGAATGTTGACGTATCTATTGTACAGAATTTCAGTATACTCATTCCATCCTTGTTTCATTGTTAAACCAGTTACTGTCTGTTAATTGGTGTCCTTTAGCATGCCAATTTGAAGTTTGAACCTCCTTTTGAGTTTGGGGATCTTTTGGAAAACTTTCCTTGTTTTTCGGTCTCTGTTTCCATCTTTGATGTCTTTACAAATGTTATTGTAAACATTCCTTCTTTGTTTTTTGTGTCCTGAGTAGTAAACAGTATGACTTTCTGACTGAAAGTGTCCAATTCTAGTCCATTTCAATTCACTGATACCTCAAATGTCAGTGTGCAGTCGATTCATTTCATTTTCCACTGTGTTGTTTTCCCATGTTCATGCTCCTTGCATTCCATGTTCTCACTGTAATTCCCTCTATGTACTGTAGGTACCTGTTTGCTTCAGCTGAACAGCTGGGATGACCTTTATGCCCGGGGTGACCCTGCTGGGCATATATGCTTTTGGTGAACACTGCCTGAGTTCTTTGTTCCTCTCTCCCAGGAATACCTCCCCCTCCCCCCACCACCACAACATGATGAGGCAGCATAGCAGGACTTAAGGGGGCATGCATTATTCAGCTGTTTAAAATATGTCCATTGTTCAATCATTTGACTTAGAATGAAGTACAACTTAGTTTTTCAACCTACTGTATCCTTTGCTAAATACAGGTAGTCCTCACTTAATGACCATTCATTTAGTGATGGTTCAGACTTACGACGGTGCTGAAAAAACCAACTTACAACTGGTGCTCACACTTATGACCATTGCAGCATCCCCGTGGTCACATGATCACGATTTGGGCACTTGGCAACTGGTTCACATTTATGACTGTTGCAGCATCCTGTGGTCATGTGATCGCCATTTTCGACCTTCCCAGCCGGCTTCTGGCAAGCAAAATCAATGGGGAACCGTGTGATTTGCTTAATGACCACATGGTTTGCTTAACAACCGTGTTGATTTGCTTAAGGACTGTTGCAAAAAAGGTTGTAAAATCAGATTGAATTTGCTTAATGACTGCTTCGTTTAGCAACCAAAATTCCGGTCTCAATTGTGGTAGTTAAGTGAGGACTACCTGTAAGGAGCCTAAAGAGGCAAGCAAATCTGCAAAAGCTGACATCCCTGACTTAGGGAAAGAGAATTCCCCACAACAGAGGGCATCTGTTACCAGTCTTCTACATTTAAATCAGGAGTCTTGTAGGTTTGAGTTCCTTAACTAACCTTAGGTACTTCAGAATCAGAAAAACAGCAGAGTAATGCCAGAAAGAAATTTAAAATTTAAAAAAGTACTACTTGCAGAGGCCATACTCCAACAAAAGCAGCAAAAGCTATAAATACCTGTGCAATAAGAGGGAATGTATTCTCTATTCTGGCAATGATGCAAGTCCTAAAGATTGCCGTTTTCAGTGCCTGATTTTGACCCACCTTTTTGTTTTTACTCAGACATTTTCAGAACACTGTTTTTTAAAAAACCAAAAAATTACTGTGAAGAATTGGCACTCTTATAAAAGGCTAGTCCACAACTCACATAAATTGAAATTCTAAGAAGGACAATTGGCAGTGCAGATGCTAAGCACATTTGGTTGGAAATCAATAGGACCTGTGTGAAATTAAATGCATTTAAGATCAGTGGAAGTCCTGTAATCAATAGCACTTGCTCCCTGAGGGAAAGGGGTGGGGGTTGTCTTGCTTTCACCATGTGGCTTGGCTCACTTTCTTGAATAAAGGGGAAGTCTGATTGAGTGAAATGATGTAGCTATATATTCAGTGAATAAGAGAAAAGTGCATGGATAAATTTCATTTCTTTTATTTACTCATAAAATACTTTTTCCTTTGTAAGCATTTTCTGTGAATATATTGTAAAGAGCCAGTTTAGGCACCAGGCTAGAAACCAGGAGACTGAGAGTTCTAGTCCCGCCTTAGGCATGAAAGCCGGCTGGGTGACCTTGGGCCAGTCACACTCTCTCAGCCCTAGGAAGGAGCCAATAGCAAACCAGGAGCCTGGGAGTTCTAGTCCCACCTTAGGCATGAGAGCCGGCTGGGTGACCTTGGGCCACTCCCTGTCTTTTTGACCTAGGAAGGAGCCAATGGCAAACCAGGAGACTGAGAGTTCTAGTCCCGCCTTAGGCATGAAAGCCGGCTGGGTGACTTTGGGCCAGTCCCTCTCTCTCAGCCCAACTCACCTCACAGGATTGTTGTTGTGGGGAAAATAGGAGGAGGAAGGAGTATTAGGTATGTTCTCCACCTTGAGTTATTTATAAAAATAGTAAAGGTGGGATAAAAAATCTGAAAAAAAAGTTTTTATTTTACTACGTACTACGAATAAAGAAAGAAAAAACTTATCTATGCAGGAAGTTGTTTTTGTATGGCAACTTCTGGTGCCTGGCTAGTGGTTTGCAAGTACATTACACCAACTCTGTTAACCAGAGGTTGTTGGGTTTTTTTGGTCTCTTTTTGGCATTAATGAAACAGTTGGAACAGATACAGATACTTTTTATACAAGTGGGAAGATCTATATGGCAAGGGAAACTGAACTTTGTCCCCAGATGTCATGACATAGAAGCATTTAATATATATATATATATATATATATATATATATATATATATATATATATATGAATGATAGAATTGTGTAGAGATTCAATTCAAAGTCTGTTTGACTGAATCTCTGAACTGAATTGTCTATCTAAAATCAGATAGATGATTCAGATCAATTACTGATGTACTTGAATCAATCAACATGTGAAAAAGCCCTTCTTTCAAACTGATTGGGAAACTAATTAAAATTGATTTGGAAAATCTTACCAGATTGAATTGACAATCTGAACTGAATTGAAATTCAAACTGGATTAGATCTGACTACAAAGGGCTAAACTCTGCAAAGAACTAGACTACTAAGGATAGGATAAGATCATAAATGAGGCACATGCTTGTTCTATGCCCTTATTTGCACACAGTGTGTAAAGTTTCCACTGATGCTCTCAAATTCTGCAAGAGAGCCCATGTCCTGCTAGATTCATTTTGTGAAAATGCTAAGATCAGAAAGCGCTGGTATGGTCTCCTTGCTAGGCACTTGTTCCCCAGTCTCTTCCTTTGAGTGGTCTCAGTGCATGCATAGGGATGAATGCCAATCACTGAGTTTCAGTAAAATAGCAAGAACCGTCTTAAAATAAAAATGACCAGTGCTATGCATGTTTAGAGCAGCCATGCTAAAATCCAAAAAGCTCATGCTAGTCAAAATACAACTGAGCCCTGTGTTTCAAAAACACCTATAATTTAATGCCAAATACAACAAGTGTCTCCTTCTAAATGAATGAGATTTGGCAGACTTGGCAGAAACTTGCTAGTGTCAGAACCAATTGCCACCGGGGCAATTCTTTTCTTGGAAGGCAGAAGAAATATTTTTCCATAAGTGTAAAAGAAGATCCACAGCACACTGTTTGTATAACTCTGGAACTAAGAAGGCAGCGAATCTGCCAAAAGCTTGTCTCATTAGTGTGTTTTGCAACAAGTGTTTGGTTGAAATGATGTCAACTGAATATAAAATCATGTCTTGCGGGTGAAAGACCAAGCATAGAGATTATGCTGGGACAACCTTCTACCGAAATGATGTTGTAGGAATTCCCCAAATGGGGAAGGAAAGGAAGATTTGCTGCATGTGTGTTTTGATAGCCAGCTTGACAGGAGAGGTATTTTCTCTCCAGTGAGATCTTTCTTTGCAGCCAACTTCATTTTGGGTTTGGACAGTGCAGGATCAGAACACTGACCTGGCCCTTGATTGAAAATGGTAATGTAGGTAGCTTCTATTTTCTCAGGGGCACAAATTAAAAGTGTAGTGCCAGGGAATGGGTGAGAATGTGCCCTTCCAAAATACACATTCATTTGTAGCAATTGGGGAGATAAGTTCTCTACTTGTTCTTTCAGCCAGTTTCCCCACTCCACCAAAAACTTTTGGAATTGCTATTTCTTTATAGACTGGCAGGATTTCATGTGCCATTCTTTGTAGCTAAAGAACGCAACTCCAGCCTGACTTTTGACATGCCCTCTCTGATCACATTTATCAGCGCTGTACACTGAGTATTAAATGAATCTCCCCGCTATAGGGTCTGTCAGCCCTCTTTCTCCCACCCTTTCTCAAGTTTTAAATTCCTCCTGCTAGTGTAAAACTTAATGAAAGCCCTGGAGTATACAATAGCATTTTTGAAAACAGAAATCTGTGGCTGCTGTGAATCATCACTCACAGCAGGGACCCAGAAATGTGAATTGTGGGAGGAACAAACAGAGCGCCCTTCTCTTTTTTACTGGGAATTTATTACAGGCGTGTCATTATTTACAATGCACCATTCACATCCTCTAAAGAGCCAATAAACTGGCTGCTGAATATGCATTCTGCTCTGTGGTTGAACACAGATGTTTCCAGCTAATATCCATTTCATTTAATTTCTTTTCTTTCCTCCCTTCCCCCTCCTTTTTAACATAATATCTAACTTGCTATTTCTGTAGCAGCTGGGTAACTATTCACCAGTCTTCTGTTTCCAAATCACTCTTTATCCTTATTATAGTTGGTGCAATTCATGTTGTGGTACTTAAAAATCTGTTGGTATTTCCCATTATTTAGTGCTGTTTTTCAGAGTTCCAAATTCAGCTGGTAAAACACACACATGTGCCCCCCCCCACACACACACATATTCTTTGACATTTAGTGAAAATGGTTAGCAATGGTTCATGAATAGGTCCATTTTTTTCTTTGTTATAATTTAAAACGTGGTTGCATTACATGAATACAGAGCAATCAGGAATCACCACCAATTCCATCCGCCATTGCATATTATATGGAGTGCCATCTAGTTTCATTAAAATCAATGGGAGTTTTGTAATTGATGGCAATGGGAGATCAATTGCTCTCAAGAGATCCTATCTTGCTTCTTCCATACAAATTGAAGTTAGGAGAAGCTACAGTGTGTGACCTTCCAGAAGTAATGCTGGTGCTTTTTCGAATAGTGCTGGGAAACTTCCCCAGTCTTCAGATAATGAGATCTGGGCAAGCTAGAACAATGATGTCACAACTCTAGTAACTTGAAGCTGTGCATAGACTTCATGGGATGGCATGAGATGTGGCAGAATAGAATGCATTAAAATAATTTCTAACTTCTGATCATCAAGCTTTAGATAATGGCAGTGGCTTGTTTGCAATTTGTGTGAAAAGCTGTCTGGAATCCTGGGGAAGCAAAATGGCCAAGATTGGAAGCTGAAGCATGCTTAGATCAGAATGAAGACTTACACGTCTACCATATCTCAGCTGAAAAAAAATCCTGGTGACCGCTTGATAGCAGCAAAGAGTTAGGATTTTCAGTATCTCTTTGCTGTCATTTGTGATTGTCTGTATTTTCAGTCTATATATGGTAAGCCTAGATTAGTGTTTCTCAACTTTGGCAACTTGGCAACACAAAAAATGTGAGGACTTCAATTCCCAATTGAAATTGCTGGCTGGGGAATTCTGGGAGTTGAAGTTCACACATCTTAAAGTTGCCAAGGCTGAGAAACACTGGCCTAGATTTATGCTCATCAATCCATCTTTAGAATTTTAGAAGCATGTTTTTAATACTTTCACAAAATGACAACCACAAAAAGATTGCCTAGCTACATAATGGTTGACTTTGTGGTTGTAGTCAATCGAAACACACACCCACTTATCAGAAAGTGGTATTACTTCCCCATCATCCGCTTCCGTATACCCAAGGATGTTCTGTACCATCCTAGCATCCTTTTTTCTGGGCGGGTGGGCAGATGGCCAAATGAAGCAGAAGGTTGCTACCACCACCCATTTTTGTTTTCTAAGAATGCCTGTGAGGCCCAGTTGCATTCATGGAACTAAAGAGAATGCTGATGGCTGGTATTTTCCTTTGCCAGCATTCCATTATTATTATTTTTAATTAAAAGAATCTAAACAAACAGTCAGATTTTGCAGAGAGACAGGCTGGTGCCAAGGGAGGTATTCATGGGCATACTGGCATCCATGGGCACCACATTACCTATTCCTGCAGTGTCTAATTACTAGAGAAGAGAAGTGAGTCATTTTTCCATCTGCTATTCCCTGTAATAACAATGTAGTATCCAAATTAACCTTGAGTCCCAATGAAATAAAGGACCTAATTGCTAGACAAGTTTGGTCTGCCTACATTGCATGTACTATATAAGAATGAACTTAGACTAGCATTCTAGTGACATAGTGAAGTGACAAACTTTAACAGGCCATTCTAACATATTAGTGTCCACTGGGTATTTCAGTGGAACTGCTTAGTTATAGATTTTAATAATGATAAACGACCAGGTGTGTGGGGAAATTAAATAGCGTACTTCTAACAATCCCCAAGACATTATATACATGATAATAAAAGTTTTAAAAGTCTCTTGGTTCCGATCTTAATATATTGTAACAATGTCTGTACATGCGAAGGTCTATCAAGGCAGCATATTGCATATTTGGTGGTCTCTGAACTCTGCTCTGAATTCTTCTTCTAGGCCATTTGTGTGTGTGTGTGTGTGTGTGTGTGTGTGTGTGTGTGTTTTCTTTATACTATATTCAACCCTCCATCCCTCCCTCCCTCACACACAGACACAAGCATGCCTGCACAGACTTTATCTGTGGAAATACAGATGCTCAAAAAATGAAAGTATACTGTATTTGTGACAGATACACTGATCCTACTGATAAACCTCTCCCATAATATTTCATACCTGTAAGTATTTTTTTCTTAAAAAAAAGTCCTATCAATCCATTTAAACCACCTCTACCTAAGGAGGACTTAATGACACATGTGTTTTAAAAAGTCTTCCAAAACAATAGCAATTCTAGTTAGAAACATTTTGAAATGTCCCTGATTTATGGAATTGTAATATTTATCCAGTATTATCCAATTCAAGACTCACTGAATATAATTATTTTCAGTCACCAAAAAATGTTACACATCCAGACAATACAATACATATAATTGCTCCAACAGTTTTATTACATAAGAAGAGTAGACAATGAAAATACCAAGACATTGACAAATGAAGATGGAAACAAAAATGAGGACCTTTAATTCTCTCCAAGTCATAGCATCCTTACCTTCACAGGAATATTTGGAATTTTGGGTGACAAAATCAGTATGGATAAAAGAGACTTACTGGATCCTTCAGTCTGTTTAGCATAACTTCTCTTGAAATGCCATACTCTGTTGTTTGCTTAACATCATCTCCCATTTCCTCAATGCTGTGGGTGTTTATTCCAAACGACAGCATTCTCACATTGTTCAACATACATGTTTAGTAAGTAGTGTTACTAACCAGATGAACAATTTGTTTGGAAGCTTATTATATACACATCAACAATAGTACCACAGAAATTACATAAATTAGAAAAAGTTTGGCTGATTGTCTTGTCTAAATTTCATAGTTCATAATAGTTTCAGACATTACACAAGAATAGAGATAGGCTGACTAATGTAAATCCAATCTGTCTTATTTTCCACTTTGCAGGGCATATTTCTACTCCAGCAGATCTGTGCCTGGATTTTTAATCAAATGTCGGAAATAAATAAACCAGTCCTTTTAGATACTGACAACAGCTTTATCTACTTTGGAAACATACAAAGTGGCTGAGGGTTTCTGTCTTGTGTTTTCCAAAGTAAACATTTCCCACATGTTCACAGTGATATGGGTTTTCTTTAGAGGCTACCTCCCAGCTACCTTTTCACTTTGAAAAATGAGGCTTTTTTTTCCAGGAGAAGGACACTTGTCATACTTGTTTTTTTGCAAATGTTCATCCTGCCATGGAGGGAATGATCCAAATGAACCAGCAAAAAAAGCTATAGCACAGTTTGTTTATGTTCCTACTGAAAAGCATCATCGGCTACACATACAGTCAATTCATTCAAAGTACTTCTTGAGATGTTCAAAAGGTAATGGATAGGTGTATTAATGCAGGTTGAATTGCCATTTTGTATAGCCTATATGCAACTTTTCATTACAAGTTCCTCTTTGAGCATTACAAGAAATGCTCTCAGCCCAGCTAACACATAATGCAGCTGGTAACTCCTTCATCATTTCTGAAGTCACCTAGCTGTAAGAAAATACTTTCAATTTTGGCCTTCAGTCTTCATGCTAAACAGCTTAGGGGGTATCTTAGAATTAAAATAAGTGAAATGTACTTCTGAATGCTCAGGCATACCAAAGTAACAGCTGGAATATGTGTGAGGTGCCTCCTTGAATCTTATTTATTTGGTCTCTCAAAGATCAGATTATTGATGCTTTGGTATCCATACTTGCTACATACATGATAAATCATACATAATCACACATATAGTGTGACTGCAAAATGTGCATTTAAATGAAGTGAAAATTAAACCACATAACAAGAGAGGCTTCCACCACCCCCATCATCACAGAACTTCATTATTTTACACTGGATCATATTCTTCCATAGCCTTAGAGTGCTAACAACACTTCATACGAATAAGTTCTGTCTCATTTCATTCCTTAGGGGCAATAATGTTTAATAATAAGTCCAGAGTTTGGACACCTGTGCATTTGATCGTAATATCTATGAATAAGGATATTGTCAATGCATATAGCATTCTGACATAGGCCAGAAGGCAAAGGTGGACAGGGAAGAGATTGTCACTACAGCTATAGTTTGTGGCAGAGGGCCTGCGCATAGTGTATATACACCAAGGTCAGTAGACTGGATGCAGTTATCTGGCTGTCTCTTTGAAGCAGGATTGCCAGGCTGAAACCCTAATTAAACCCAGGGTGTGAATCCCCAGGGAGTCATGACAGAAGGCTATGTTTACTAACCCACTACCACAATCAATGCCATGTGACTATATTCTTCTGGCAGCTGCATACAAAGAGCTGCCTGTGCAATTTTGAGGACTTGGGTTTTCCCTGTCATGGCACTTGTCTTTTAGATGCTAGGTAGGAGTGTCAGAACCTCGGCTAAGTGGAACTTGTGATTATTTGAAGCACTGGCTAATTAACAGACTTGGAAGCAAAAGGGAAGAGAAATAGTTGTGGGTTTGCATGTGGCATCCCTAAATTGGACCAGGGAGGAGATCAAGATATTATTTTCCATTTAATTCATAAACCCGTAGGAGGAAAAAAAAAGAGAGTTTACTAGAAGCAGCAGCAAAAACACAAGAAAACAAGAATGGTTTGTGAAAAATCAGTTTTAATAAAGCTCTGGCATAACCGTGGAAATAAAAGTGTTTATACTATTGGTTTCTGTATAAGGTTATTTGTTAGACTTCCTTGTCTCCTTTTCTCTTAAGACCTGAGGGGGGGAGACCCTAAAATTAGAGGAAACTGGAGATATAAATGCAGGGAATAGAATAAAGCAAAATAACTCTGTGGTGTTCATCTGACATCGTAGTCATTTCATATCTCATCTGTTATACGAATGTGATAGCTACTTCCCTTTTTGATAGTATCATTATGTAGACTCTATAGGTTCAATTCCATTTACAAGTCAATGGTGTGAGATTTTATGACAATTCTTTTTACTGAGTTGATTCTGTATGAACTTCAGCAGTACAAAAAAATTGCACACAAATGAGCAAGCTCTTTTCATAGGACACTGCTGAAGTGTGTTGGATGCAGCTGACTGTTGCTTTTTCTCCATGCCAACTGTGTTTCTCCTTTTCTAGGTCCAATATAGATACCACGTTTCCACACCTACAACCTGGGGCAGATCACAGTTCCTTCCAGGTGAAGAGGTGGTTCGGCTCAATCTATAAAACCTAGGCTGATGGGGTGGATGCATTGCTAAAATATTATTTGTCCTGCTATTGCAGAAACTTTGCACTGGGTCACCTAAGCAATTAAAGATTTCAGAACTAGTTTTTTTTTAAAATCAAACCCAGTTTCTGTATATATTTATACAGAATGATCAACAATACCCAACTAAACATAAGTGTTTTTTATACTAACACTCCTTTAAAGTGGCCTTTTATGTACAGGTTAAGCTTCAACAATTTTGTTTCTTGTTTATTCGTTCAGTTGCTTCCGACTCTTCGTGACTTCATGGACCAGCCCACGCCAGAGCTTACTGTCGGCCGTCACCATCCCCAGCTCCCCCATGGTTGAGTCTGTCACCTCCAGAATATCATCCATCCATCTTGCCCTTGGTCGGCCCCTCTTCCTTTTGCCTTCCACTTTTCCTAGCATCAGCTTCTTCTCCAGGGTATCCTGTCTTCTCATTATGTGGCCAAAGTACTTCAGTTTTGCCTTTAATATCATTCCCTCAAGTGAGCAGTCTGGCTTGATTTCCTGGAGTATGGACTGGTTTGATCTTCTTGCAGTCCAAGGCACTCTCAGAATTTTCCTCCAACACCACAGTTCAAAAGCATCTATCTTCCTTCGCTCAGCCTTCCTTATGGTCCAGCTCTCACAGCCATAGGTTACTACAGGGAATACCATTGCTTTAACTATGCGGACCTTTGTTGTCAGTGTGATGTCTCTGCTCTTAACTATTTTATCAAGATTTGCCATTGCTCTCCTCCCAAGAAGTAGACGTCTTCTGATTTCCTGGCTGCAGTCAGCATCTGCAGTAATCTTTGTGCCTAGAAATACAAAGTCTGTCACTGCCTCCACTTTTTCTCCCTCTATTTGCCAGTTATCAATCAAGCTGGTTGCCATAATCTTGGTTTTTTGAGGTTTAACTGCAACCCAGCTTTTGCACTTTCTTCTTTCACCTTCGTCAGAAGGCTCCTCAACTCCTCCTCGCTTTCAGCCATCAAAGTGGTATCATCTGCATATCTAAGATTGTTAATGTTTCTTCCAGCGATTTTAACTCCAGCCTTGGATTCATCAAGCCCGGCACGTCGCATGATGTGTTCTGCGTACAGGTTGAATAGGTAGGGTGAGAATATACAGCCCTGCTGTACTCCTTTCCCAATCTTAAACCAGTCCGTTGTTCCGTGCTCTGTTCTTACCGTTGCTACTTGGTCGTTATACAGATTCCTCAGGAGGCAGACAAGATGACTTGGTATCCCCATACCACCAAGAACTTGCCACAATTTGTTATGATCCACACAGTCAAAGGCTTTAGAATAGTCAATAAAACAAAAATAGATGTTTTTCTGAAACTCCCTGGCTTTCTCCATTATCCAGCGGATATTGGCAATTTGGTCTCTAGTTCCTCTGCCTTTTCTAAACCCAGCTTGTACATCTGGCAATTCTCGCTCCATGAATTGCTGGAGTCTACCTTGCAAGATCTTGAGCATTACCTTACTGGCATGTGAAATAAGTGCCACTGTTCGATAGTTTGAACATTCTTTAGTGCTTCCCTTTTTTGGTATGGGGATATAAGTTGATTTTTTCCAATCTGATGGCCATTCTTGTGTTTTCCAAATTTGCTGGCATATGGTATGCATCACCTTGACAGCATCATCTTGCAAGATTTTAAACAGTTCAGCTGGGATACCATCGTCTCCTGCTTCCTTGTTATTAGCAATGCTTCTTAAGGCCCATTCAACCTCACTCTTCAGGATGTCTGGCTCTAACTCACTGACCACACCGTCAAAGCTATCTCCAATATTATTATCCTTCCTATACAAATCTTCCATATATTCTTGCCACCTTTTCTTGATCTCTTCTGCTTCTGTTAGGTCCTTACCATCTTTGTTTTTTATCATACCCATTTTTGCCTGGAATTTACCTCCAATGTTTCTAATTTTCTGGAAGAGGTCTCTTGTCCTTCCTATTCTATTGTCTTCTTCCACTTCCGCACATTGCTTGTTTAAAAATAATTCTTTATCTCTTCTGGGTAACCTCTGGAATTTTGCATTTAATTGGGTATATCTCCCCCGATCACTGTTGCCTTTTGCTTTCCTTCTTTCTTGGGCTACTTCCAGTGTCTCAGCAGACAGCCATCTTGCCTTCTTGGTTTTCTTTTTCTTTGGGACGTTTTTTGTTGCCGCCTCCTGAACAATGTTGCAAACTTCTGTCCATAGTTCTTCCGGGACCCTATCTACTAAATCTAGTCCCTTAAATCTATTCTTCACCTCCACTGCATATTCCTTAGGAATATTAGTGAGCTCATATCTAACTGATCTGTGGGTGTTCCCTATTCTCTTTAGTCTGATTCTAAATTTTGCAATTTTGTACTCTGTGTTATTATAGCAGCACTGCAGTCTGAGGCCAAATTTTAAGCTGCTTGAAGAGGATGCTAGCAGGTGCATCTTCCTTTCCCTTTATTACTATAAAATAAATTCAAGGGACCCTAATAAGGTGAGTAGGGAGCTTCAGAACGTTTCTTCCTGCCTTGTTCCCAATGAGTGTGTTCCATTTCCTATGCAAAGGTGATCCTTTTGGTTACATGGATGGCCTTTCCTATTTTGTCAAAGGATTTAGCTCCTATTCTTTTAAAGCACGGTTTGGCATGAGAGAGAAAGAAGTTAATGGAGATTTAGGATGATGGCATGCTTAAAGAAACATAAGTAAAGGGCATGAAGCTATTCCAATCTTTGAAGATGTAGAAATGAAGTTTCTGAATATAATATTTACATGTTGGCAATGTTTCTTCCACACTGAGAAGGACTAGAGCATTTTTTAAAATTAATGCTAAAGCTGAAAGGTACAAGGTTAGGGTGTGGATCTGCTAATTCAACTTTCTCAAATTCTGTAACTTCTTTCTAGATGAAATAATCCCTTTTGTTTGTGTTGTTTTGCTTAGAATTGTTTCTTGCATATCAAACTTTTCAGAGGTCATTCTAATATGGATTACGTGTTAAGACATGACATTTTAAGTCATCAGCACTTTGGTTTAAATAATGCTTATTTAAAGAGGTTTATAATAGAAGTTTCCCCTTCCTTAAGTAGATACAGTAAATGAACACCAACCATAAAACAATTTAATAAATGTAATGAGAATTGCTTGCTTGTTTTTTTTTCTTTTTCAAATTCATGTGTCACCCTGATATAAAGAACTGGCTATTCTTCCTCCTTTGTGTATATATAATATTAGATGATCACTGGCAGACCAGCCTTTCTGTTGGGTAGATTTCTGTGCTATGTCTGAAGTATTTGGAAACCTGAAGGCTTACAGGAAAAAAAAAAGTCTCTGGAGCTACAAGAGTATTGGTGACTGGGAGAAACAGATGCATTTCTGTTTATTTGGATTTGATTATATTTAACACCAAAGTCTCCTCTCTACTCAGTCATCTTGCACTGGATCTTCCTCCCTTCTTTTTGTCTTCTGGGATTTATGATGTTTGCTATCACTGAAGAAGGTTGGCTATCACTGGAAAAGAATGAAAAAGTAAAGCATACACTCCTAACTCCTAAAATGGAGAAATTCCAGTAGACATAAACATGACTTCTATAGCTTTTATTTGATGACCACCATATTTCTCTTCCTGGTCCTTTCTCTATTTCTATACTGACCAATTCTGCAAGCAGAAGGGGTTTGGGGCAGAGCCTGGAAATATCTCATAATCTGTGAATAGGAATTCCCTGAAGACCTTTACATTGCCATAGTTACTGCTTGTTCCAAGGTATCCTGTAACATGTTGGTGTTTCTGATAATCAAGGTGTCTTGGACAAGATTTATTAGCTTTCTACCTGTTGCGGAAATGTCTTAACAACTCTGAAAGCAGCGTGTCACCGTGAAGCCCAAGGGTCTTATGCCGATTCCCAGAAATACAGCTGCCTTCTGAAGGCTTTTACAGCATTTCTTGGGAGCTACAAGAAAGCTATCGTTTTGCGGCTTAAGGCCAATTCAGTTGTGTGAGAAGATAATTCTCTGAATCTTGTACTGGCTGGCATGGTTTATTTTTTTCCCCCTGTGCAGGAGTCCTGGATTTCTCTTTTGGAGTTCTTGTTATGAAGTCTCTAAGTTCTAAAAAGCTGACAAATATTGGCTGTGCACTCCTCTTTGTTTTAAATGTTGTATAAGTGAACATCCCCAACCTCCCTGTGTTCAAGCTCTTTGTGCTAGGGCTGAAGTAAAAATATAGGATTGAGTCTCCATTCATGACGAAAGAGGACAAAGGATTTTGGAAATCTTATAATTTCTATGCCTGCCCAACTCAGAAGTAAGACCTAACATTGATATTGCTCCAAGGAAGTATATGTGAAGTGCAGATTTATGGATAATTCTGTGCATATTTAGCTTAGCAAATTTAGCCACTGAACTTGATAGACTTACTTCAGAAAAGATACACAATGTCTTTAATTCTTAGTTAGGATTAGGCTGCACAGTAGATGTCTTATTCCCTAGCAAGTGTTATAGAACTGTAGCTATTATTCATCAGAAAGAAGTATTACTAATTCTGACGAAGCCCACTTATAAGCAAGATATACTTAGAATAGCAGCCTACCAGTGCAATCTCACATATGTCTACTGAAAAGTAACTTGTTCTAAGCTGAATGGGGGTTACTCCCAGGTAAATGTGATTTAAGTCTAAGGTGATGATTTTGACCAAGATTCAAAGAAACTGATAACAAATAAAAGAACCCAAGAAAAATAGATTTTGTGTTTCTCCAGTACATCTTCCCTTGCATAGGGTAAGCAGTTAAAATCAATTCAGCTATAGATTCAACAAAATAGATGACTTTAACATTTAATTTTGAGACTGGATAGTCTTCAAATAATTTAGTCAAATGTCTTGTTTGGCGGCTTATATTTTTCATTGTACCCTTGAGGCAGCATTCTTCTTGCATCAAATTTGTCTCTCATAGTTTTGCCCTATGTTCTGAGTGCAAACCACCACAAGTGGGAGGCATGAATGCTGAATTAGTTGACAGTCAAGAATTCAGAGAAATTGCAGAATCTGCTATAACATTTTCACTCTGTCTCATATCTTGGTGTTTAGTTTTGTATTGTACAAAGAAAGGAAAGATAATGAGTAAGAATTGGTTTACCCCCTCAGGGGTGCATTTTATGCTCAATAGTTACAAAAGTAAAACATTAGTATTACAAACCTAAAATCCAGACTATTCTGTACTCCTTTACCTAGTTTGTCCTACTTCCTAATCCTAGGCTTATTCCTATTAATCTACTGGTTTATTTACAGAGTGCTCCAATGCTTTTCTTTAGCTTTGTGTACTGAATCTCTTGTGCTACTTTCCTTTTCCAGCTTTCAGTCTGGGCATACATACTGCTTATAAATCAAGCTATTATACAATCTCTTCCCAAAACAGGTGATTGGTTCTTTAACCACTGTTACATTAATTCCAGCCATTCTATTAACTTCCATGTTCATTCACGTTCCCTCTTCCTACCAACTCTTTGCCACAGCTTTATTTTTCTTCTGGAGACTCCTTCTCTGGCTGACTACTTGGGGAGTCACTCGATAGAAAGCTTCAACTTCAGTTAGACTGCTGCTTTTTCACTCATTGCTTTCTTTGGGGCAAGATTGTCTTTCTTTTCCTCTTTTCATCACAGCTGTCTCTGCTTGTCTTCTCAATCCCCTGATGCTCCAGTGACTGCTCTTCAACCTTCCATGCTTTCTTCCATGGGCTTGAGTCTTCTTTCTTCCTTCTGATTAAATGGTTCTCTCCAGACACAAGTGTATATGCCAGCTCCAGTGGCAAATCACATCATCTGTTACTTCTGTCAGAGCTCTTTCTATGAGGGAGCTGGCTGCCAGGTGAATGTAGAAAGTACAGAGATTCCTGCCACTTCTGTAACGATTGTGTATCTACCTGACAGGGAAGAACTTGCACCTTTCAGAAGCTCTCCATTGGCTTCTGACCAAAAGCAAACATACAAAAGGAAGGGGAAAGATTTGCTCTTTCCCAGCTTTTCAAAGCCATGCTGTTCTGTAGACATACATGGGAAGGAAGAGGTTATAACTTCCACACCTTCTTATGTAGCTTCTTTCCACACTGAGGAACAAAGAGAAGGAATCTGCCAATCTCTTAGGGCTAAACTTTTACCATGTACTACGATCAGCCAGTCAAGGCCCACAGAAGTATGTGGTGTCCCATTTCAGGTAATATTATATGCCTCCAGGTTGATTTATTCAATAATATTTACTATGAAGAACAACTAATAAAAGGAATACTTGAAACAAGTTTCAGAATTTCATTGGATTGTGCTACATGCCCCCTAAGTTAATAACAGATAACAAGCTGGCCTGAGGGAAGCCTGATTCTTATTCCTTTTGGCAGTCATGGTAACTAAGACAAGAAATTATGTTGTCACTTCCAGTCTGATCTAAATGTTAAGCTATGAAGACAAAAATGGTTGTTAGGATAGCACATGGAAACTCAGAAGGATATCTTGGTATCACTTTCAGTTCTTGGTTGGGAAAATTGCTGTGGTAGGCCAAACAAATTGTTTAATTGAATGGATTTGAAAATTAAAACTGGTTTAGTTTTGCATTCTCAAGCATGCTTACTTATTATAAGTTCTCTCAGTATCAGTCAAATTTATCTGCCATTTGGACTGATTCACATGGCCACATTAGGAGATTTTAGTCCATTTATCAATTAAGATGACCACACTTCCAGTTCATTTTAAAATTACTCATATTGTAAAATGAGTCATTTAAGTGCTCTGTCATGTAACTACATACCAATTTATCATATCCCCTTGGAATTTCCCAAATATATTAAATGGGTACAATTAAAATAAGATCTGGATGCAGATCTCTGAAGGTCTTTGGAGGCCACCATTTGTTCACACGAAGATTCAGTCAAGGATATAAAAATCAATGACTGTGGAAATTCATTCCCAAACAAAGTAATGTGCGTTGGTCCAGTGCAGCCACAATTATGTCTTGCATTTTACATTATGACAGTGTTAAAACTTGCAGTCCACATTTCTACTGAAAGATTTGGGTTAGCATAGATATTGCCTGCAGGAAGTCCTAGATTCAATCTTAAATTAAATCTGATGATGGGAAAGACATACAGTAGACCCAAACGGTAGACAAGGAAAGGACACCAATTAGGCTAAATGGACCAAGGTCTGTCATGGAACAGTTTCCTATCTTCAAACACTCTGTTTTGTTTTGTTCTTTAGTTAGAGCAATAGCAGGTAGGGAAGGATGATGTGGAGGTAGAAAAAATCTTGCATGTTGTGGAAAATACAGACATGTGTGTTTCTTTCTTCATTTTCACAAATTTGGGATTGTCATTAAAACTCAATGTGAGGAGATTCAGGAGTGATAAAAAGGAAGTATTTCTTTATCAAGCTCAAACTATGATGTTTGCTGGTATCACATGTGGTGGTGACTACAAGTTGAAATGGTTTTATAGTAGCACTGAACAGATTAATAAAGGAACTGATTGTGTAAACTGCCTGAGCCACATGCATCTTACTTTAAATCAGTGTTTCTCAACCTTGGGAACTTTAAGATGTGTGGACTTCAACTCCCAGAATTCCCCAGCCAGCTGGCTGGCCGGGGAATTCTGGGAGTTGAAGTCCACACATCTTAAAGTTCCCAAGGTTGAGAAACACTGATTTAAATTCTGTGCTTATTGGCTAGATGAGACCTTGGCCAAATCCAAGCCAGCTCTTAAATTCTTCTTAAATTCTTATGGTTTCAGGATCTTTGCCAGTCATCTTCAGTACAAACTGAAAGTATATAACAAGCAAAATATAAGGTAAATTTCAGCAACTTGTTTCTATATAGAACTATTTATAACAAGCATTGAAATTCTTTTCATATCACATTTAAGTCAACATGCAGATTTATTGTGAAATATCTCCAACCTGTTTTATCAGACACATGGATCATGGAAAGTTATGCTCCACAGCTTCCATTTGTCTGTAACATGCTATAATATTCATTACTGTTTTGAGTGGAATAGGGGCATGTGACTATCCTGATCTGGATTGTACGTGTGAATTAACATGCATAGAAAAACAGCAATATACTTATAACAAATTCATTCTCCAAGTGTGGATCTTTATATAGTTTTTAATCTAATTTTTATATTATATTTTTATTTAAAAATTTAGAAATTTTTAACAAGATAAAACAATACAAATATTAGAAAAGAAACAAAGAAAATACAAAGTATAGTGAATAAGTAAGAAAGAAAATAGAAAAAGATAAAGAAGTGTGGATCTTTATATGGTTAAATGACACCCTACCAGCAGATTTGAGGAAATTGCAAGTGATGTACAAAAGTGGTTGAGATAACAATAACAATAACAATAACGTTTGCAGTGTGAAAACATTATGGGAAATAAACTCCAAAAACACCCTAGAAAACTGGTTGGAGGGGAAGGGGAAAATAGAGCAAACTCTTCTGGACCAAGGTAAAACTGGTTTGCTTGAATTCTGGATAGGAACATTCACAAATGCAATGTATTAATTTCTGTTTGTTTCCTTTCTAATACAATGACTATCTGTCCTAGACTGAGAACTAAAGAAAACAAAAAGCAAAACAAAGCAAAAACCAGAAACCACTTCTGTAATACTGCCAAGAAAACCACATGGATGTTTTTTATCTGACAATATTTTGATTTTGCCAAGCTGTACCTTCCCTTGGAAACTGCCACAGGCTACTCCTGCCTTTCTTTATCCCTATCAAGTGAATATTGGATGTGTTCCTGCAGGGAAACACATTTTACTTTAAAAAAAACCTGCAGCCTTCAGATTCATCCTAAATGGACAAAGAGAACCTATGGTCTTGCATTTTGGGAAGGTGGTTTCATATGAACGATCTTTGTTGTATGCTCTCTCTGTCTCTCTTTCTGTTTGATTGACTAGGCTACATAAATTACAAAAATCAGGGCTTTCAGATTTTGGATAGGACTTTTGAAGTTCATTAGATCTGCATTTAGTGGTTCTGAAATACCTAAACATTAAGGAGGAATTATTTTTTTAAGGAACAGAGAAATAAATACAGTGGTAATTTTAATTTAACCAGGGCTGAGCAGTTCCACTGAAGTGAATTACTGCTTCCCAAGGTATTATTATTATAGCTATTATAAAGGCAAGGGAAATCTGAGCTACACCAGATGTATGGGGTTTCTAGCTCTATTCATTCATCAACACCTGGCATGAACAGCTCATATGTGCATAGACAACATGATTCTCCACTAGGCCTCAGGCTCATTGCTGGCTCAGTCACTTGCTTACCTGGCTGCATCTCTATGCATGTTCAAAAAAGATTTGAAGGGGAAGTCAACCCTATTGTGTCTTCACACTTGGGAGCTTCAGTAATCCAGGCCTCCTAACTAGTAGAGCAACTAACTTAAGAACAGTGAGTTCTTCTTTCAGATCTTTCCAGAACATGTAATTGTGTTAGAATCCCCCACTATATTTCTGGGCAGGCAGCACGTCCATTTGTGACTTTATCTGTGGCCATCAATGAATATATATGGAAGGTACTCCAGCAGCTGGAGGCTGTGGAAGTCCAAGGTAGGGACTAGCAAATTTGAGTGGCTGTGAATTTTGGGGCCATATGGATCTGAGGATCCTCCATTTTTGATTCTGGATGGGTTGTTTTGCCCTAAACACAACTGCACACTTTGGAGTCCTCCTTAGACTTATAGCTCATGCTCAAAGAGCAAGCGGCAGTCATGGCTAGGAGGGCCTTGGCACAAATTCATATTGTGTGCCAATTGTGCCCATGCATGGATTGGGAGGTCCTACTTACAGTAACTCAGGCCTTGATCACCTCAAGTTTGGATGTGGCAATGTGCCATACATGGGCTGCTTTTGAAGGCTAGCAGGAGTAGTTATGGGGGCATCTTGATATGCCCATATACTGTAACAACTCTACGATACGAAATGCACTGGTGCCAGTGGGCTTCCAGGTGTTATTCAAGCTGCTGGTGGTCACAGTAAAGCTCTTAGTGGCACAGGGCCTGACTATTTGAGTGACGGCCTGCCTCTGATTACCTCTGCTGATCAGATCTGGCATGCTGTCAAGTAGTGCCACCTTGGGGAAGACATGCCTTCTCTGTCATCACACCTGCTCTTTGAAACAAATCCCCCCACCACTCCCATCCCCCAAGATCCAGATGGCCCTGATCCTGCCAGCCTGTCAAAATGTCTTGAAGACCTGGATCTTCCCCAGGCACTGGCTCAAGAGGTTATGTGAGCTCATGTTAATCGTTGGAGTGTATGACCTGTCTTCAGTGTGCTGTGTTTTAAATGTTTGGTTTATTATTTTGCTGTTTTTAATTTTTTTCTTAGCCATCCTGAGGCACATGGTGGATGGGTGGCCATCTAAAATGAAAAATAAATGAATAATTAAATAAAGTGAGATGGGATTACCAGGGAGAATGATGTGGCTTCTCATTCCTCTATCATAAGCAGATTTTCCAGATAATTTCATTGCTAACTACTGTCTTAGCCAAACAAGACAGTATTAAGATTAATAGAATAGACAAAATTGTCATATGTACACCCACACAACATTTGAAGATGTTGTCAGACTGCCACTTCATTACTTCACTCCTGCTTTTTCCACACTCACTAGTGACACACCACCACAAACCATATGTTCACTACAGTAAGAATGATAGGAGGATAAATTATGCTGACTGACCCAGGATCTTCCTCACAGATAGGTGTTTCATGCTTACACATTGTTCTTCTTTCCATGTTAGACAACGCATGCCTAAAATGCAAAGAAGAATGGCAAGTTTATGCAGTCCTGAAGTCACTTCACATATCTTTTGAATGTGTAGGATGTCCACCTGAGTACCTTTGCTTTATTTAATTACTAAATGCATGGCAGATTCTCAAGAACAAATTGCATTCTTAGATATTTATCATATTTCTTGCCACACCTATTAATTCAGGTGCCAGTATCCCTGCTTTACTTTGATATCTTTAAAAACATATTCTACAGTAATTTGAACATATAATCTTCCACACCTGCAGAATTATAATGGTCCAGCTACACCTAGGTGAAAACAGCCAGTTGCTGGATGATATTTTTAAGCAAAGCATGATTAAGATTGGATTAATCCCACAGACCATGCAGCTATAAATATATTGTTTAAAACAGTATATTTAGCAATCTTGCCTCTATTGTTAACAGGTAATATTCACAGCCTGGGACATCTTTGCTTGGGTGAAAGGTAGCTACTACTATACTTATCTATGTCTTCAGTAATAAGACTGGTACAGTCACTGATCTCTATATGAGAAGGGATTCATATTAAGAAGATAAGGCCATCTGTTTAATTAATCCCCCATTGCTTACAGAGTCCAGGGTATACCCAAAATACAAAATGTTTGATGTTTGGCCCTAAATAGCTGAAGGGACCTCTCATCCTGTCTTAAAATCTTCAGAGGAGTCTTAAAGTATCTTCTATACATTATATTATAACTATGGAAATATTTTTCTCAGTTTTGGCTATTGATTTGTAGAAAGATCCATAGAAATGTAACTGGTGCCAGCCTTGCATTCAGCCTGTGATCTTAAAAAGAACAAATGCCATAAAGAAAAGTGCTCTTTTGTCACCCAGGACAATGGGTAGATAGGTATATTGTGGTATGTATGAGCTATGAATGCTGCACCATCAAGCCAATGACAAGATATTTTGCAATTGTGTGAGAGATCAAGAGAAATGAGACAAAAGTTCTTGATGGTATATGGAGGTTAGAAACTGCTATTCTGGATTCCTAATCCCAGAGGTTTAATTTAGAGTCCTTCTCCAATTCCTAATTTATCTCTTTGTTACTTTCATTGGTTACAGCAGAAAGGAAAACCCTAACAGATTTGTGTCCTGAAATGAATTCTGATGTGCATAAATCTGCTCATAGGTGATATTTGTCTGTCTATTGTTTGAATATGAAATTATTAATGGGGGCACAGGGGTGTGATTTATCCTCAGATCCACTTACACTTCATTAAAAATAATTTCCAAACCTTACAACTGATCCATATAATAAGTACATATTATACCTACCATCAGGCATAAAAACATATCACTCATAAATGCATATGCTAGCAAATGTCTTACATTTTTTCCTGTTCCATTGAGAAAATTCGATGAAGGGAGGCTTAAAGCATGCCCCAACAGCCCTTTTTCACTTTGTACTTTATTAACAAAAGATTCCAAGTTTAAAGTGATGCTGCATGTGAATATGCCCATTGTCCACTCTGGGTGTTTATTTCGGTAGAGCCAAAATAGTTCTGCGTATACTTTTCAGGTGTTTAAAGTGGAAATAAATTGCACTTGTCTCAATGGAGCTTTCATTTGTGTGTGTTTGCAGTGCCAGGAAAGAAACTGCATGATGGTTTGCTCTCGGTATGCGTCAGAAAGTAGGAGAGAGGAAGAGTAACTATATTATGATGGCAAACCGGAAAGTGAATGGTCCAAATCTCAGCTTAGCCAAATGGCACTGTGTCTGATTTGATTAGAACTAACTGATGAGGGTGGCTAAGGACTTGCCCCTGACACTATATGGATGCAGCTTTGCACTCTGCTTCTAACAATTTTTGCTTTGTCTGGCTGACATGTTGGCTGCTGGTGGGTTGGCTAGTTTATATACTCAGCGGTACCTTGTGATTAACAGACACAGGAACAAAATCTCCTGGCATACTGTCCAAGCTCGTAGAGCCAACAGGCCATTTCATTACTCCACAAAACCTGCTGAGAGGTACAAATCAGCTTTTAGGCAAAAGAGCACAAGAAAGGGGGAGGACCCAAATACACAGGGGTTAAAAACCTTTATGTTTTATGAGAAAGATTCAGAGCCTTGGAGGACAGATTGTTCACACATGGAATCCAAGAAGCTGTGTTTCCTCAATCATTGACACACTCTATGCTTCCTCTTTATATAACCATCTCCAGTAAGAGCTAACTTCTGTACATTAGGCCTTTTCTATCTCTCTGCATTAGTTAGCTCTAGCCCTAGGTAATAGTCAAGAACACTAGAAAAGGAACATGAAAGAAGTGACTTTGTCTTTAGGCAGGGTAAAGCAACAGGTGTCAATATGTTTCTGCAGTATGTCCATGCACAGGTTAAGGTAAAGGTAAAGGTTCCCACCACACAATTGTGCAGTCATGTCTGACACTAGGGGCCAGTGCTCATCTCCGTTTGTTAGCTGAAGAGCCAGCGTTGTCCGAAGACGCGTCCACGGTCATGTGGCTGACACGATGCATGCGGAACGCTGTTACCTACCCACCGAAGTGGTACCTATTCATCTACTTGCATTTGCATGCTTTCGAATTGCTAGGTTGGCAAGAGCTGGGGCTAGTGTGGGAGCTCACTCCGTCATGCGGGGCTAGGGATTCGAACCTCCGAACTTGCGAACTTCTGATTGACAAGCCTGGCGTCTTACCCACTGAGCCATCGCGCCCCCCATGCACAGGTTATTGGTAAACAAAGCTGGGTATTTGATCTATGCTTAATGACCTTCAGTTTCGGGAGAGGACAGTGTGCTGAAGGATTATTTAATGGACCAGCCATTAGTTTCTGCACATGGAATGGGGAGATTGGGTGTCCCAGATCCTTTCCCTTTCCTCTGGTTCCCGAATATCTCCAATGGGCCTTGAACCGTGAGATCTTTCATCACTTCTTTGAAAGCTCTGATAGGGAGATTGTTTTGCTTTGTTTTTGTCTTCATACATGAGCTGTTGGTATCTAGACTAGTTTCCAAAAGGTGTCTGGGTTAAATTGTTAAATATGTTTGTGAAAGAAAACTGAAAATAAGAGATTTCACATGGACCTTTTACATTTGTGTTGTGAGTGCTATGTCCCTTTGTTGATTTTCCAAAATTGAGGGTAGATGTTTTGATAGACACTGATTAAAACAAAGAGCCTTACAAGAGAAAAAAAGACTACAGACATTGTTTCAATATATGACTAGTAAGTTTCCTAGGGCTCTGGCCAATGCTGTGGATATAAACAGAAACATTCAATGCTGTCCCTTAGAGACAGTAAATGCCGACGATGAAAACAATTCACCATCAAACAATTTATCTAACCAACCTTTAAGAGCCATAATTCAGCAAACTTATTAAGATACCTATCCAGTTGACCACTTAATCGAACTACTCTAGAAAATACCCATCCACTGAAGTTGAATGAGAATGAGTGCATTATAACTTACATTACTGCCAGCCTAGCAGATGAAGCAAGCTAAGATGAAACTGGGACCATTATAATATAGTGATCTTGTTGCAATTTTTTTCCCCTATCAGAAACCGCACATAACTTTTGGAGATGCAAATTTGTAAAATGTCGTGCTTTATGTATTTCATTTTTGACGTCTACTTTACTTTTTAAGAATGGATGTGGTCTAATTATGCAGTGCAGCTTTGCATGAGGAAAATATACTAAGTGTGCATTAAACAGACAACTTGAAATAATGGCACTTGTACTAAGAAGAGTATTTTCTGGCAAGCAACTAATTTATAATAGCCATAGATATATGCATTAGTGTATGAAATACTTGTCTTTATTTATTGATTTGGAGGCCCAGGGTTGTATTTTTGCATATTTCTTCTTTATTAGGCCTTGTTTCTCTCTCCAACAGGCCTGATTATATTTCATGGTTTAGGAAATTTGCAGTTTCTAAATGATGGTCAGGAAGAATAATTATACTCTACATAAAATAATAGAAAATGGTGTTGATTTTTCCCCCCAAAAGTTAAATGAGTAGAACTCTTTAAAGTCCAGTTTTATCTTTTCTTATTCACTTTCTTGCATGAGTTTTGAAGGGTTTTTTCCTCCTTAAATGTTCACATTGGAGGTAAAGAGAATGATATTAAATGACCAAATTTACTGTGTTCTTACTGCATAAACCACTACATTGGATCTTTCTGAGCCAATTTAATTTTTAGCTTTATTCTTGGCTTAATGCAATGTTTTACTTCATTGCGCTTTTTGGATGTGCAGAAGCAAAGATAATGTGTTACACTACATTCATTTAATGTTTCATCAGATTTTTCTGGTGTATCTACCTTTTGGTTATTTTAAAATGTTTCATCCTTATCACTTCAGTCATGAAATGTCGATTCATTAAATTACCATGCTAGGCTAAGCTTGGTGCAGAAGCCTCGTTTGAAATGAAGCACAGATTTATTCATAAGGATGCATTTTTAAGGCAGCTTTTTATTTTTATTTATTTATTGCATTTACATCCCAACTTTCTGAAGAGAGCTCCAGATGGTTACATGGGGGGGGGGGTTTCCCTAATTTTGTATTTAAGGATTAAGCTTCTATTCTGAACTTGGATAGAGGCTTTCCAACTACATACACAAAGTGATACATGGATATGTTACTAAACATATATAAGTTGCCTTATATACCAAAAAGAGTTCATAGGAATTTTACCTAATTAACATTAGTGCAGTTGAATAAAGTGTGTAATCTCCTGTTGTGCTGGCCCTCACCTTCACTTTAGTTTTGCTGGTTATATTATACAGGTGAAACAATGGGAAAATATGTGGTTGAAAGGATTGAAATTTGCACTATGTTATAATCTTAAAGATAATTTTTATAAAATGATGTACTGTTGGTATATGTCACCAGATAAATTGTCCAGAATGTATAAAGGCACTTCAAATTTATGTTGGAAATGTGAACAAAGAGAAGGGACGTTTTACCATGCTTGGTGGATATGTAAAAAAGCTAGAAAATTTTGGATTCAAATACATACACTGATTCAGAGGATTTTAAAGGTTAATATACAATTGAAACCAGAGGTTTTTCTTTTGGGATTGATGGACAAACAGTTGGAAAAAAGACATGGGACTTTGTTTTTGTATATGATAACTGCAGCACAAAGATGGAAAGATTTGGCAATACCTATAATGGAGGAATGGTTGGAGAAGATGGTGGAACTTGCTGAGATGGCCAAATTGAGTTCTTTGATTAGAGAAAAGACAATATCTACGTCTGACTGAAAACCCCTTATGGACTTTTTCATAAAACAGAAAAAAAATTAACTTACGATTTATGGTTTTGATGATTAGACAATGATTAGACATGATAGATTATAGAAAGAAGAGAGTCATGTTGTAACTTTAAAGAGGCAAATTAATAATTGTATTTTACTTTCCCCCCCTTTCTTGCACTTTTAGTTTTCTCTTTGATTTCTTTCTTTTCTTTTCTCTTCCTTACTTTATATTAGTTTGTATTAGTTTTTATCTTCTTTTTTTAAACTTTCAATAAAATTAGAGGAGGAGGAGGAGGAGGAGGAGGAGGAGGAGGAGGAGGAGGAGGAGGAGGAGGAAGGCGGCACATTTTCTAATCTTCTTGATTAATCTAATCTTATCTTTTAGAAAATACAACCAAGCTGGACAAGTAGTGTTAAGACCGAAATGGTTCAAGACAGCAAGGCCCATTTGTTTTTAGCTATTTATTTCATGTGGCATATTACAAAATGCAGCATGAAAACTAGTGAAGTAATGGCTGAGAGTATTGCAATGTGTTTCCTACTACCATGAACTCATGTCAACCCTTCCATTGAAATATGAAGGGTTTTCAACAGTCTTGAAGGCTAAAAAAAGCTTTATTATTAGAGGAAGCCACACCAGTCCTGTAGATCAACCCGTAGCAGCCATTATAAATGGATCACTTGTGTTAATTAAACTGAAAGGTATTAACTAGGTAAAATAGAAGATACCATCCATTGCTCTAAGATGAGATGCTAAATTAAAACAGGGAAAAATTACCTTGGCTGATCTTGTTTGCTTATTCCCTGGGACTCAAAAATCAACCTGTAAAAACAAACAAACCAGTAATTGTAATCTTAAACATATTTTGCTTGCTTTTCAGTATCATCCAAAAGAAACATACATTTTAATTTGGCTTAGTAATGAACCTAGTGAAAAAAGTTGCTCACGTAAATGTCAGGGTTCATTTCACAGCCTGGCCTCTCTCAGAATATAGAACATGGGGACTCATTTGATTGCTCTCGTCTTATTGGCTTCACATTCTAGCAGCATCTTCAGATAGGGATGGTGTAATGGTTGCAGAACCTCTATAGCAATTAAACCAGTCTCACAAGCTTTACCTGGAAAACTATTTATTGCTAGGTTACTACAATACAAGTAGAAAGTCATGAATGAGGAAAGCGCGGGCTTTTCTCAGTTATACATTCAAAGTTCCCCCCTTTGCAGTATGCCCACTCCCTCCTGTGCCATGAAAATTCCAGCAGTTCATCTAGCAGATGTCTCCAACTGTCTCCATGACCTTGCACTGATAACCCAAACATAGCAGTCTCTGAGTTCTGGAATGCCAGTGCTAGTCTCGCATCTCTCGACCCAGGTTAACTCTTTCATGCATGTGAGTCGCTTTCCTGTTCTTAGAACGGGGAAGCGATGAGTATGACATACTGCCCACCTGAAAAAAAAACATACTACGAAAAAGACAGACAGAATAATATATGGGAAAAATTAAGCAGGCTTTAAAGGATACTGTGCATGAAACTGGCTAATTAAGTGTGGAGCATTGACATTGTGGCAAGAAACCCATTCGGGGTCAGGAAAGTGTTTCCAGCAAACCAAATATTGCAAAGTGTTGCGATAAAAATGAGAGTCCAGAATTTCTTTAAGTTCAAAATGTTGATGTCCATCAATCATGATGGGATCAGGAACAGGAGAAGCTGGATGCCACCGGGGAGAAGCATGAAGAGGCTTCAAAAGGCTGCAATGAAAAACAGGATGGATGCATTTTCAGTTATGAGATAACTGAAGTTGTACTGTAACTGGATTGATGATTTTTACAATAGGGAAAGGACCAATATACTTTGGCGCCAATTTTTTGGATGGCTGTGTAGTGCATAGGAATTTGGTAGAAAGGTAAACTTGGTCTCCTACTTTCATATTCCATTCAGGTGCACATTTGCGGTCTGCAAAACATTTGTACGTTTTGTGGGCTTGTTCAAGGGATTTTTGAATAATTGGCCATGTAGAAGAAACTTGTTTACACCAGTCCACCGCAGAACAGGCAGGAGGGGGCAATAGAGGGAGATCAGGAATAGGAAGAAAATCCTGACCATGCACTGCTTTGAATGGAGTCAGTCCTGTGCTGCTGTGAACAGCGTTCTTGTACACTGCTTCAGCAAAAGGAAGTAAGTCCACCCAATTGTCTTGTTGGTAGTTTATATAGCAACAAAGGAATTGCTCTAGAGTAGACTGGACCGGTTCCGTCACCCCATCTGTCTCCAGATGATTCGATGAGCTTAAAGATAGTTTAGTGCCTAATAGTCTAAGAAATGATTTCCAAAATTTTGCAGTAAATTGACTTCCTCGATCTGAAATTATTTGCTCGGGCCGGCCGTGGGGACGATAAATATGTTGGATAAACAGCTTTGCCAATTGCTGAGCTGTGGGAATCTTAGTACATGGCACAAAATGGGCTTGTTTGGAAAACAAATCTATAACAGTCCAAATGACAGTTTTTCCTTTGCTTTCTGGCAAATCTACTATAAAATCCATAGCGATCTGCTTCCAAGGGCTAGTTGGACTTGCTACGTTTTGCAACAGTCCCTGGGGTTTTCCCCCTTTTCTTTTAGCTCGTGCACAAGTTGGGCATTCAGAAACATAAGCTTGAACATCCTTACACAATTGTGGCCACCATAACTGTCTCCGTACTAAGTGTAATGTCTTTGTGAACCCAAAGTGGCCTGCGGTCTTATGATCGTGGGGTGCTTAGAGAATTTCTTTACGCAAAGAGTCAGGGATGTAGAGTTTCTCATTAAAGTACCACAACCCATCTTTGCTATTGAGAGACATTTTGTTTGCAAGCAACCAAGTGTCAGTTTGCAATGCTGATTTGAGTTTTTGTTGCCACTCGGGTTGCACTTTCACTTTCGGCTGCATCTGGCTTTCAGCCTGCCGCTGTGTCTGGCTCCTTGTAGATACCGCTAAACCCAGCTGCTGGGGGGAAAACAGTATCTTCCACCTCTTCCAGTTGGCTCTCATGTTGTGGCATACGAGACAGAGCATCAGCCATGAAATTCTTTTTCCCCGAGAAATAATGCAGAGTAAAGTTAAAACAACTAAAGTATTGAGCCCATCTCAGTTGTTTTGCATTAAGTTTTTGTGGCGTGTGTAAGGCTTGTAAATTCTTATGATCTGTCCAGACCTCAAAGGGATGTTTAGCCTCCTCCAGTAATTGCCTCCAGGTAAGTAAAGTACTCCTCACAGCAAATGCCTCCTTTTTCCAGACATGCCATCTCCTTTCAGCGTTGGTGAATTTATGTGAGAGATAGGCACAGGGTTGTAAATTGCCTTGGGGGTCTCTCTGAAATAGAATGGCTCCAATTGCTGAATCTGAGGTGTCAGTATGGAGAATAAAAGGCACTTCGGGGTCAGGGTGTTTTAGGACCGGATAGGCAGTGAATAGCTCCTTCAACCTATCAAAAGCAGCCTGGCACTCTGGCAACCAAGTTA
Source organism: Charina bottae (assembly GCA_023362775.1). Classification (NCBI taxonomy): domain Eukaryota; kingdom Metazoa; phylum Chordata; class Lepidosauria; order Squamata; family Charinaidae; genus Charina; species Charina bottae. Next base: position 190,302,385 of record JALMGJ010000003.1, read on the forward strand.
ATTTGGCTCCAGGATTTGGCATTTTCCTGGATTCCCCCTTGCCTTTTGTTTTCAACAAATCTGTTAGGGGTAAGGCAATCTGCGCAAAATCTTTTATAAACTGTCGATAGAAATTAGCGAACCCCAAAAAGGTCTGCAATTGTTTTCTGGTGTGTGGGGGTTCCCAAGCAATCAAGTCCTGCATTTTGGCAGGATCCATTCCAATTCTTTTGTTAGAAATGCAGTACCCCAAATAGTCTAACTCTGTTTTATGGAACTCACACTTAGATAATTTAGCATACAATTGCACTTCGCGGAGCTTAGTGAGCACTTGTTTGACCAATTTTTCATGCTCCTCTTCATTTTTGCTATATATCAGAATGTCATCCATGTAGACCAAAACTCCTTTATATAAGTGCTCATGCAGGACTTCGTTTATATATTGCATGAACACACCAGGTGCTCCAGCTAATCTGAATGGGAGCACTTTATACTGGAATGACCCCAATGGGCAATTGAAAGCCGTTTTCCACTCATCACCAGGTTTAATGCAAATTCTGAAATAGGCTTCTCTCAAGTCCAATTTAGTGAAAATGTTGCCCTCCAACAATTGAGACAACATGTCTGTCATGAGAGGCAGAGGATACTTATTGGCGGTAGATATTGCATTCAAACATCTATAGTCAGTACAAAGGTGTAATCTTTCTTGGCGTGAAACAACACAGGTGCCGCCATTGGCGAATTAGCTGGCTCTATGAATCCTTGCGCCAAATTTTTGTCAATAAACTTGCAAAACCTCTTTTTCTTTTTCAGACATAGCATACATTTTTGGTTTTGGAAGTTTTGCATTTGGATCAATCTCAATAGCAAAATCAGTCTTTCTATGGGGGGGAAGTTGATCTGACTCCTTCTCATCAAACACATCTGTAAAGAGCTCATATCTCTCTGGTACCTCCACATCTGGCTTAGTGGGGTGATTAGAATGGTCCTCAGTGACCATGATGCTTGCTAGTTCTGTCAATGGGTTCAATTCTTTCAGAGATTTGGGTTGATAAACCCCATCTGGGAATTTAAATGTTCCCATATCCCAGTCAATTTGTGGTTTCCTGCTCTTTAGCCATGGAAGTCCCAAGATAATTGAATAATGGGCAATGGGTGCTACTATAAATTGCAAAGTCTCTTTGTGGCTTCCTACTTTCATGGCTACCATCTCGGTGCAATGCTCAACTGGACCTCCATGAGCTTCTGATCCATCTAACTGCGTAAACACAATTGGCTGCTTCAATTTCAAAACTTTCAAATCCAACCCCGTTACAATGGCTGGGTGGATCAGGCATCTCATGCAGCTGGTATCTACCATTGCTCTGACCTCTGCTTTACATTTTGTTCTACAGTTCTGTAGTTGCACCTCCACCAATAAAGTTGAACAATCTCTACTCACCAATGGGTCAGCGCCACCATTGTCTCCAGCCTGCTTGTGGGCGCTACTTAAAGCAGGCACAATTCATTTCCCGTCGGCTGTTCTGGTTCTTCCTCGGAGTCCTCCAAGGTAGACATTAGCTCCTCAGTATCACGAGTCACTGCGGCTGTTGCTATATTAGCCGTTCCTTTGTACTTCCCAGGTTGAGATTTTGTCGGTTTGCTTGGGACTTTGGTGCTGGTGCCTTGAGAGGAACGTAGGCATTCCGCTGCTCTATGCCCTGCTTTGCCACATTTAAAACATAGTCCCTTCTGGGCTCACTGGGCTCAATCTTCGCCTCTAGGCTTTTGGACTTTTTTGAATGGGACAGCCGCATGACTTGGGGACGCAGTATTCCTCCCCATAGCCATGGCTCTCACCCTCCTTTTCACTTGATACCTGGTGTTTTCAACTTCCCCAGCTAAGCAGATCCAATCTTCTACATTTCCGGGATCTCCTCGCCCCAATGCCCAGTTCAGCACCTCAGGATTCAAACCCCCTTTAAAATATTCCACTTTGGTGGTTTTGGACCAGTCAGTTATTTTCCCTGCAATGGCTTTAAATTCCATAGCATACTCCGACACTGACTTAGCCCCTTGCTGTAATTGCTGCAGCTCTGTCTTGGCTTTTAACTTTGCAAGGGGGTTCTGGAACCTCAACCTCAAAGCTCTCAGAAAGTCTCTCAAGTTATGCAGCTCTGGAGCCGAGGCATCATGTAACTGCATGAGCCAGTCCGCTGCAGGACCCTTTAATCTGGAGCCCACGAAGTTCACTTTGGAAGTCTCTGAAGGGAACATATCCCCATATTCATCAATATATACTGTCACATACTGTACTTTCACTTCCGGGTACTGGTCGGAGCACAGCGAAGAACCGGGGCTCCTTAGCCTCGATTCCACGGCTAAGCTGTTTGCAGCGATTTGGGAGAAGAAATCGCTGGAAAAATCACACTCGAAGAGAATGTGATCAGAAGATCAACCACAAAGGGTCTCTGAAGTAACTGCCCTCCCCCGACTCCTGTAATTTCCACTGCGGGAGGAGGGAGATGGAGCAATGAAAGGAGACTGGGAAAAAAAACGGAGCTCTGCAGCAGCCGTGATTCTAAAAGATAAGTAGCTGGCCCGACCAGGCTTTTAGTCACTTTTTTTTACTTTTAAATATTATTATTTTTTATTAAGTGCTAAGATTTGTATCTGGACTTGATTTATATTTGCTGGTGCTATACTTTTTTCTTGTTAATGGAAGAATAAACGGTGGGAAGAGAAGCTAAGTGGCTTTGCTAGAAGTGAAAGTGACTTTTACTATTATTTCAGTTTGGTTTGAGTTTTTTACTTATGGACAACTATTGGTATTTCTATTTTTGTTCTCTGGAATACTATATTAAAGCTTGGATTTAAATGGAGTGATTAATACTTTATTTTTTAAGATTTTGATGTTGGGATTACTGAACCCTATTAAAAACTCTTTTATATATACAAGTTCCTCTTTTTCTTTCTGAACTTTGAACTCTGTTTGGATTTATTTTTCTGAAAAAGTCAAGTTACTTAACGTTTAATTTGGATTATTGGATTATTATATGGAAAGTAGAGGCTTTTTTACATGTCTCTAGCAACATTTTTTCTTTTTGACTTGTGGTTGGATTGAAGAATTACAAGTGGGAAGGTGAAACCCTGGGAATATTTACTATTCATATCTTTGATTTTGACTACAGGAGAACAAAAAGTCCTAGGCTCTTATCTTTTGAAACACTGTGGACTTTTATATATAAGGGATTATAAATGACCTAAGAGGAAAATTTTTAAAGGAGCCTAGTTCTTTCTTTCTTTTTCCTTAACCTTTTGGATATTTGTTTTTTCACCTTTTCTTTTTTCTTTTTATTATTTGTAAAAGAATTTTTAATTTTTTTTTTTAATTTTTCCCCCTTTTTTAAATAATTTTTGTTATATTGTTATATGGTGCTTTTTCCCCTTTTCTCCCTTTTTTCTTCTTTTTTGCAGGGCTATGGCGTCTTTGGGAATGAGACGGGCGGAGAAGGAGAAGAAGAAGGAGACTGGAGGACCACCTATTGATTCTGCTACACCTGCTACATCTGCCTCAGAAGCTTTATTACCAGAAATGAAAAAGATATTAGAAGCTGTTGCAACACTAAATAAGAAAATGGATGATCAGAATACAGCAATAAATAAGAAAATGGATGATCAGAATACAGCAATAAATAAGAAAATGGATGACCAGAATACAGCAATAAATAAGAAAATGGATGACTCCACGAAGCAGATGGAAGATCAGATTACAGCATTAGATAAAAAAATGGACGATATGAAGAAAGAAATAACCCGAGAGATTAAGCAAGATTTTAAAAAAGAAATTCAAACAGTTAAGGAAGTGGTCAATTCTCTGTCAGGAGAACTTAAAGATACGCAAAGCCAGATGCAAAAATTAGAAGATAAATCAGAATATGCTATTAAAGAGATTGAACATAATCTAGATATCACAGCTTTAGCAGAAATGAGAGAGAAGGAGCACATCTTGAGATTTAGAGCAATTCCAGAACAAGTAGATGAAAATGTGAGAGAAAGGATGACTTTTGAATTGGCTAAATTTTTGGAGACAAGAGAACAAGATTTAGATTTGGAGATAGACAAGATATTCAGAGTAAACTCACGTTATGCTAAGGAAAGAAAAGTCCCTAGAGACATATTGATATATTTTGTAAGAAAAGTGACAAAAGAGCAAATCTTAAAGAAGCATTATAATATTAGATTAAATATAGAAGGGAAGGAAATAATTGTATTAAAAGAAATTCCCTTGAGAATAATTAGGAAAAGAAAAGACTATTCTTTCCTTACAGATAAATTAAGGCAACATAGTATTTCATTCAGATGGGAAAAATTGGAAGGCGTATCGTTTGAGTTTAAGGGACAGAGATTCAAAATAACTTCCATTTTAAAAGCAAAAGCTTTTTTAGAGAAATATAAGAAAGAAATGGGTTTACCAGAAGGAGAATTGACAAAAGGAGGAGAAACATCGAAAGACAAAGAGAAGACTGAAGATCTATCTGAGAAAGGAGCTACAGGTGTGGACTTAACAAAGGGATTTTAAAGAATAAAACACCAATGGAACTTAAATATCTGACATGGAATATTAATGGAGCCAATGCTCCACAAAAAAGAAGAAAGATATTTCATTTTTTGAAAAAACAGAAATTGGACATAAGTTGTTTACAAGAGACTCATATTTGTAAAAAAGATACTAAATATTTGATTCAAAAACAGCTTGGAGAAGAATTTATTTCGGCTGGATATAAAAAAACTAAAGGGGTAGTCTTATATGTACAACCAAAGTTAAACCCAAAATTGATATTAGCTGATGAAGAGGGTCGATACATTGTAGTAGAAATTAACATACAAGGAACTAAAACACTGATAGTTGGACTTTATGCACCGAATATAGATAAAGGAGTATTTTATAAAAACCTGATGGATAAACTTTTGGACTTAACTTATGACAATTGATGTTTCATGGGGGATTGGAATGGGGTAATCTACCCCAGATTGGATAGACAGTCACAAAAAGAAGTGAAGCAAACACAGGGAAAATTGCCACAAACATTTTTCGACTTGAAAGAGATGTTGGATTTACAAGACATTTGGAGATGTATGAATGGGACTTCCAGAGAATTTACACATTATTCAGAGAGATTTAAATCACATTCTAGAATAGATATGATTTTGATATCTAAAAATTTGATGATGGATATTAACAAAGTTGATATATTACCTAAGACTTTATCAGATCATAATCCAGTAATGTTGACTCTTAAAGGGAAACGGAATGTATTTAGATGGAGATTGAATGAGTCACTACTACGGAATAATGATGTAGTTGATGTATGCAAAAAAAAATTAAGAGAATATTTTCAATTTAATTTGAACAAAGGGACTAATATTCAAACTGTATGGGAAGCCAGTAAAGCATATATGAGGGGTTATTTTATTCAATACAATGCTCAAATGAGGAAGAAAAAACAAAAAAGAATTCAATTGATTTTAGATGAAATTAAAAGTAAAGAGTTAGATTTGAGAGATAAACCAATGGATGACACTTTGCTCACTCAAATTAAATTTCTACAAAAGCAAATATCAATGATATTAACTCAAGAGATAGAGACTCAAATGAAATTTACAAAACAAAAATATTTTGAATATGCAAATAAACCAGGTAGATGGCTGGCTTATAAATTGAGGAAACAAAGACAAAAGAATTTGATTACTAATATTCAACATGAAGGAAAAACTCTGGTGAATAATATGGACATTCAAAAAACCTTTCATGACTATTATTCTAAATTATATAAAAAACAAGATGTCAACTTGGATGAGATTGAAGAATATTTGAATAAACAAAAACTAACTGTTCTTAATGACCAACAAAGATTGACATTAAATAATGTTATAACAAAAGAAGAATTGATAAAAGCTTTTAAGAAAATTAGTAGTGGAAAAGCTCCTGGACCGGATGGATTGTCAGCAGCCTACTATAAATGTTTTGAAGAGGATTTATGTCTACCTTTGCAGAAGACTATGAATTCTATTTTGGAAACAGGAATTATGCCTGAAACTTGGAAAGAAGCACATATAACATTGATACCCAAAGAACAACAGGATTTAACGTTAACTAAAAATTACAGACCAATATCTTTATTGAATAATGACTATAAGATATTTACAACGATATTAGCAGAAAGAATGAAGAATATACTTAAGGATTTTATTCATCAAGACCAAGCTGGTTTTTTACCCAAAAGACAAATTCATGACAATGTCTGAAACATAGTAGACGTAATTGAATATTTGGATCAACACTATGATAAACAAGCTGCCTTGATATTTATTGATGCTGAAAAAGCCTTTGACAACTTAAATTGGCCTTTTATGTTCAAAGTTTTGGAAAATATGAATTTTGGAGGAAATTTTATAAAATGGATTAAATCAATATATACTCCACAATTTGCCAAAATAATTGTTAATGGAGAATTTAGTAAGCCATGTGAAATACAAAAAGGTACTAGACAAGGTTGTCCATTATCTCCACTTTTGTTTATATTGGTATTAGAGGTTTTACTTAGAGATATTAGACAAGATGATGGTATCCATGGTATTAAAGTTAAAAAAGAAGTTTATAAACTAAGAGCATTTGCTGACGACCTAGTCATTACTTTGGAGAATCCACTAGAAGGAATTGAAATATTAATACAGAAACTAAAAGACTTTGGGTCGCTAGCAGGGTTCAAAGTGAATTTACAGAAGACAAAAGTTTTGACCAAAAATATGGATTACCACCAACAAGAGAAATTGAAAGAAATAACAGGATATTCAATGGAAGAAAAAGTAAAATATTTAGGAGTATATTTAACAACTAAAAATGTTAAGTTGTTTAAGAATAATTATATTCCACTTTGGATGGATATTAAAAAAGATTTGGAACATTGGGAAAAACTGCAATTATCATTATTAGGTAGAATTTCAGCAATTAAAATGAATGTTTTGCCAAGAATTTTATATCTTTTTCAAACACTACCTATATTGGCATCAGAAGAACCTTTTAAACAATGGCAGCGAGATATTTCTAAGTTTATTTGGCAAGGGAAAAAACCAAGAGTAAAATATAAAGTCTTGCAAGACTCTAAAGAAAGAGGAGGACTAGGTCTACCGGATTTGAAATTATATTATGCTGCTTGTTGCTTGATTTGGATTAAAGAATGGATAGTTTTGAAAAATGAAAAATTATTGAATTTGGAAGGACATGAATTAAGATATGGATGGCATGGATATTTGTGGTATGATAAAGTTAAAGTTAATGTGGATTTTAAAAACCATTATATTAGAAGATCCTTGTTAAGAATCTGGAATAAATATAAATTAATCTTATGTTATAAAAGACCCTTATGGATTTCTACACAAGAAGCATTCTACAGAACAGAAGTAAGAAATAAAGATAAATGGTTAACCTACAAAGACTTTTTAAAGAAAGAACAAGGACAATATATAATTAAATCAATAGAAGAATTGGTATTAGAGGGATACAGTTTTCAATGGCTTTCATATATGCAGCTCGTAGAGAAATTTAAATTAGATAAGAAAGACCTTGAATTTGAACAAACCAAATCGGAATTTGAGATACAACTATGTGAGACAGATGATCATCTAATTGCAAAAATGTATAAATTATTGTTAAAAGGTGAAATGGTAGAGGAACAAGTTAAAGATTGTATGATTAAATGGGCTAAAAATATTGGCCATAATATTCAAATGCAACAATGGGAAGATATGTGGACCAAAGGGTTAAAATTTACTTTGTGTTATAATTTAAAAGAAAACTTTTATAAGATGATGTACAGATGGTATATGACCCCACAAAAACTTTCTAAAATGTATGGAAATGTTTCCAACTTATGTTGGAAATGTAAAAAAAAAGAGGGGTCTTTTTACCATATGTGGTGGACATGTGAGACTGCAAAGAAATTTTGGACTCAAATACATGCATTGATGCAAAATATATTACAAATTCGAGTTCCATTTAAACCGGAATTTTTCTTACTGGGAATAATTGATGGACAACCTGGGAAGCAATTTACAAGGATTATGCAATACATGATTACAGCAGCAAGACTTATTTTTGCACAAAATTGGAAAAACCAGATATCGCCTACGATACAAGATTGGATGTTAAAATTGATGGATATGGCAGAGAATGATAAACTGACATGTTTATTAAAAGAAAATCCAAATAATTATTTCCTTAAAGAGTGGAAACCATTAACTGACTATTTACAAGATGCGGGAGGGGCAAAGCTTATATGGGGATTTGAAGATTAAAATATATATATATTGATGTAATAGACAAGAAATATTCTTTAATATTATATATAGACCTAGCATGTAAAATAAATTTTTTAAAATACCATGACCAGATACAAATCGGAAGTTGACCAAATTCTATGTTTCAGCTTTATCTTTTTTTCTTTTTTCCTTTACTACACTTTTTTATCTTTTCTTTTTTCTTGATTTGTATTTCCATTTTCTTTTCTGTTTCAAACTTTTATCTATGTAAAATTAAAATCTAATTAAAATATATATATATATATATACTGTCACATTTGTCAGGAAATATGACAGTTGTTGGGGCTCCCCATTAAACTTAACGTGCAATTCCCTTTGCCCTCCCCTGACCAGGGCGGAACTTACAGGACTTGCTGGAGGGTTCACCCAGCTTACTGATGGCCGAGTGCTCCTCTTGCTCTCTGGAGGTGGAGGGGGAGATGGAGTTTCCTGTGGTGGCTCGGTCGTAGTCCTCCTAGAAGACGCTTTGGACCCCATATCTTGTGGAACTGCTTTGGCTATCTGGGCCAAAGTCAAGGAGATATTCTGCAATATAGTCTCCATGGAGGCTACTCGGGATTCCAAGGCTTTCATGCATTGAGGAGTGACATCATTCTCGCTGTCTTCCTCCCCTTCTGCCTTCTTCTTCTTGGGTCTCGCACCCTTGGGTGGCTGGTAGGCATTAGTAACCTCCTTCTCCCATCCTTCCCAAATTTGGGTGCTGCGTCTCTGGCTCTGAGGTACTGTCTTTCTGACAGGCTTCGAGCGATCATCTCCTACCACCATCTCCCACAATTCAGCATCTTTAGTGTAGTCCAGGGTGTAGTCCAGGGTGACTAAACTTTCATCCACTGCTAGTGTACTCCCTCTTTTACTTTGCGAGAACCCCACTGCTCCTTTGAGTTCAGATTCAGATTCTCCATCGTCCCTCGGGACTGCTTCCCCAGCTTCCTTCTGCAACCGGGTCGTCACCTCCTCCATTCCAGTTGCCTGAGCTTCCTCCTCAGACATCCTTTGAAGTTGGCTAGAAAACTCTCTCTGGATACGGAGTTCTCCAGGTAGAGGAAAAAGGTGATTTGTGACTTAATGTAATGGTTGCAGAACCTCTATAGCAATTAAACCCGTGTCACAAGCTTTACTTGGAAAACTATTTATTGCTAGGTTACTACAATACAAGTAGAAAGTCACGAATGAGGAAAGCGTGGGCTTTTCTCACAGTTATACATTCAAAGTTCCCCCCTTTGCAGTATGCCCACTCCCCCCTGTGCCATGAAAATTCCAGCAGTTCATCTAGCAGATGTCTCCAACCGTCTCCATGACCTTGTGCTGATAACCCAAACATAGCAGTCTCTGAGTTCTGGAATGCCAGTGCTAGTCTCGCATCTCTCAACCCAGGTTAACTCTTTCATGCATGCGAGTCACTTTGCTCTTCTTAGAACGGGGAAGCGATGAGTATGACAGACGGCAATTGATAGGATGCCAGCAATGGGCTAGTTGCCTTTAGCATCCTAAGTGCATTTTCAGGAGACCTCATTTCTCTGAGTTAGGAATGGGTGACACTCTCAATTTTGCTTTCACTCATATGAATTCATTGTGTTTTTCTATCATCTGCAGCTTTAGCAACAACAGCTAAAATAACAAGAAATTTGTACACATTTCTACGTGTATTTTTCATACGTGCGCGTGCAGACATACATATGCACTTTTGAACATACTTTTCCAAGTGTGCACACTTCTTTTTTTAGATTTTTTATCCCGCCTTTATTATTTTTATAAATAACTCAAGGCGGCGAACATACCTAATACTCCTCCCTCCTCCTATTTTCCCCACAACAACAACCCTGTGAGGTGAGTTGGGCTGAAAGAGTGACTGGCCCAAGGTCACCCAGCCGGCTTTCATGCCTCAGGCGGGACTAGAACTCTCAGTCTCCTGGTTTCTAGCCTGGAGCCTTAACCACTAGACCAAACTGGTTCCATTTTGCAAGTATTTACTTCCTAATACAGTGCATGTTGTAAGGTACATATTTTTCTGTGCACTTATCTAAAATGCATTTTAGAGTTGCAGTTGATGTTGCAAAAATTCTGCAAATTTTCAACACAAAATATGTTCAAATTCATGCACAGATTTGGGACATGGGTATTGTGCAATTTTGGGTAATGTTGCTTCCCAATCAAACTTTTGAGCCTGCTGCTGTCATTGCAGTTTCTTTCCTGCTCATCCTACTGGTTCCTGATTAAAGTCCACACTTTCCTGCTCAGACACCTGACCTAGACCTGATATTCTGCTTCCAGGTTATTTACTTGGGGTGCTGATCATGAACATTCTCCCCATATCGTGGCTTGCATCTTCTAGTAGAAGAACAAAGTTCTACTCCTTTGACAAGCAGTTCATGTTCATCCATATGTAACTGAACATAGACAGAGGAAAATTCTGCCGTGGTAGAGACTGCTTCAACCAAAACATTTTGTGCTCGAATTGACAGGAAGAAGAGACAGAAAACCTCAATATTTCTTTCCAGCTACTGTTTTTTTAAAGGAAATATTTGTATGCTTCCTCTCCTTTTACAACTAACGAGAAGAAATTATGCAGATCCAGCATACCTCCCAATATGTTATTCCTTGATGATTTCCATGCAACCTGTGATGGTACTAGGACCTATACTTAGTCAAAAGGTAGATACCACCTCAGGCAGCAGATGCTAGAAGGTGGCAGAGATGGCTCAGCAGTCACTCCTTTGGGGGCTTTTGACAATTTCCTTTTGTGAGAGGGATAGAATTGTGTTTGCGCCTTAAATTAGGTCATTACCTTCAGATGTATTAGAATAATGTTTCTTAAACTGGGCAACTTTGTGATACATCAATTTCAACTTCCACAATTCTCCAGCCAATATGGCCATTGCTAAACATTCTGGGAATTGAAATCCACATATTTCAAAGTTGTCCAGGTTGGGAAACACTGTGTTAGAAAATTCTTTTCGATTATCAGTATTGAATAAGTTTCAGTTGCCAGTCCAACTGGTCTTTGTTGGTGGAATTACAGTATGTCACCACCGTTAGGAAGACCAGACGATATAACTCCACAGGAAGGCTAAAAGTGCCTTTGTTGAGGTTGACTATAATAATAGGATCTTGCTGGACTGATTGTGCTGTTCCTCCTCCTCCTCCTCCTTATAGTCCAGTGAATTAGGGAGGTGTCTGTCTGAGCCACTTCCGAATATGATCTGGATGTTCTGGACTTAAAACATGGTTCAGCCCCTTTTGCTTAGGCAACATCTTCTGCATGTCTCCATCAAGATCATCTTCCTTATTCTCTACAAATGTAGTTTTATAAGTAAGTACTCCTTGAAATGATTAACTCACTCTGAAACTTGGTTTGATCCCATAGCAACGGGGCTGATCCTATAGGATAAATGATTGGACATCTCAACCTTTTCTTTCAGAAGCCCTCTAAGTTTAGATACCCTAGTTTCCCAAACCCCCCAACCCCCAGCTTAGTGTAACAGCCTAGTCATTACTGCTGC